>VZTH01006807.1:83844-108761 GCA_013397815.1 Aleadryas rufinucha | reverse complement strand
GCCCCGGTCCGTGCCCCCGCCGTCCAGAGAGGCCCCGGTCCGTGCCCCGGTCTGTGCCCCCGCCGGGCAGAGAAGCCCCGGTCCGTGCCCCCGCCGTCCAGAGAGGCCCCGGTCCGTGCCCCGGTCCGTGCCCCCGCCCCTGCTCCGCCCCGACAGAGGACGGAGAGCCCCCGCTCCGCCCCGGGGTCCGTGGCCCCGTTCCGCCCCGGCGGCGGGCAGTCGGGCCGGACGGGGCGGGCCGAGACCCCCGAGCATTCCTCCCCGCGGAAGGACAGGATCTGGTGCGGGGGACGTCGGGGGGAGTCGCCGGGAGCGGCTGCCCGGATTCATCTTGGGGCACCGGCACCGCCGCCACTCCCTTCTCCCGTCCGTCCTGCCGCTTTTCTGGGGGCCCTGGGCGGGCAGCCCACCGCACCGGGATGCCGCCACTCCCTCCCGAGCCCAGCGGCGATGTCACGCCCGGGGCTGCACCCGGGGCCTCGAGTGTCCGTGCGCCGCACCAGGGCTCAGCCCGCTCCCTCCAGAGCCACCGCAGTCCCGCTGGACAGGGACATCACATGCCCACCCATGGCTTGGCCCAGCTCGCCCAGCACCACTCCAGAGGACTTTGGCGGGAGCCAGATGGTGTCTATAACTGGACAATGGCAAACACGGAAATAATCTCAGCCTAAGTATTCTGACAGTAAAAACAGTGAGTTGCTTGGGATGGCAAGGTCGGATACCAGCTGCAGAGTTCTGCTGGCCCATGGTGTGCATGTGGGAGGGTGGCTCAGCCCCCGTTTCTAACGGAGATGTGCTCTGGGCTAAGCTCACCCAGGGCTGCCAACCTGCCCCACAGCTCCCACTGTCCGGCACGGGGCCGGGAGCGCTGGTGGGAGTGTGGCCCTGGGCTGTGGCCAGCACTGCCAGGTCACCTGTGTGACAAAGGGTCGCAGTCCCCAGCCAAGGAGAAGGAAGCCTCCCTCAATTAGACCAAGCAGTGAAAAGTGTATTTTATAAAACGTATTTTTACTTTCAGTCTTGGGGTTTTGGTCATCTTGAGGGAAGCAAGGAAAGGCATTATTTAAATAGTTGTAGCTGCTGGGGATTATTTTCTAAATTAACAATGGTAATTGTGCCTGCCAAATCCAAAGTTGAGGGGATTCATTTATTTCAGCTCTCCAGACAATAGCACAATTTTGGGTTTCATATTGCAAGCTCTGAAAACCAAATAGTGGGACTAATGTTTAAAAAAAAATAATTCAAACAACATCAATTCATCAGACTTAAATCCAGCTCTTTCCACTGTGTCAGTTTAACTTGCACTGAGAAAAGTTGCTGCTCAGCAAAAAAAGGAAAAAAATTCCTTTTTAACAAAATGAATGCATCATACATAAAACATCATGGACCATACAATTAGTAAGCAAATGTAAGAGTTCAGCTCAGTTCATAATTATTCAGCAAACCTATTCAGAATGATTTTTTCTCCCTGCAGCAATCTACTGTGTGGGCTCATTACCACTGAAAATCTAACGAAGAAACCACCACAGAAACTGCACAAAATAAGCCCATATGCTCGAGCCACTTTAGCTCAGCCAGCCCTTAGCAAGAGCCTCTTAAACCCTGACATGGAGGGAACCCAAGCTCGCTTCTCTGCTGTGTTTGCACTCCCAGCTCTCCAAAGGTGCCCTGCCATTAGTGCAGCTTCAGGTACCTCAGTTGGGGCCACTCCCTGTCCTCCGTGGTGCCACCAACGCCTGCTCCGTGTCACACAGCAGCCCCGTGACGGGCCCTGTCCCTGGAGCAGGGGCTCCCAACAGCCACTTTGCAAAAGAGCTGATGGGTTTCTCTTGGCAGGGATTTCTCTTCCTAGCAGGGATATTCAGTGAAAGAAATTGGAATATTTTGACAAATAGGTCTCCAAATCTGTTAGCTGTCATTTTCAGGAAAGTTATCAACATTTCTGCCTGGAACAGTTTAGGGAAACTATTGTATCTCCTCTGTCTCAAACTGCAGTGAACGTGGTGGTGGAACGGACGCAGGAGGCAAATGTGTAAAATCATTAGATGAGCTTGTGAGAGCAGGGAGCGCAGAGCCAGCTCCCGAGGGAAGGGGTCGCTCCACGGGGGACAGTGTCGGTCTGTGTGCACCTGCTTGAGCTCCCGAGAACAGAAGGATTTTGGGGTACGGAAGGGCTCTGCTCTGGGCGGGTCCCAGAGCCTGGCACAGAGCAGGCTGGAGGCTGGGGGCAGAGGCTGTGGCACACGGTGCCTCACAGGCTCCCAGGGACTGGCTGCCAGCACAGTCACACCGCTGAGCTGGGAGGCACCGGCTAAAAGGCGACGTGGAGGGACTTCCAGCCATCCGACCTCTGTCGCTCCTTGTCCTTCGCTGCTTGAGCGTCTGGAGGTGACATGGTTAGTAATTGAGATTAAAGACAATTTCATCTGCGAAACCTGATTTGCATTCGGTTTCTGGGAAGTTCACCTTGCTGGTGTAAAGATTTCATGCTTAGTTTTACCAACAATGTGGTTCCTGGAAAGACTGAACCAAATTCCTTCAGACACTTTACTGCTTCCCATTTTTAAAAACGCATAGCTGAATAAACAGAGTTAAGGGACTAAAACCACCTCAGTCATTTCCCATAGGGATCGACAGCAATTTCAGAACTGATCCCTTCACAGGGATTTTCCTGTTGGGTTCTTCTGCAAGGTTGGTCATCTGGTTTAGTTCCTTTATATGGCTGCAAGCTTAAGCTGTGTATTTGTCCTTTTTGGGTTTACAGGTCCCTCAGTATGGATCATGATATTTTCACAATATCCGTAGAGCTTTCCATTGCGGCAAACAGCTTTTTTTCACCAATTTAGTATATTGGGTCTCATTGATGCCACTTAGGTGAAAACATTCACAGCACACGGGGCACTCTGGTGTACATATAATGAACACCAAAATACGTTCTGGTTGAACATATAATTTGGATGATTAAAAAACAAGATAGTGCTAAAATAATACAACACTGAGAGTGTACATTAGTAAAAACATAGGAACCCTAAAGCAATTTTTCCTGTCTATAGCACAGTCCACAGCTTGGGCTTTTATTTTTCCCCTCCAAATTCCCATCTCTAAGACACACATGTAGGATCAGACATTCCATTGGGAAGGGGATATTAAAAAAACCCCAAATTATTTATACATATACATACACACACAGCACAACAGAAATAGACAGAAGTAGTGAATTAGTTTGGCTACAGGAACAGTAAAAGTTTTATGTTTCCTAAAATAGCTCAGTGAAACATAAATAAAAAAATGGCACCTCTCTGTATGGCTAATCGGTGTTTAACTCTCCTCAGTGTTTTATGGTGGAGTTTGTGTGACCAACTTTGTTCTGCTGTTTTCCTAAACTTGAACCAGGTGGGAATTTATGTAAGCGTGGTGGAGCAGGAACAATCTTTGAGCATCTGGAAAGTCTGGCTCACTGTGGGTGATGCCAGAAAACCACCAAAGTTAATTCATTTTTCATCATCTTATAAACTGAATTACTGTGAAAGGAGAGAGCCAGAGGGTGTTTTATAAAGTCCTGATGACTTAATTTCCCCTAGGTATTAGCTTCACGAGAGCACTCGCCCTGGTGCTTCCTCTCCTCATCCTGCCATCCCCTGGGACGCCGCGGTCCCATCCTCCCCTTGCCTCTCTCAGGACAGTGCTGGGCGCAGCGGGGCCGCTGGATGCGGGTTTGGAGGTCACTGGTTCACAGGAGGTCACCCACTGGGGACCAGGTTGGCTTCTCCTGGAGAACCTCCCCCAGGGCTGCGTGTCCGAGCATCCCCCACGTTCCACTGTCCCCTGCTGACCGCTGCCATCCATCCCATTCCGGCCGTCAGGGCTGGGGGACACTCTGCTTCCCGGGGCTCCCTGAGCACAGCCCCTGACCTCCTGGCTCTGCTGCAGAACACACTGCACGTCCTGGGGTGACAGGCGTGCTCCAGACCGCGGGGCCCAGAACTCAAAGCCACCAGGCAAATAAAGCTGCTCCCGTGTTTATTATTTATCGTGTGACTTCATAAAGTTTAACAGCACGACGTGTGTTCCGGAGCCACTGGTGAACCTTGGCTCACAGTCCTGACTTTCCCAATTTAAATCAAGTGCCCCTGCCCACACACTGTAGTGAAGAGGCATCCCGAGGCAGCGAGCACCAGGTCCAGCAGCGTGAATTCACCTGCCCCACTTCAGGAATTGTTTGCTTTCCAGCAGGAATTACTCCGGCACTGTTGGCTGCTCCACACAGCTGCCCCGGCTGCCCCTGCCCCTCGCCGACAGCCTGCCCCGAACCTCCCATCTCCCCGCCAGAGGCACAAAGGGTTAACGATCTCCTGCTGCCCATAGCCACCGCTCCTCCACCATCACGGCCCCTCAGCATCTGTACAAAGGGCCTGATTTAATCCGGGTTGCAGACGACTCACATTGTACTCGCAGCCTCGGAGTGATGTCGGGTGATCAGGTTTCCAACTAATATCCAAGGCACAGCCCGAGCACTGAGCGGGAACAAAGGCACCTTTGTTACTGAAGAAAAAAAATCCCCTGAAGATATTAGCAGTGCAGTAGAGTTCAAACTGTTAAATGATTCAAATATTATTTAATGAATACATTTGAAATGAGGTCTCACAACCCAGAACACTTTTTAGATCATCATTTACAAAGAGCCACCTCTTCGGTTACTTCTCTATGAAGTTGCTGCTTTCAGATTTCAATTATGGTCATTTTGCTTCCAGCCTTTTTCAGGGGCTTCCCATGTTGGTGTAGCTCAGTTCTTTTTATGGTACAGTTTAGCCACTGACTACTGGGTTTTTCAGAGGTCCTGATAATCACATTCCCTTAATTTACCTCGGACTGTGTCTCTGTGTGAGAAACAAGGGAGACAGAGCCTTTTGCAAAAGGAGCAACAGCATTAGGTGTTGTTCTAGAGGGTGCTAAAGCCAAGCTTATAAAACAGAAATTCGGCAAATTAGCATATCAAGATTTTAGCTGGGATTGGACAAGCTCTACAAAGTTCAGATTCAACAAATACCTCGAATTTCTTGTGTGTCTTGGATATGCGATTCTAAACCAGAAAGAATGCGTAACTTTTGAGAGAAAAATGAAAGAATAAAGGCAGATGGGGTTCAGGATAGAAACACGTCTCCAACCTGAGGAATAAAGTTTTAAAATTAAATTAGGGCTTACTGTGCTTATAGCAATGAGAAATCCAAGGCTCCTCTGAAGCATGGATGGCAAATAATGTCCCTAAAGGAGAACAGCAGCACATCTGGGGCTGTGCTGGTGCCTGCTGAGAAGTTTTTAAAAATAGAGCATAACTTGCAAAAGTGGGGAAAGAGCACCAGAGCAGTGTGACTACAAGTACCAAAACAAGTGTCAGCATACCAGCAAAAAAAGGCACAGGGCAGTGGCAGAAACATCTCCAGCCTCTGTCATCAGGTGTGCTGCAAAACAAACCATATCCCCTCACACCAGGCACCCTCCTGGCTCTACTGCCAGGGGCTGGGACCTCAAATAGCCACTGCTGAGGAGACAGGGACAGCAAAACGGGATTTCACTTAACTCACATTAAGGGTCCTCATGCAGGTGACGCCTCAAGTGGAAGCAATTGAAAATCTGCCTCCAAAACCTGGGCTCGACACATTATCATTACAATGTTTAAAACTACTCAGCGTGCCAGAACTTTGTTTGCTGTAGGGTTTGCACGCTGAATTCTGCCCACAGCAGGCAACAAGGAGAAGAGGACGCTCCCAGGAGTAAAATGTCTGCAGCCATCACTCTCTGGATAATCTCTGCTTCTCGACAATTATATGCTGTTGATTAAAATTCATTTTCCATATCAATTCAAGCAAGTAGAAAGTCTTTCATTAAAAGTTACAAAACTTCAAAGAAAATCTTTTCCTGATGACTCTATTGAGACACAATTCAACAGAGAAGACTCTCAAATTGTATGAACTGAATAAAAACCACAGCAACAGCCCCATGCTTCAGACTGCCATAAAACCACGGCACCGCACTTTCAAGGATGTGATGTAGCTCCTAAACTTGGCTGAACCGACTGAGGCTTGGAAATGCAGAGTTGTCTTACGGGACATTTTCAGATTGCTCAGAGAGTATTTAGAAAGATCTGAGGGTGGAAAATCCCAAAAGACCCAAAATCTCAGCAGATTTTTTTCCTGACATTTCTCAGTCTACATGTAAAGGCAAAAGACAGAAATCATTCCCCTTTCTCTTCAGTGATTAAAAATCCTCCAGAAAAAAAAAGCAAATTCCTTACAAGTCCCCTTTAGATCACGCTTGTGTGCAGCCAAGTGATGGATTCCGAAGGTTACTGCTGGAATATGGTTCACAGCAGTCTATTGCAGTGAGTAACTATCACGTTTACATATCCATTATATCAAAACTACGTTACACTTCCACTGCTTCCTGTTGGTTTGCCATCTGGAAACTAAACAAGCTGGTAGTAAAGACGGAATTTAATTCTGCATTTACCAAAGGAGCTGTACAAGTCTCCATTTGCTGCAGATGACGGCACAACCCTGCCCCAGGTCCAGCACTGGGCCTGCCCAGAGGGCAGCTCATCCAGCCCCAAGAGTGGGATCAGCCAGGGAGGGACACCCAGATGCCCCTCAGCACCCCTGGTGCCCCGTGGGAGGCACCGCCCACCTGCAGCCCCCTCCTCCTGCCCAGCCCAGCACCGTGGGCAGCCACAGCACACTGAGCCCTCCCTGCTCAGGAGCTTCAAGTTTCCAGCTGCACGCGCTGCTCAGCCTGAAATCCCAAACCAAACCCAGCCCAAACACCAGCTCAGGAGCAAAATGTGAGTACCTGAGATAAGAGACAGAGCTTTTTATGATCAAATTTATTTAATTAAATTTCATTGCCTGCTTTACTGTCAGTCACACCAGAGACTGCCACAGGAAACTAAACATTGTACATTCACTACAAGATTCTCTCAAATTTTCACAACTGGTCCAAATCCATGGAAGTCACGGGGCCCCTTTCCCTCTGCATTGTAACACATTAAAAATAGCAGGACATGAACTCCAGCACTGAGGAGACCTGAGCCCTTGGGTTCCAGGAGCACTTCAAAGACCTCTGTGTGTGTGCCACGTCTCTGCATTCACCAACCCAGCCTCCTGGTGGTACAGGACAAATAACCACTCAACTGCTAACCCAGAAAGGAATCAGAACACATCACTGTGGGGGCTGGAGGGTGGGCAGGTGCAGTGCACAGGTGAGGCACCAGAGCCAGGCAGGTGTGGCAGTGCCAGCGTGCACAGCACCAGCACAGCGTGCACAGCACACCTGGCCCATGCTGCCAGTGCAGGAATGTTTTGTCACTGATGGGAACAGAAATCAGATCCCTCCTGGGAACTCAGGCAAGGCTTGCCCTGCCAAGGGTGCTGGGAGGAAACCAGGCATTAATAGATCTTTATCTAACTAGTGCTTTTAAAATACTTTCTCTTTGATCTAACAAGCATTAGGAGTAATATGCCCCTGTTATGTGCTCTGAATAGTTCCTTAAACATGCTGAAGACCTTTTCCCTATGGAGTTTCCCACAGGAGGCATTTGTTATCCCAGGGGCTCTTGCACATCAGCCCCTCACAGACAGCAGGGAAACATGTCAGGGGCTACAACTGAAACTGTCATCATATCTGAAAGTCTACATCTCCCAAAGTGTATTTCCAACATGAAAACAGCTAAAATCACAATAACGTTCCATTGCTGTGTGTGAAATCCAGACTGCTTGCATGGGTTCCAAAGGGAAGCTCTGGAAAACAGCCACTGCACTGGCAGGAGTATTCCTGGAGGGAAGGGCTGTCCCTGTCCTCACTGCCCAGCCTAAGATACACTGAAAAATGCTCTACAGGTACTGTCAGTGTACTTGTCTAAAAAGCAGCTTCTGGAAAATTTCAAGTTTCAAATTACTTTATAAATCACAAGCCATTTTTCCTTAATCTTGCCAATTTTAATAAAGAAAAACGTTAGCATTTCAATGTACAAAAGTCCAATAAAACATGATTTTTTTTCTTTTAAATCAGTGAGTGGGTAAAGTTTGGGTTAAACTTATTCAACAGTAAAAGTCTTCCAATTTCCACTAATAGAAATTCTTTTTCTGATTTGACTAGAGGATAATGACAACCCAGAAATAAATAGCTATAAATACATTCATTGTTCCTATTCCAAAAACTCATCACATAGGGAAGACATAAAACTGAAATTAACTTGTTTGAGCGTCCCTTTACAATGAGAGATGGGCGAGTTAGAGCAGAGTGACTCGGACAGGAGAGAAAACAAGTAGGGCAGAAATTGGTCCAGTATTGACATTCATGAACATACCAGTTAGCAAAATTCATCCTTTAAATGACACTACTCAGTTGATTTTTTATTTGCTTGGGGTATACATAATGAAAGCAGTTTCCTTGGAATCTTTGCTAGGACAGGTATAGCACCCGGAGACACTGTAACCACCCCTTCTGTCTGCATGTGTGTGTGTAGTTATATACAGAGAGTCATGCACCCACACACACGTCCGAGGTCCGGCATCGGCGCCCGTCCGTCGTCACTCGTCATTGGCAGCACTCGTTCCTCTCACTTGGCCTTGGTTACGCAGCTGTGGAGAGAGGAAGCGCAATTCCTGCATTAGCAGCTTCTTCAGACAGGGCTCCAAACAGGCAGGGAAATTATCTCCAGGGAAAAGCAGGACAGGGACTCGGAACGCCACCGGGACTGAGAGTCACACCACAGCAATGCCGGCTCCTGAGGGAAGCTCAGTGGGAGCTGCCCTTGGGTAGGACCTGCCCCCAGGGCTGGGAGCAGCTCCCTTCACTGGGGAGCCCACACAGATCAGTGGCATGTGGCACCCTTGGGCTGGCATGTTACAACAGTCCCTGTGAGGAGCAGCAGCACCCAAGTGCTGGGCACAAGCACCAAGAGCCTGTAACTCCTGGAGAATCTGCTCCCGCAGTAACGGCTCTAGCTCAGTTTAGTGTCTGTAAAGACCAGGTGGAACTGCATTCCAAGAACTGAACGTGGTTGGAAGGTGACGCTCCACAGTCTCCCTGAGTGACGTGGACCAAGGCCACAGATCACTTGGCCACTGTGTGTGCAGCAGAGCGATGCTGGCGTGTCTGACTGGTGCCCACAAGGGGTGGGCGCCAGGGCTCAGCACCATCGCCACGCCAGCAGCACATCCCACACCTCGGGTGTCTGCACCGGGCAAGCATCAGGCACCAGCAGGAATTCTGCCCCCGGCCCAAGCACCTGCATCAGCACCCATCTGCTGTGCCCTGGGCACCGTGGGTCAGTCCCACCTGCTGATCACCACACCACTACCGAGCAGGAGGAAGGTAAGGGCCCACATGGGTTATGTGGACATTAAGATGATTTCTGCTAGCAAATCCCATCCAAAAGAACATTAATCCCTCTTCTCCTTTTCCATCCAGCAGTTGACTTACACAGCTCGCTTTGCCTCAGAACCTACAGAGAACTCCTCTAGACGTCCGCAGCCAAAGTGCCTCGAACGGAACCCTTCTTACGCATCTGAAGTGAAATAAAACGTGAGCTCCACACACAGAACCTGCCGCGCCGGGGTTAGTATGAGAGAAGGAATGACCTACAGGGCCAGCAACTGCTTCTCCCTGGCCAGGGCCAGGACCAGCTACAGCTCAGGGGGATTGGACATGGTATGGTATTTCTTTTTGGCAAGGAGACCTGGGAACTGGAGAGCAGCCGTAAAAAAATGCTGCTTGGATTTTTACCAAGGCCACGATGCTCCGGCATGGAATCACTGCTCAGGATACCCAGTGTGGCATCTCTACCCTCACACAGGCATTAGAGAGGTTGGTCACAGGGCTTTGGCTGGACCAGATGCTTTCCTACTCTGCACTGATGAGCTGATGCATGTTTCATGGAGCAGAGGTGCTTCTCATCTCCAGCAGCCAGAGACAGAATCCACCGAGTGAAACATAAACAGTGAGAAAAAGATGGACTGGGATAGAGGAACTCTGGAAGAACACTGATGAGGATTCAGAGAGTAACAGAAAGTAACAAAAGCAGAGATCCTGACTATAAAAATCGACTGAAGATGAAGCACAGGAGCAACAAAAGAACTGGAATGTGCACAGAATCCAGAGAAAGATCAGCTCAGAGCAGAAGGAAGAAAGGGTGTTCATGAGAAGGAGAAGAGTACCAGGACGCTGTGTGGGAAAGAACATGCACTGCCAGCCCTGCTTTGTGCCTGGTTTGGCTCTCAGCATCACAGAACTGCCTAATGCAGCCCTGTCCATCCCTGACCACTCTGCAGGGACAGGAGCACGGACAGATCTGTGTCACACTGAGCACCTCATCCCTGAGCACTCACTTCCCAGAGGTCCTGGCCATAAAACACACTTTGTGGTGTACTGGGGATGTAATGGCAGTTACTGGTGAGCAAAATGGATGGAGTAGTTGAATATGAAACAACATGACAAATTGTTTTGGATAAAACTAGCATTCATATTATTTGGCAGTGACATTTTTGCCCTTAGGTTGTTCTCCAATAACACACTGCACCACAAACCCCTTGAAATTACAGCATTTATGGGTGTTTGTAGATACCCCTCTTGCAACAATTTAAAAAAATCAAGATAGTAGGTCCCCACTCCTCTCACATTTCACAATATCCACAGAAATCTGGGTTAGTGTAACATAATACATTTATCTTGTGAAAAAAAAACAACAAAACAACCCAACTTTTTCAACAACACACAAATTCCTGACACTAACATCTTACACAACAAGCTATTTGCAA
Source organism: Aleadryas rufinucha (assembly GCA_013397815.1). Taxonomy (NCBI): domain Eukaryota; kingdom Metazoa; phylum Chordata; class Aves; order Passeriformes; genus Aleadryas; species Aleadryas rufinucha. The sequence continues at coordinate 97,950 of VZTH01006807.1, read as the reverse complement.
AAAACTATTTGCCTTTGCAAAATGAGAAAATATTAAGTAAATACGTTTGATGTTTAAGAATGAGGATAAATGCTACACCCAGAGACATGTGAGCTGGAAACCCAGTTTGGCTTAAGGTAAGAACTAAAAGAGCAGCAAATATTTTGGGAAAAAAAATATTTAAAAGGAGCTACTTACCAGTGAGAAATGTGAAACAAAACATCCACAGTCCACAGAGACACAAAGGAACAATTTCATCAGGCACACAGGTGTGTCAGGTTCTGCTGCCTCTCTCCAGCACACCTCTGGTGTGCAGTCCTCACTGCCACTACCCTTGCTCAGGGAAACTGGATAAAGTCTGTTTCAGTCCAAATGAAGAACTATGAATGTGCAAAAGGGAACCCTTCTGGCAAAAATCAGTTTAGAGAGGATAGCTGTTAATGCTTCCTCCTTCACAGACACCTGGGAACAGGTGGCTCTAGGAACAGGATCAGGCACAAATTAGAATTCAGGAAGAAACTCCCGTGATTTGAGAGAACAACTGCCAAAAATACCCAAATGCCCATGAGAGAGCACAAGGTCTGCAAGAGTGAGTGAACACCAACCTTGTCCAAAGGATATTCTGGGGCTGCTGACCCAAACCCTTCAGCTTATGGGAAAAGAACATTTGGTGCTACCAGCACAGGACCGTGAAGAAATTCTTCCAAACCCAGGAAACATCCCTACACAACACAGGCTGTCCCACACTGTTTGGAATGTCCCTGGAGGGCACAAGTGGGGAGGGAGGAGCTGCAGCTGGTTTGGTACCAGCAGCAAAGATGCACCAGGCACAGACCATGGAATGTGTCACAGCTGCTCTGAAGCCTTGGGCAACGAGGTTAGAGGTGTCTGGAATGAGTCAAACCATGCAAACAGCCAGTTGTAGCTGAAGACACTTTGTGTCTTGGAAGAACCAAGACACTGGAACTGTCTGGGTAACCTGACTGGGTTTAGGGCATGAAGCAATTGTCAAAATGGGAAGGAAATACAACTGCAAAGCCAAGAACTGCAAAAAACCTGCAGAAGGCCGGCAGGATTTAACATGGGAAAGGTTCATGCCAAAGGTCATGTTCTGGAAAGACTCTACAGAAGAAGGCTTCCTTCCCAGCCTATGGTGGTCCTCTACCTCTGAATGGAAAGAGCAGTGACAGTGCCCTGTGCCTGAGCTTTGCCCCAGACATCAGCCCAGGACATGTCAGGCCACAAGGATTTGGTCTTCACAGCCACTAAAGCAGGAAAACTGACGTGATCTCAGTTGATTTTACTGACTTTCTTTTTGGAAGTAAAACCTTGGTTTGGTGTGCTAATCAGAAGTGGAACAGCTGACACGTGACACAAACTTGCTTGAAAACATGTTTGAAGAGAAAAAGTAACCAGATCTAGCAATGACTAGAAATGAAACAAAGCAAGACACGTGACGGAACAGGACAGTGACAGCTTTGAGTTCCAACCAACAAGTGACAAAAGGGCCCTGGACGGGACTTTGTGCAATGGGTGTGGTGCCACAAACACAGAGGTAGTCAGGGCAGACATCCTGCATTTAATGACATCAGAGGTACTTACCTCACAGCCACTTCCAGCCTGACAGCACAGAATGCAGGAGCCTGGAGCACATGGGGCTGCACTCAGGGGGCCACAGTGCTCATCAGCAATTGCCCAAACACACACACAGAGGGATGGACCCACACAGCCTGCCTCAGATTCTGAACAGATAAAGCTGCAGGTAGAAGTTGCTGAGCCTTAACAAAAAGCTTTCTTACCGCTTCCAGCTCCTTCTGAGTTTCATCCTCCATTCTCCTAATGTCCTCCATAGTCAGCTCAATCCACTTGTCAATCCAACAGAACAGCTGGCGATGGAAGTTGGTAAATATCCTTTTTTCTTGCTTTAAAAAGATAAACAAGCATTAGATCATAGGTAGGACTTGCTAAAGGCTGGAGAAGTGATGGCTGTTCAGTTTGAAGAGTTAAAAATCTTCAGGTGAGTGCTGCTTCACACTGCTACAGGTTCAGCCCCCCCACACCTCTGGATCCAATTTAAATTCACCTCGTTTCTCAAGTGCTTTAACATGGAAAAAATGAACAAATTTCACTATCAAAAAAGAGTTTCAAGAAAGCTCAGCCATTCACATTACTTGAAAATGATGAAGAATGTTGTTAAAATCTGTTCCAGCTCCAAGGTGGCAGCAGCCAAACCAGAACAGCCAGTACCTGAAGACTTTGGGTTTTTCCTTAGAGAATTGTTCTGGTACTACCAGTGAAGCCCCACTTGTAGCAAACCAAGACATAAATGGTTTGACTGGCTGGGGAAATGGACAGGAATTGCCTGGCTGTGAGCAACAGCAAACTGCATTGCTGTTCCTGCTCAAAGCCCCACATCAACACAGCCCCACAAGGCAGCAGCACTCACCTTTTGTATAAAGTTTTCGACTTTGTTCTGCAGTCCCCACCACTTAAATTTGATGGTCACCAATTTGTAAGCACACATTTTGGGACACTCCTCATCGGTTGCTAGCTCCTTCTGTTTGGGGTAATAGAAAAGAAGTTTTAATACTTTAAAAGTTTAATTATTAGAAATTATAATTCTGATTAGTGCATTAGAATGATAAATACTATAATTAATTTATAGTAAAATAATTAAATTTAACTATGTTATCATGATAATAAAATATAATTCTAAGTATTATTACAGAAAAACAACATTCTAATCAGTAACTTGGGGCTGTTCCTGGAAGACTCCCTGTGATTCATTCCCAGGGCACAGCAGTGGGCTGCTCAGCTCCTGTGGGGATCTCTGGTGTGGCACACACAGCCCATTCCCTCCTGGGATAGATTCTGGCTGGCAGGGGGTACTGGCAAGCTTTGCACTGCTGTTGGGGTGTCACATGGGGGATGTGCTGGGCCACAGGAAATTTGTTCCTCAACTGGAGTTGAATCAAGTTCTGAAGGAACCATGAACTTCGTTCTTCTGCCCATAAAGACTTCATAAGGCTGTTACAACACTTCCTAGTACCTTCCAGTTTGGCCCCAGCGGTCCTCTCTTCGTCTTAACTGACTGGAATAACGCAGGATCTTCATCAGCTTTGTAGTCCTGTAACATAAAACACTCTGAGAGTCAGAGAACATCACCAGATTCAATATCCCACTGTGTTAAGCTTCTGCTCATGGCTGCCAAACCGATTCCCTGAGTGCTCTGGAGCAGGGTGGGTGCAGCAGAGCTGCCAGGGTGACTCCATGGCTCCATCACACCTGCTCCCAACACCACAGCTCTCCAGGGCTGCTCCAGGCCAGAGCTGCCCTGTGCTGTGCACTCTGTGACATCTGCACTGTCCCACCGGGTCTGTGACCCCTGAGGGGAGGAGAAGGCAATAATTCAGCAACCAGAGTGCTACTGCTTGTCAGGCTGTGACACATGGCCACTGCTGGGGAGGCAGAACACGAGGGAAGAAGGCAGAACACGAGGGAAGAAGGCAGAAGCAACTCCCTCACACAATCAGAAACTTTGAGATCCCACCTGAGCCAGGGGCAGAGCAGGGCACGGGCAGTGCTGCCTCACCATGGACAGCTCTGCTCACCCCCTGTGTGTGGGGGGAAAGCCAATGGGTACAGAGCTGAAAGGGACAAATGCTTCCAACAGATGGATTTGCTTCATTTTACTGATGAGGGGTATGAAAATGGTTATTTTATAAAGATGCTGCCATGGAAACTAGGAAAGGATTAAAAATTCTGGGCTCAGTGAAAACAAGTAAGGTTTATACTGTATATGAGAAACATTTATCCAAGATTACCATTACACCCTCACAACCCATCTGTAACAATTTAAGTTGTTTCAAAGCAGAACAAATGCTTGGTAGGTGCTACAGAAAAGCCCAAGAAATTTTAGCAGAGTTTAAGGTCTCGTTTTTAAATAAAGTTTCAGTGAGGACAAAATCTGCAGAACATGGAGGGAAAGAAACACTCCCAAGAGAAGCAGCTCCTGGCTGCTGAAGACCACATCAATTTTCAGCTCCAGATTCTTCCATCAGCAGAGGAACAAAGGCTACTTCTAGACTAAATTCTGAATCCACAGAGCAAGGCTACACATATTAACTGTGAATGCTTCCACAGACATTCTGACATTTACAAAAACCTACTGCAAGTCAAATGGAGCTGAAAAATCCGGGAAGTCCTCTCAGAGGAATCCGACTTCACTTACAGAACACAGCTGTCACACTTTCTTCTCCCCAGTTTTCTCTCATTGTTCCCAGTTCTTTTAACATACCTACCTACACTGTGTAGTAAAACAGGCTGAAGAAACCCTAATTTATCTGGAAAGCATTACTAGGTGTTCAAACTTCCATATTGAGGACTCAAACACATACTTTAGGAATTGAGCAGGTATTTCCTAGAAGCAGCCAAGTGAGTAAAGACATTTTAATCCCACTGCTAATCAGTGTTTTATGAACTTCCACAAACCAGAAGTCTCCTCTAGTTCTCCATTTAAGCTGAAACAACATTCTAGTTTGAAGAACCCACACAACAGTCAGCCAACCTCAGCAGGGGATGCCATGGTGCTCCACAACCCTTCAGAGGACAGCCTGAGGAACCAGCACGAGCACTGCACAGCAACACTTAAAGTTCTGAATTATTATAACTGCAGAAAGACTGCAAGCCACATTTGTCATCTGAATTTCAGTAAAACCCACTTATTTATGATTTTACTGGAATAAAGCACATGTACTTTCCACAGACAGCACAAAGAGCAAATACACAGCAGCACACAGTATCCAGCCCTGACTCACTTCCCACTGCACTGAGCACAGCACTGAGGCAGAGCCAGTGGCTGTGTCTGAGACTGACTCCTCCAGGAACCCAGCAGGGAATGAGGGAGCCACACAGTGCACAGGGCTGGCCACCAGCTGCAGATTTCTCATTTCACAAGTTATTTCCAAATACTGTGGGAGAGGACAGCTGCAACCCACTGGAATCCTCAGGTTCTGCATTGTCCTGGAGGCTCAATGTGACACACTTCTTAAAAATTATTTTTTAACAATCCTTGTGAGGAAAAAGAGTAATCTTTTTTACATTTAAATCACCTCTAAGATACCTATGCAAATACTACAGCAGAATGTTTTTACAGAAATATATTGAATGTTTTAAATTACTGATCATGACTGTCTTTTAAAAATTTCACTCAACCACTGGATGGAAGATGTGGAAGTGGATCAAGCTATAGCAATGGATAAACAATTTTTCTCTATGCAACTAATTGCTGGCAGAACTGCTGCTGGTTTGGGGCAGCAATGTGCCAAACAGGAACACAAGGATTCCACATCTTAGTGCCAGCTGTAAACAAAACCAGGTACTGCATTGAGACAACCCTGAATTTATTTCCACTGTGTGAACATCCTGCCAAGGCAGAGCTCACACTGGGGTGGTGTGGGGCATGAGGCATTTAAACTCAGCTACATGTGCAGCCTTCATCTGCCTGGTTTATGGAGTGGAATGATTTGTCTGGATACCCCAGGGACACTCAAGTCCACACGATGCTGTTACCTGCCATCCTACCTCCCACTGCACAGGGACACTGCTAAAAACCAACTGTGCTCTTGCATTTAGGACCCACATAAAAATAACCACAGCTGGAAACACTGGGGAAGAAAATGAGTTATCTATGAGTAAAATGTAGGAGTGAAAACAGAAATTCCAAGAAAATAGATGAGTCATGGTAAAGTTTTCTATGCTCGAGGAAGAAGCTTTGAACCAAGACCTTTCAGAACTCAGTTAACCCAAATCCTGTTAAGGACAGGAAAAACCCTTTATAGACTAAAGCCCAGATGGACAGGAGAGCATTGCAGGAACTCCTCTCTGCACACAAATCCTACCAGCACGCAGGGAAGAAGACTGGACTAGAGCCAACGTACAAATAAACAACAGTTCTTTGCAGAGTTTAAGGAAAATATCTGTGCAGCAAGAGCTTAACTCCTGACAACAACAAGTCCTTCTTAGGAAGAAAAACAGGCAGCTGCTGGAGCAAATATTACAGCTCAAACCCCTGAAGCCCTCTGGAAAGCCAGACACGCAAACATCAGCCGGCAGCAGCATAACAAGACAGAGGAGCAGAACCATTTCAAAGAATTACACAAATATCATTTCACAGGCAGTTTCTGCTGAAATTCTCAATATAATATGCATGAATGCAACCATCTGTTATAAAGAATTATTTAGAGAGACCGTGAACCACATACAATAAAAGAAGTATCACAACAAACCCAGAACTTGGGCACTTCTTTTTCATTCTCATATCTCATTCTCAGTCTTTAGACAGGCTCAGTGTGGTAAACAGTGCTCCTGAGAACTCATGGTTCACTATCAAGTAGTACAAAAAACTCAAAGCATATATACAGGACAGAATGATTTTAAGAAAACTTTTAGGACCAAACATGAAAATAATACAAGTGTGATGCCTGATCTGCAAATCCATGAAAATGGAACTGAACATGGAATGGCATCACACTAACTAGATAGGTGGTCACAAATTCTGACTTTCCAGCTCAATATTGCATTAGTGTTTTAAACAAGAGAATGTACATACTACTGGTGTTATTGAGCAAAAAACTCACATACAGTCCCTGTGGAAGGCAACACCTACCAGCACTTCCCTCCAACATCATCCACAGCTCTGAGTGCTCACTCACAGCACAACAGAAGACCAAAATCAGGTTTATCCAAGTGTGCCATATTCCCAACTCAGTGCATGATTCCCATGTCTTATAACCAAAACAGTCACCAGCACCACTGCACGCCGCACTGACACGCAGTCCTGTGTTTTAGGCAGGTTTAGCTAAATGGCTTTTAATAAAAAATATCTTGCAATCACTCCCATCTCCTGAAGAGTCCTGCAGCTACAGCACAGCTATCAGGGGAACCATTGCCTGAAATCACCTTTGAAAGAATGCCAAGGTTCAAATGAGAAATGAGATCAGCCTGGTTATCACGGACGCACATCGTGGTGCCGTGCCCAGAACGAGAAGTTAAAGGTCTCCAGGAATGGGGCTGGAAGAGATGAGTATTTATAAACACCCAGGACAGGATGAAAAAGCCTTACTTAGGAATAGAAAACAAAAAGAGGAGTGAAGAACCGAAAGCACATCATATTTATACACAGATAGGCTGTTCAATGGGATGTGTCACTGCATGATGATTCCAAGGTTCAGCACTAACAACAGGGAGCTGTTTAGCTGCCTATCATGTGATAAATTAAGTCTGAAATGGGAGAGATCCACCTATCAAGTTCTTTAACTCAAGAATATTTTAACACTTCCTTACAGACTACAGAAGAGCATTTCCTATATTCCAATGAATTTCCTCAAACTGTAGAACAAGGGTTAGCACACAGAAATCCAGACTCTTAAGGCATGTGTAATCTGACTGATTTGTACAAAATCATAGTTTTAGAACTTTCTTTCAAGTAACATAATAAAGATCCACTATGACCTAAACAAAACATTTAATGTCTTCATGGTACAAAAATAGCTGTAAACCTGATTTCAATTTGTTTTCACTACATTCTACTTTTCTACAAATTGGTTCCAAAACCACAGCCTCTTCTGATGTTAATTGAGTGCTCATTTTTGCTTACACTTTAAAAAGTCTTTCTCTCCTGGGAAGTCAGTTTTACATACAAACAACATAAAGTGACATAGACTGCATGCTGGAGATGATTAAGAGAAGGCAGGGTTAAATGTATATCTAAAGAAAGTCACAGATGTCACCCACATTATTTCTATACATACTTAAATGAGCACGAGTCAGCACATGCATGCCATTAGTAGCTTAAAGAAATTTGTATTTTCATATTTATGCCAATTGTAGCTCTGAAACGAAAGTAACTGTTGCACCACAGGAGGGTGGACAAGGTTCACTCACAGAACAAAAGGATACATCTTGAATACATGAAAACTTTCTCAACATTGCTGGATTTTATACATGCAGCTCTATTCTTTCAGTTATACTGTTACCCAAGGTCCTACATTTGAGCTGCTTTTCCAGGTAAAGTTTGAGAAGATAAATGTACAAGTAAAACTTTCCTTTGGCAACACTGACTGTTTCTTTTCCCTAAAAAATGGAGCAGACCAAAAAAACCCACCCAGCCACTTAGAATGATAATTCCCAAACAAGCATCATAACAAAAAAAACCCCAAAACCATACAAAGCACATGATTTCAGACATTACCCCAGAGAGTGAACTGGTGATTGCTTGAATATCACTGAACAAAGATGCAGAAACTGCAGGAAAAGAACATCTGGACAAATAGAGCACAGGAAAAACAGGTGATGCTTTTTAGGGGACATTTACTTTCCAAGACCAGCAGCCTTCTCTGAAGGCACAAAGCCAGCACGTCAATCTTGGCCATTTTGTTATGATGTAGCTGGACTGCCAAGAAAAAAAAATTCAAGTTCCATTACCTAAACTTGATTAAAATATCAGCATAAATATAAAGTGTCTGTCCTGAAGTCTTAAGAAGTGAAGAGAGAGAAGACACAGGCCAGAAACTGCAGACTTTTATAACAGAAGAGACTCCAAGTGTGGGTCCCAGAGAATTCCTGATGTCTAATTCCAGAAGGAGAAAACAGGTTTACAGCAAGGCTATGAGTCTGCAGGTAACTCAGAGTTACCAGTGTCTGCTGAGAGTTTAAGCACAAAGCCAGGCTTTGGTTAATGAAGTCAGGACTTAGCAAAACTGAGTTTCTGGGAGATAAAATGGAAATAAAAATCTGAATCACGTGGTGAAAATTAATCCCAAGTATTCCTACACAAGAATGGGCTATACTGTGAGTTTGAATCTGAAAATATCTGCTCAAAATACTTGTTAAAAGTGGAAATGGTGCTAGAAGTTAATAAAAAGGAAACAGAAATGTAGAAACATTAGAAGAGACTTAAGACTCTGGATGAGACCACTCTGCACTCAGTTTTGATACTCTGTAGGTCAAATATACAAAAGAAAAAAAGAGGATAATGTACTGAAAATAGTTCCAGTGTTACATCCCAATCCCAGTAGCTGAACATTTACTTACTCCTGGTTCTACTTGAGTTCTATCTGCAATGTCAATATGGACAACCTCAACACTCTTCCATGTGTTTGGATCTAAATTGTGAACCTGCAAAAAAAGAAAAAGAAATTATTCTCATGCTGGGAATCACCTTGTGCAGTACATGTGTGTGCCAGGGAGTTTTTCAGGATGCTGTAAAGGCAGCATTCTCCAAACCTACCCTTTCTTCCTCTGCCTTTCTCAAATGGAATGATCTCCACAATTACTGTTTAATTCACTCACTAATCGATTTTAAACCAGCACAAAGCCTTCACTTCTCATGCATTCAGGAAACCTGGATTTAAGACTAAGCTGTATTCATCTGTCACATTTGTCAGTGCTAATGAAATCAAGCTCTAATTAGAGCCATTACCCACTCTGTAATCTGCATGAACTTCTCGAGCTAGAAAGAAGTTGTATAAATTCCAATTGCAAATATGCAGATCCCAATAACCTGACTGATCTCATAGGTTCCCTGAATCATAGGATTGCTTTGAAGGTGGACCAGGTGTAGTCTGAGGGTGTGTAAAGGTCTGAGGATGGAATCAGCTCCACACCTGTGCTCTGTCCAACACACCTGAACCCAGTTACAGCCAGCAGAGCTGTCCAAGAACAATCCCCCTTCTGTGTAGCACACCGAGAGCTACAGCTCACCCAAGCACTGGAAACAGACTGACAACTGGTCCTCTCTGGATGGTTTATAAATGTTTGTCACTACAGATCAAAATTTTCCTGAAGTGACATGTGAACCAAAGTGACTGTCTGGGGAGGAAAACAAGAACATCACCAGCAGCTTCAATGTGTAACTACAAAGTGTACACAGATCAACTCCAATGGTCTTGTGAAACCTGTTGTAAAACCTGTGTTCAAATAAACTTGTCAGCCTAACTATCAGTAGCATGTCTAAGGTAAAAGATCATGAAATAAAAAAAGGACTTGCTGAAAAGTTATTTAAATATTTGCATGAGAATCAAGCATCTGTATTGACCTCTAAACATAAAAACCAAACCCCTTCTCCTGTCCTTGGATCTTCTTAGATGAGACAGCCTGAACACCTTGCAAGGACCTGAAAAATGCTTTTCTTGCTCTACTCACTGGTCAGGCATTGACTTTATGCAGTAATTATCCACCATTACCAGGTATAAAATACTTTATCTGTACTAATTGTACAATTGCATTAAGGCTTGGTAGCCAAACCCCAACTCACGTTCTCTGTTGTTCCCAAATCTGGTTTATGCCAGGTCTCAATTTTTATGAAGAAGTCATCTTTCATGTATTCATTCTGTAAGAATCAAAAGCAAAAAGCACAAGTCTGATTACACCTCTCTGCTCTAAGGTTAGATAAATGGTATCTACATACAAGCCACTACTAATCCCTGACTAGCAACACTATCTGTTTAAACTACCAGAGAAACAGCCCCCTTCCCTACACACAGAAACAGGTACATGATAATCTTAAACTAGAGCAGTGAGTACTAAATTAAAACCAGTCATGTTTAAGAAATCCAGCTCTACCTGTGCACACCAATAGAAACAGCCCTGCCATTTGCTGTCCTGCTTCCTCAACCCTCAAGTTCTTTACCTCCACGTTCAAGTAATTTTCAAATTACTAACCCTGCAGTTAGATGTTACTGTACAGCACAATTACAATCATAAAGCTGGATCACAGTGGTCCAGCTGCCACCAAATTGTACATCTAAAGACAATGACAGAGCCCTGCTGATTCCAGAAGTCAGAGGGCACACACCTGTGAGCACAGGTATCATGATGAGTCAAGCTCAACAGTTCAAACTCACTTGTTACTCCTCGTGTCACATCCACCTGGTAACAATCTAAACCATGTTTGCAAGTGAGCAGATAAAGCAGTTTAACGTTTAACTTAGAAGTTTTCATTCAACAGGTCACCAAAACATGTAAAACGGCATTAAAATCTTAATGATGTGCCTGCCATGCATCTTAAAAAAACAAACCCAAATCCTGAGCTGTGCTGATCCATTTAGATTCCCAGTTACTCCATTTTAACTGAGGCAGGAATTCACTTTACAGCAATGGTATTTCAGACAGGTAGGGACTGATTCTATTTCACTGCTCTTCCTGCATTCAGGAGTGTAGAAGCCTCTGATATGTTGCTTTTCCCCTCCCACTTTTTTTTTATCCTACCTGGATAGACACCATGCATCTGTAATGGTAATTAAAGGCATAAAAGACAAAGTAGAAAATGAAATAATTTCTCTGACAAATTACAGTTCTAATTATAACCACGTGCATAAATAAAGTAACAGGGAGCTCTAGACCAGGAGTCCTAGCAAGGCACATATGACAGGCTGGAGCCAGGCAATTGCAGTGGGAGTAACAGACAAAATATATCTCAAAAAAACCCCAATATACAACTGGTAGGATTTCAAATACTCACTGTCACAACTGGTGCCGTTGGAAACACCAAGAATGAAAAGGAAAAGAAAAAGAAAACACAGAGCATTATTAGATACAATTGTTTCTGAAAGGTCTCACATGTAACAGCACCAACAGCAGAACCCACACGGGGGAGACTCACTTGTTCTACAGTAGGGATACGCGTTCCAGGCCTTCTCATGGAACACCAGGGAGCCTTCTGGAGCAATCATCCTTACAAACCCAGGGACTTTACTGGGAAAACAAACATGGACAACGTGTTTAAAATTCTGCCAGCTGAAATTCCTCATTGCTTTCTTCCACTCCAATAACAAAGGCACATTCTACCCAAGCATTTGAGGGGTTATGATGTACGCTGTCACCTGCAGTGAAATACACAGGAACTTCAAAAACCTTCCTGATCACGACATAATTAAGAAAAAAATGGGAAAGGTAATAGTGAGGTAATTGAGAGTGAGCTGTGTGATCACAGTGAAAGCTGTGCTATCCCTCCTCTTGCAGAGCAGCAAAGACTCCTGCTGAGGAAGAGCACTGCACAGGGCTCTCACCTCCAGCTCCGTGGCAACCAGCTCCTGACCTGCATGGAAGGAACCAGGAACCTTATGTCCCACTCATCTCTGACTCCAGTCTAGAGCAAGCAAACACAATTCTTTCAGCTGTCCCAGACAAGCATCCCACATATTTAAAATCCACCACATTTCACATTTTCCCACTCACCAGAGCACTCGTGCACAATTCAGCAAATTACTGAAAGGAAAAAGTGGCAGGAAAACACAGACAAGTGTCCCAGAATAGCAAACAATGGAAGGCCACCCTCACCTTTAAACATTTCTTGCTCAATACCAAGGGACTACAACACGGATCAAGGCTTTTCTCACCTCTTTAAATGATAGATTTTGTGAGTATATTGTCCCTTCTCGCCATCCTTTTCGTAAGGCTCGTTTTTTAAGACCTGAATTCCTTCCCCACCTCCTGTTTCGTTTTTGCTGGCTTCTGCCACAGAATAAAGTTGCCCAACTTGATACTGAAAAGGAAAGAGAAGTCAAATGTCAGCACCAAAGCTGGCCAAAACTTTTAACACATTAAAAAAAATTAGCTGTTTCCTGTGAAAATTGTGTAGTACAAAAAAGATTATCAGCAAAGTAAAATACACCATATAAAAGGTATCTAGTAAACTCTGACAATTTTTTGGCAAACATGTATCTGCAGCTGACAAATGCCAGGTCTGCACCCAGGTTGTTCCACAACAACCCAACACTTTGGTGCACACCATAATTGTCATGCTTCATTTTTCCTACCCTATGAGCAAAGTGTATTTGTCGTTCTTTGCTGCATCAGGAAATATCAATTTTGAGTTCACAGATTTTGAGATGACCGATTTCCAGCTCTGAGACTTCCCAATTCACACTTTCAACCAACTAAATACTGCCCTTCCAGGACCCAGGAAATGCACCCTGCAGAACAAGTGTAATGTTTCCCTCCGAAGCACATCCAATGCCCTGTCGTGACAGACATCCTACAATGACTCTCATTTAAATGTACCTCAGTGCCATTCCAATTGCTGGCTGCAGATCTGGGAAGACAATTCCTACACCTGTGGCTGCAGGAAAAGGCTTGGAGTCCCCCAGTGCTGGATCAGCAGCAAAGTGCTGCCCCAGGGCACAACTGCTCTGGTGGCAGTGGAGGGCTCAGCACATCTCAAGGCTCTGTGCTGCATTTGCTTCCCTGGAAATTCCTTGATCAGAACAGGGCCCACAGCTCTGTCACTCACCTCTGTCAGGCAGGGTAGCCACAGCACAGGGAACGTTTGGACCCAGGCTGGACACATTTCTGACACAAAATCCCCTCCCACCCCTCCGCCTGACAAAAGCAGGGAGGATCAGGACATACCTCTTGGACTGAGCAAGGTAAAACCACTCGGCTGAAACAGGAAAAGAGAAAATTCAATAAAATGAATCATTAGACTTCACCTGCAGATAACAGATATAACACAGGTGTTCAAGAAAGAAGTGTCATATTGAGCCAATTCGACTTTTCACTTCAGAAATCTCTGTGACAGGGAGGCTTTGGATATAATGCAACAAACCCAAGTGAAATTCAATGCCAGATACGTTACAAAACGAAAAACAAGGGGTGAAAGATGGTAGAAGCTGCACAAAAGAGCCAGGAAATCTGGGATCTACTTCCAGCTCTGTCATCATAACTCTGTGTTACGCTAAATTTGTTTACAAACTTTTGAACCTACACATTACCTTTACTACCACTGAGGCTACAGTTACTGGACTTTGAAGTCATTAGCAGCCAAAAGGTGGGACAGAGAAACAAACCAGCTTGTAGTTTGTCGGCAGGAGCCCCCACGGGAAAGATCTACCCAGTGGCGTGGAGCTCCCGGTGTCACCACAACGGGAAACCGGGAGCGGGGAAGGGCTCTGGCCCCACTCCGGGGCTGTCGCCACTGCGACCCGAGCTGCTTTCTAAGAAAAAAGGGGAGAAATCACCCGGGACGCGGCGCGGCCCGTGCGCTCCGCAGGGACCCGCGGCCCCGCCGCCTCGGCACGACCCGACCCGAGCGACGGAGCTCGAGGAGCCGCCGGTGCGGGGCCGCGG
>VZTH01006807.1:0-83161 GCA_013397815.1 Aleadryas rufinucha | reverse complement strand
GCACCGCCTGGCGGGCGGGGCCGGGCCCGTGCCGCACCCCCCCGTGTGCCCGCTCCGCGGTGTCGGGCCCTCGCTGACCGACGCCGCTGCCGAGTGGGGTCACCCCCAGCGCCTTCCCAGCGAGGCGCTGCAGTGTTGATGAATTTCGGGGAGCCCGGGTCCCTGTCTCGGGTCCCGCTGTCGCCACGGCCCGGCCCCGCTCTCGCACCGAGCACCGTGCGCGGCTCCGCCTGCCCCGGCACCGTCCCTGCCCCGGCACCGTCCCTGCCCTGGCCGCAGCGCTGGTGGCGAGTGCTGCCATCGCCACCGCTCTGCCGCTGCCGGCCACTTCCTCTGCCTCTGTCACACAGGGGGGAGCTAAAATTCGCTTTTGCAATCCGTCTCAAGCAAAATCCTTTACCCGGCGCTCCCTGTTGACTCTGGACTGCCCCCGTACTGCCACGCAAATGGAACCACACCAAAGCTGCAGCAGACTCGGTTTCCGCGGCCAATGCCGCCCTCTTGTGAGACTGTTTCTTGTAGCCTCCATCGCAGGCACAAGAAGGACGACAGGGATTAATAACGACCTGACAACCAAACAAGGTACAGCCATGCTGGGGCTTCGACCTTCAGCTGGCATTAAAAAATACAAAATGAAAGGAGTGTGCAGATATAAAAGCTCAGAAACATTGGAAGGAGGCTGAAGTCAGCCCCAAGTGGAGCCCTTCCAGGCTGTGAGGAACCTGGCACACTGCTCCTGGAGGAGAGGAATTCCAGTGGTACTTCGGGTGCTGGGGCAGTGGCACCAGCCAGTACAGGACTGTGTGGCAGGGACAAGTTCTCCCGAGGCTCCTGGCTGGGGGCAGGGGGATGGGACCACCCAAGGCATGTTCTGTGTGTTGAATTTGGCTTTATCCTGGTTTCCATAGCGATTGAAGTTATCCTGTGGCAAAATGTTGCCCTAAGAACAAAGCAGCCAGGGAACAAACTTCCACTTTGAGGTTCTCAAAAACTGTAATTCAGATAAAACTATACAGGATTTACTTAAAATAATGTATTCTAAATACATTTTTGCTTTCTAGTTCCTGAGCATTAGCGTTCATTTTTTTCCCCCGTTTTCCACAGCCATGCAGACTTTTGCTTTCCGTCTGTTTGAAATGCAGATACAAATATAAAACCAGGTAAACTGGAAAGAAAAAAATAACCACAAGCTCCACACTTGTGTCCCCATGGCACATCCTTTTCCCCAGAGTTGACTTGTGACCCTCTCTGCAGAGAATCCATCGTCCCCCACATTTCCTTTGCCAGGAGCCAGAACCAGTGAGGCATTTACACAAAGGAGAGCAGAAATCCAGATAAAATTCAGTGTTGCCAAACACTCCTCCCCCACATAAACGGCTGTAAGGAAAACCCTCAGCAGGCTCTTCCTATGGACATATATTTCCATGGAAGTCCTTGAGTGGTGACTCAGGCCTGTGCTGGCTCTGGCCATGAGGCACAGCAGCGATCAGGGCTGTGCTGGGGCACAGTGTGAGGGGGTTGTAAATCTCTGTTTCCCCAAGCATTCGGGATTTTCCTTTATTTGGTTTTTTAAAAGGCTGGCAGCATGCAGTCCCTGCTGCTGCTCCTTCCCCATATGGACAACATTTGTCTGGTGTTTGCTCACTCAGCTGCAGTTTGTGCTCGCCCCAAACCCTCTGTTTACAGCTGCACCCTGCCACACACGGCAGCATCACCCAGCAGCCACATCCCGCTGGCTCCAGACCTGGCACACACAAACCACTGGAGCCCAGCTCCACCACAGCCCCACAGAAGGAGGGAATGCTTCCCCAGGAGCTGCTCCTCATGGCAGGGCTCCAGCCCAGGCTCACCCTGTGGCAGAACCAGCGCTGCCGGTGGCTCCTGGCTGCTCTCAGAGGCTGAGCGTGCCAAGGTCCTGCGGCCCCAATACAGGTTCGTGTGTTCAGTTTCATGTGTCTCCAGCACTTCCCTTAAGGACAAGAGCTCCTTTCACATGGGGGCAGAAGGAAGATTTAACTCATCAAGTTCCAGCTGGCATGGGCATGGAGAGACTCTCATCCCTTCAGCACTGGGTTCTCCCACCGGAGGGAGCAGGGCGGCCCTCGGAGCTCCTCCCAGCCCTGCGTGTCCTTTTGCTGCTGGCTACAAGAGAGATACGAGCAAATACCGGTTCTCCCACCACCTGTCAGGAGAAGGAAAAGCAATTTCCAGTGAGCACTGGTAACAGGAACACTACACTGCACAAAAAGGGGAGGAGAATCCCAGAGGGAGCTGGGTGCTGGCAGAGAGCGGTGAGCCAACAAACACCCTTCCCCAAAGTCCTTCCAGATCAAGACACTGAGGCACTGAGAGAACTCATGCTTTAATAGACACTGAAATCACAAAGAAGAAAGGCCAAATGCCTTAGCAATTTCAATAAAAATATGAAAATCTTTTTACATGGTAAATTTCATAATATAAAAAGTTTAATGCTGTCTGGAAACAGAGTTTTAATTTACAAAGAAAGTCCATAGAGGCCAAACATGGCTAACACTGCACATAGGGAGAGCGAGTGCTGAAGGGCTGCTGCTGGGAAGCCTCTGCTGACCATCCTCTCTGGGTCACTGGCTCCAGCGCTCTTCTGCAGCTGAGGGGACGAGTGTCCACACACACGTGCAGCCCTGCTGGGCAGCATGGCAACGCAATGAACCCCAAACTGCTCAAACCCATTATCACCATCCAGCTGAAACTACCAGTGCTTCCTGACAGATTCACAGACACCTCTGTGCCCCTGGATCTGTTCTGCAACTTGGAAGAGATGTTCACAGAACGAGCTTGCCCTAATGAAAGAAAATATGGCCTAGAATGATATGTGTGGGTGTAGCACCCCCTCAATGCTTTTTCCTTGTTTCAGTAAGGTATGATTAAAGAGAAGGAAAACCAATATCAGGCCAGAGGTACAGGCTAACCAACAAAATCAAATTAATCTAGATTTTGATCACAGGGGTTGTTTACTGTTCCCATTTAGTTGGAGCTAAAGACAGTCAACAAAAAAATCCGAAATCTCACACAGTAAAACGTACAGGGCAAAACCAAAACATTCCATGGCCTTGGGGAATGGTTGCATGTGGCAGGTTTAATGTGAAAGTGGTTAATACCTAATTGTTATTGCTCACTGTATTACGCAGTGTTGTCACTTGTACCATGCACAAATACAACAACGACAAATGCATTAAACCCACAGAAGGAATTCTAATAGCAAATGGAGAACATGTGATTTTCATTTCCTGAATTTCTCCACGTGTTGGGCAAACCTGATAAAACTCTTTTTTCCTCACAAAGGGGTTGTTTCTCATTCAGGAGGTGGAGGAGTGAGGGACAAGGTGTGCAGTGTCTCCCAGCCACGAGTAAGCATGCATTTCATGGCTCCCGGCAAGCCAATGGAAGTGACCCGTGCCAAGTCAACGGAGACCTATTTCCCAAAAGACCTGTTCTAGTGACACTCACCTTCCATATTTATACAACATCAAATTCCCAAATACCGAACTTTCTCTACATCCGAACCCTTCCCTGCTTCTAATGCTCCCCCCTCCTTAAAAACAACAACAGAAGAACCACTCCCCCACACCCCCCACCCCGATTTAGCTCTGTCTGAAAGCTTTAAGCCAGCATGAAACCTGCTGGAGCACAGAAATGGGTTGTAACAAAATGGCAGCATAGAATTTCTACAGGTTAAAAGGTCCTTTAGTTATGGAAGTAAACTACAACAAAGAGGCTTATTTCTGGCATGTTATGCAGCACTACAGGGAGTATTTGCTGTTGCTATAAACAAAAAGCTGCCCACTTCCATCCTGGGTGTTCCTGGGATGTCGTTTCAAGAAGTTTATGCTGGTTAGAAACAGAGCAGGTCACATGAAGTCTCTCAGCAGTCCTGTGACCACAGCAAGTGGCATGATCAACAGCATCACTGGCTCCACAAGGGGCAGATGCTGTGCTGACTCATTTTGGCCCACTATTCTAATTTTTCCTGCCAAATGACACAAAGGTGATGTTTAGCACCAAACCATCACAGGAAGATGTCATGTACAGACAAATAACTTGCACCATGATGAGTTGAACAGATTGACTCAACTGTTCTGCTACATTGTGTATGAGTAGGTAACTACTCTTTCTCTCCGCACTGAAAACTTTGGTGATCCCCCCTCCCTTCTTAGCTGGCTCTAACAACCCAGCCCAGTATCCTTTGCCTTTAGTGCTTGTGTTCGTTTCTTGCGACAATAAAAAGTAACACATTCTCCCAAAACCAGCAGATTCCAGAATATTCTCACAGCAAGCATCTGATTATGCCCTGTGAGTAAGCTGAGCCTAAGCAATTTCATGTTTCCATATCAGAACTGAATTCTCTGCCCTGCTATCATGCTTTTCCTCCAAGATCCCTAAGAAAATCTCCAATTATCAGATCCACGTTTACAACAAGAGCATCCAGCCATGCTAAGTACAACAATTCTCTGCATCAGCACCGTACCTCTGGTACGTCCACAGAGCCGCCTGCACTCTCCATTCAGCTGCAAGACTGGAAGATGACTTAAGATCCAGCTAAAACTCAGGGCCTAATGTATTCAGCCTCACAACACCTCTGTGAGGTAGGTAGGTAAGTATTACTATCCCCATTTAGATAGAAAGGGAAGACGAGGCACGGAGAGGTGAAGTGATTAGCCTTCAGTCACTCAGCCGGTTCTGGGAGTGCAGAATAGACACCAAAAGCCTTGGTGATCCAGTGCTCTGACTTCATAGCCCATGGCCTGTGAATGCCTTGCGTGGATCTGAGCTCACGTGGCGGGGTTGATGCTGCCGCATGCCCACGGCTTCAGTGCACGTAAGTGATCACTGGGATCCTGATCCCATCACTGCATTCCACAGCCACCTAGAAACCATCTCCAGCCTGACCCCTAACTCCTAACCCCCACCTAGCCTAGGGAAGCTGACCGTACACATCACCCTGGGGGTGCTCTTGGTCCCCTCTCCTCCACACGTCAGAGGGCACTGGGGTTCTGCATCCAGCCCCTCCGCTCGCTGCCTCGCGTTCTGGCTCCTCCTGCACCAACAGCTGCTTACACTGCTACACCTGCTCCAAATGGAACTTGTTTCCACACCTGCTCCGAAGGAAACCTGCCTCCACAGCAGGGAAAGGGTTCGCAGACCTGCCTGCGCTGAGCCCTGGCAATGATTTAGCAGGATCGAGGAGGGATTTTTTGTTCAGGTGATGTCTGAATCACACACACTGATGTCACATTCTTGCCTGTCGTGGAACTGCAAAATAATGTTCTGAGCTGCAGCATCTGTGATCCTTTTCTGTGCCCACTGAGCAGACAGAGATGTAAGTACTGCCCAAATACTTTCCAGGATATAAAGTTCACCTTCCCAGTGTGGTGTGCCAGAGAGACCAGAGCACTCAACAAAACCAGAACTTGTCTCTCTGACACACACTCACTACCTCCCACTCAGGCTCACCTGGTTTGTTAGGCCCCAAACATTTCCTTTGAGCAGACCAACCAGCAAAGTCTCATCTGAGGGGTTTCCCTCCAGAAAAGTTACCTGAGATGCACATTTTAGAACGGGGCACCTCTCTCCTCTTGTCTTTGTTTCACCAGCCTCTAAATGATGCAACAGAACTGCCAGATCCTGCTGCTATGGAGTTTTACTGACAGCAGTTTCTGGTTTGGCCAACCTGGCAGAGGTATCTAGAGGCATGTGGTCTTCTCCTCTGTCAGCCTTTGAAAGCAGTCAAGTAAATGGCTCATCTTTCTCCAGGCAGAGACTTGTACATATGTTCTTTGTGGTACACAGGAATGTTCTGCCTCCTCTCCCTTTCCTCTCCAACCCCTGATATGTATAATTTCTGTACAAAAAGCCAGCTGTAAAACTTCTGGTTAAGAAATACAAGGAGGTGGCTTAAAAGCCAGTATTTAATGTACAGACAACCAGATGCTTTGCACCTGCTGCTGCAAATACTGAATACTACAAAGAACCTGTTATCAGGTGAGTCTGGCCAAGGTCCTGATAAGGGAAACGAAAACCCACGTGTGTGAGGCCGTGTGCCCCCACAGTGACAGCAGGCCAGCCTGTCCCATCCCTGGGCACTGCCAGCTGAGGGCATGACCACGGCTGCTTAGCTACTGGTTCTGTTTTGGTAAAGGCAAGTGGGCAGAAGCAAATACTTTAACAAGACTCTAAGTCATCAGCTGGTACTCGGGACATTTCAACATTTGGAGGAAGGGAAAAATCTTCCCGGTGACAAAAACTTATACCCATTCCCAGCTGGCAGCCTCAGGGGACGCACGGCTCCCAGAGTATTGCCAGGTGAGGAATGAGCTGATGTCATGGCATTTGTGGTTTCAGGGCGTCTGTGTCCATTGGGAGGGATCTTCTGTGGCGAAGCAGCAAGGTGTTGCCCAATAGACAGGTCCTTCAGTTCCAGCTTCTCTGCACTTTCTTCTTTGCTGTGCCGTGGAGATAAATTGAGCAAGCTGAGGACATCTTTCTTAGAAGTCATTGTTCCAGGAGCTCCTCGGAGAATCTTTATTGGGCCAGTGGAGTGGTGGGGAGTGCTTTGCCAGAACATCTTTAAGTTGTGAATTGCTTGCACTTTTTCATCGATGGCAGCCAATTTTAATTTGTCTATGTCTGGGGCATCAGCTGGGCTCGAGCGAGCAGAACCAGCTGAGGAGTAAGAAAGAGCAGGAGATGGAGTGCTGCCACCAGGAGACTGATGCCCTGAGCTCGGAGAGATATTTCTGGGTGATTTAGAAATATGAGCACTATAAGGAGAGCTGGGGTACTTGAGTTTAAAGGGAGGCTGCTCAGTTAGGGACCCATGTGAATCACAGCCTGGAGACGGCTGCCCACTGTACTGGCCCGTGCCTTCTCTGTTTGACATCTCCGATGTTGTGGGGCTGTTATAGCCAGAGCTCACCTTCTGAAGGGATGAACTCCTCGTGGGAGGCTTTGGTTTAATTGCAAGAGGTGAAGATTGGTTCCTCTGGCTGGAGCTGACGGGCCGGCTGAAGGCGCTGGTCTCCGAGGAGCGGAACGCGGACGCGCCGGCCGGGCTGGGAGCCCCATCGTCCGAACTGTTGCTCTTGCTGACCTGGCTGCTGCTTCTCTGAAGACGTTCAACAGCAATGAGGTGACTCTGAGTTTCCTCCAGAATTTTTTGGGCCAACTCTTGCGGATCAAGCTTTGGATTACTGTCCTCCTGGGATTTGACGGTGCTGTCGGTCTCAGTGCTAGACTGGTCAGATTCCCCAGTATCGGAACTTGCAAGTTTCCCAACTTTTTGGAAAGGTGAATTTGGGCTGGGGATGAGAGTCATTTTAACAGGAGAATTTGGAGTACTTATGCTCCCTTTGGAGTTGACAGACACTTTAATGCCTCCGTTCTGACTAGTTTTGGGCTGTTTGTGATCAGGGGAAAACCTTGGTTTTATGTTTTCCTGGTAATTGGCCAAAGGCTCGTTGCTGATTATGGAGAAACCTTCATACTCTTCCTCATCTTTGCTGGCTGCAGTGGCTTGTGGTGACAGCTGGCTCTGAGCTGCAGACCTGTGTGGATAGATGTTCTTGGGCCTCTCATAATCCTGGCGTCCTCTGTGTCCTGCCCCATCCAGCATGTTCTCTGGCTTGGAAACAAAGCTCATGGAAGAAGCAATGGAGCTCAGGCTGTACACAGAAATGGCATCTGAGGCAATGCTGTCTGGACAGGTAGGAGAGAATGGAGGGTTTTGATACTGGGGTACAGGGTTGGAAACAGACTGAGCAGAAGCCAGTGACTCCAGTGATGAGGAACTGTCCAGGCTAAGGCGCTTGGGCAGCTCCGTAGAATCTAAAAAAGAAAAGACAATAGTCTGTCCAAACATGCCCCTAGATACACCATAAAATCAAATAAAACCAGGTAACATTCTACCAGAATTAAGAGCAAATGCTACAAAACATGCCCTCAGGCTCTATGCTACCGCAGAACAACCAACTACTACTTGGGTAAGGAAAAAGAAGTGCATAGCCCAGGCAAGAACCTCTGTCCAGGTATCCTAGATGGAAGTTGTCAGTTCATTACCATTTTATATCTCAAAACCAAGAATGAGTTACATGTCCTCCAGTCACTGGACTCTATCTCCAGCTTCTGCTCAGACAAGTCTTTCCCATACAAAACCAACATTTGCTCCAGTCTCTGATCACATTAGGTCTGTGTCACACGTGTGTGATGTGTGACCTCTGCAAAGATGCGAGTGTGAGATTTCAGCAGAAGCCATTCTGATCAAATCATCAGATGATACAAGAGCAAAAAACTACTCTAAGCAGCTTTACCAAAAAGTGCCAGCAAGGATTGTAGAGCAAAGTGCATGGTCCTCCTGGTAGCTTGTTTCCCAGTTTTCAGAATGACCTCCTCTTGGCCAACTTCACAAAGGTCAAAACCTGTAGTGGGACATGGAACAGAAAATTACAGCTCACAGAAAGACCCTCTGTCTCAAATAAGAGTCATCTCATTTATAACACAGAACAGAGAGGTATGACAGCCTGCAGCACCCTTGGAAGGATGACTTCACCTCTCAGTGCAGTTTGTGGTCTGTTATTTATTACTGTTTAGCACACCTTCTCCAGGTGTCAGGAGCTTTGTGGTGCTGGACTGGGAACGTACACACTCATTAACAAATCACTCCTGTCAACACTTCTTTAGCTGCAAATTGTTTGGAGTTGTCAGGGAATGATATACCAAACACATCTCAGGGGACAGGGTCCTACATGCCAAACCATTTACTATTAATTCCAGGTTTCCTCACAGAAATGGAGCTGAAGAGCACAGACCTTGGAATATGGCAAATGCAGGCTGGGCTGCAGGAGGCAGACAAATGTGAAGCTCTGAGTCTCATCACTGCTTCAAGCCCCCACAAGAGACACCAGCAATGGGTTTAGAGACACAACAGAAAGAAGTGTTTTCCTACCTAGAGCTGCCAGAAACTCATGACAGCCAGGCAGCCTCCAAAGCTGGACACTGATGGAGACCTGGATTGGTGCAGAGGGGAAATCTTGCTCCTTCTCGCCTGCCTGAAGTTGAACCAGGACTTGATGCAGCTGAAGACAGCAATACAGACATTAGCCATTCCTTACAACTCACATCACTGCTTCTCTTACAGCCACAGATAAGGGCAAAGATGCGACCTGGACACCCTTTCCCTGGACACCCAGTTCAGCTGCTGCTCCTGAACAGAGCAGTGAGATGGGAAGGTCTGGGAAGAAGGACAGTTCAGGGGCAGCAACATCAGACAGACTGGAGCAGCAGCAAAGGCAGGGACAGACCAGGGGTGAGGGCTGGGGGGTGGCCAGTGGAAACTGAGCAAGAAGGAAGCACAGCAGGAACATCTGTGAAGGGAAAGAAAAGGAAAGAGATACTCTGGGGCTGCTCACAGAAATATACTAAAGCCCATTCCATGACTGAACCGTACTCCTTATGCAAATCCTAAGAAACTCATTAACTGGGCAGAACAAGTCATATGAAACCATGGAAGACTTTCCTAATATCTCCACGGCCTCCAGGAAAGAAGTTTCTCAACTGTGCCCAAGGGACAGGAGTAGCAAGCTAGAGAGAAAATGTGTTTATGAAGATCTGACACAAATTAAGATGCCAGGATCCCGTGTAATTCACCAACACAGCCAGGGGAGAGAGGATGGAAAGCCATTAATCAGGGACCAGCTAACCTCAGGACCACCCATCTCTCACAACCCACAAGAGCTTACACAGGCCTTTTTCCACAGTAGCTCTGTGGAGCAATCCCAGGCCTGAGAGCGGGTGCAGACACGTTGCAGCACAGGGCATGGGTCTGCAGTGACCCTGGCATGTCACCCTGCACCGCAGTGTCATCCCCGTGCACATCATACTCACCATTCCCACCACATTTTTAACAGCCTTCGGGCAGCAGGTAACAAGAAAGGAAAAGAGGAGAAAAGAACATGGGTTACTCTGTGCTGCAAAGTGCCTGTGCTGAGGAACCTTGCAGGGACACATCCGTGTGAGAACCAGCACCCTGACTGCAGGATGCTCTGTCCAGAGAAAGAAGGGAGCAACGGGAATGGCCTGAGCTGTGAATCCAACAGCGTGGGAACAGGCAGCTGGAATCTGGGAGTGCCCAGCTCATGACAGCTCAGACACTTAGCAGGCAGACACTCAGGCCAACCCACACTCTGGCAGGAGGCTGAACATAAAACAGCCTTTCTCTTGTTTCCTCTGGGACACAGAACTGGCACTCAGTGCAGTCAGCAATCCCTAACTTTTCCTTGCACATGCAGTAGTACTGAAGTTCTCTCTTTCGTAGCTCCTGCCTTCTCTTTTGCACTCACAATAAGCATTTTCTATCCAGTGCAGCTGCTCAGGCTCTCACCTTGCTGCTTCACTGATGCCAAGAGCACCTGCTCCCATGTGATGCCGGTCACCCACTCAGGAAAACCAACAAGCAGCACCCACTGACTGAAATGTCTGACACCCTGCTTCTGTCTGGAACAAAGTCTGCATTTCTCTGGGACAGGCAGAGCCCCCGCTGCTCACACAACGACTGCCGACAGGCAGGAGAGGAAAAAAGCAATAACCACAGAGGAGGGGAGAGCTGAGCTGAAAACCAACATGGAACAGGACAGACTGGTGCAAAAGAGAATTCTGCCAGGGGTCTGGGCTATGGAAGAACATTTGCAAACCCAGTGCAATATCCCTGCCAGTATTTATGGGGCAGTGAGGAAAGGGTGAGTGTGTCTTTTGTTACTTGTGCACAAACAGCTGAATGTTTTTCCTTGGATAATTTAATTATCTGAGGCAGGGCAGCAATCATGAAGCCACCTCATTAGCACTCCAAGGCATTTCGAGCCATGGGAATGCTGTCCTCTCCTCCTCACACCCCTCAGACCTGGCCTCCCTTGGGTGGCCATGAGGGAGATAATCCTGCAGTTAACCACACACATCTCAGGCACTGATGAGAGCCAAGGCAAGAGGCAGAACACCACCAAGGACATTGGTCACCACGGTCATTAGAAACATCTCATAGCCTGCTGCAGATCCTAACAGGATCCTAACAGGAACCCTTTCCTTGGAGTAGACTCATCCTAGCAGGCTGCCAGGGCTACTCAGTGGGTAACAGAGAAGCTGGGGCTCTTGTCTGGCTTTTTGTGCAGACTCCACGTGGCTGAAGGAAAGGCAGCCCAACACCACACAGAGCCAGTCCCAGCTCCCCACCACAGTATTGCCTGGAATGCTTCTGCATGGGGAAAGGGGGAAAGACAGTGAGATATAGGCCCATTCCCTGTGTGAGTGTGTCCAGGTACTAAAGCAGGCAAATGATGAAGAGAAACCTCATTACAGGAGCACTCAGGACAGTAAGAACCATGGAATGGAAAGCAGCCAGGCTGGTGGCGCAGAGAAAGGTCAGGTTAGGCTAGGCATGCTCCAGAGACTGGGGAGAGGGAAGAGTGTGAAGGAGGTTGAGGGGAGCAGGGAGAAGTCCCATCACCACAGGTAGCACTGCCCTTCTCCTAAAGACCAGAAATCCTTTCTGCAGAGCTGTGAGCACACACAGGAGCAGCACAGGCTCAGTGAGTTTTCTGACACACCTTGCATTGTCCAAAGTCAGCCATACCTTGGGACTTCAGTGGACAAAGAGCAGCCAACGTGGGCCCTAGGCAGGATGGCCCAACAGCAATTAGGGAAATTAGGGAATTATTACTCAATTCCCCCCACTGCTGTAGGGATCATCCTTTCACTTGTCACTGAACGAGGAGTCCCAGGGCCACACAGCCCAGTAACCCACCTGCATATTTTTCTTCTGGACACACACTTTCATTCACACAAACAGGCAAGTTTAGAATTTCAACCCTCAAGTCTCCTAGCAAGCTCTGCGTTGATAAACCAGGGCATCAACCATTCTGTGTATTTCTGAATTTACTGACCTGGGAAGAGCCATTTGGAACCTGGTACTGGAGAAAAACCTCCCAACTCACCCTGTTGATAAGCTGCTCTCCTGTTTCTGAAGCTGTGATAAGTTTACAAAGTGCCTGAAGTGCAGGGTTAGGCAAACCTGAAAAACATCAGCAGAAACATCTGTATCTGTTTCTTGACTGCAAGAAATGCAACAAACCTGAACAGAACACACTCGGCTAATTCCTAAAACCTCTCCCCCACATCACTGGACAGCTCTGGAAGCAGCAGCAATTTCCAGAAAGCAAAAGTTCTTCCCACTTTGCATCTGATGACAGGTTTCCTGACTGAGAGCTGGGAGAGAGGAACNGCCCAGTAACCCACCTGCATATTTTCCTTCTGGACACACACTTTCATTCACACAAACAGGCAAGTTTAGAATTTCAACCCTCATGTCTCCTAGCAAGCAAGCTCTGCGTTGATAAACCAGGGCATCAACCATTCTGTGTATTTCTGAATTTACTGACCTGGGAAGAGCCATTTGGAACCTGGTACTGGAGAAAAACCTCCCAACTCACCCTGTTGATAAGCTGCTCTCCTGTTTCTGAAGCTGTGATAAGTTTACAAAGTGCCTGAAGTGCAGGGTTAGGCAAACCTGAAAAACATCAGCAGAAACATCTGTATCTGTTTCTTGACTGCAAGAAATGCAACAAACCTGAACAGAACACACTCGGCTAATTCCTAAAACCTCTCCCCCACATCACTGGACAGCTCTGGAAGCAGCAGCAATTTCCAGAAAGCAAAAGTTCTTCCCACTTTGCATCTGATGACAGGTTTCCTGACTGAGAGCTGGGAGAGAGGAACAGTCACATCATGCTTACTCGACCCAGTAGCAAATGATTCTCAGCTGTGACAAAATTTTCAGTTAACATTTACTTTTAGAACTTCTTCCCAGTCCAATACATTGATTTCACTGATGTAAAACATCCCTGTTTCACATGCTGCCATCACAGAAAGGCGGGAAAGGCTGATGTCTGCCTGGTCAGGGCCCACAGCTGCCTCCTCTCACCTAGGAGGGACTGGATGGTGGTGCTGCACTGCTGCAGCCGGTCCCCAGGGTCCGAGGTTGGGAAGAACACTGCTGCTGGGAGGCCGCTGGCAGGCGGGTCCAGCCGAAATCCCACTGCTGTGAGGAGCGCCTGCCAGCCTGGAATGCCACCAACTTTGTTCTCCACACTCTGCTGGGAGGTGTACATGGAGTTGTGCTGCCCGTTCTGGATTCGCTGCAATGATTTCTCCACCTGTGGGGGAACGACACAGCTCATTGTACAAGATGCTGCTGCTGACTGCCTCTTTTTACACCAAGAGAGTGGAACAGCAGGCTGGGGTCAGCAAACCCAAGGCTGATCCTGGCCTGTCTCACACAGGAGAACATTAGTGCCTTGAAAACAGAAGCTCCAGTAACTCAGCATCCACAGTTGTAACATCACAGCGATGAGTGTCAATATTCTCTGGGATGCTGGGAACAATAATGCCACAGGAAACAAAGTAGCAGTTTGTTTGGGATGGTTTCCTGTAAGCCTGGCAGCTGCACTTCTCCCCAAAGATGACTCACCTTGGGGTTCCAGCCTGCTTATTACCACACACAGAGCCTGCAGCCACACGGCAAACAGGAGAGAGAGATCAATGTCCACAAACCCCAGCAACTGGCAAGACCAGCAACATTCACAGGTTTCCATCATTCTGTGGGTACTTCACACTCCTGTGGGACCACAGATGACGCATTGGGAAGAAAGGTATTACAAGTCATGAGTGATCACTGCAGCCACCTGGCACTTGGCTCCAGTCCCGCTGCTCCCCAGGACAGACTGGTGGCACAGATGGGGACAGAAGGGCCTCTTATCTTCCAAATACGCAGAGACAGCAGTGACTGTGCTCTGTGTTGCCATGACTGCCATGTTCATAGCTATTTCCCTGTATAAACAATTAATCCCAATGCTTACCTCTTAAGCAGAAACCCAATTCAACAGCTAATGCAAACCAGATGGGTCTGGGGAGGATTCTGTCACAATACAATCTAAGATTTTGCTTACTTTGCTTCTTTTTGCACTGAACACTTCCTTAGGTGTCCCAGTCTTTCCACGCTGACCCGGAGCTTTGCAAGAGGCCATGTCATGGCAGGGGAGAGGGGATGAAGGTGTATATATATATATTTTTTCAAGTGGGAGTGGCTGCACATCAGGGTGCTGCTGCTCCACTCATGGTTTGCAGATGCATGCCCACAGGTGAGGGTGTCTCAGGACTAGATGGGCTGCGGTGCCCCTTGTGGTTGTGACAGCGCTTCCTTTCCCTTACCAGATGAAGCAGGACACGCAGAGCATCCCGGGCCCTTTCAGGGTGCTGCAGGATCTCAGTCAGGGCCTGTCCTACCAGCGAAGATGGGCTGTTCAGCTTCATATCACTCCCAATAAGCATGAAGCCTGCAGGATTCAGAATGAGAGACAGTCAATCTCCTGTTGTTATGGAAAATGTTCAAAGCAGACACAGATGTCCTCTGCCCTCAAGACCAGTGAACAATGGTTCACTGCACCCTGCACAAGGACATTCTTTTCCCAGAACAGCTGCCCACTCCCTGCCCAGTGGTGCAGACTGAACTTCCAGAAAGTTTCTAGATACTTCTTACTGTCCCCTGCTATTAAATCAATCACAACTTCCTGTTCAAGCAAGCAGAAAACCACTGGATTGCAGCTAAGCTTGTCCAGGCATGCTCCAGGTCTCCTCTACAGCCACAGAAATCAACACATGCCAACAGCGGTCGCAGAACAGAACTGGGAACATGAAAAGTTTTCGCTGTCCTGGTCACAAACCTGTCCTGGCTCATGCACCATTCAATGCCAGACTCCCCACATGTCAGCACAAAGAGCTCTACATTTCCCTTCTCATTCCCACAGCAAGGATGCAGCTGCTGCTGGCTCTGGTGCTCTGTCCAAGACTCAGTGCCAAGGGTCAGCGGTGGAAGTCAGGGACTGTGTGTGATGAACTTGCACAGGACCATGGAAGGGGCAGTACTGAGACAGCCTGAGCAGCTGAAAGCCTCTGCTTGCTGGTGATGCCAAGCACCATGTCCATAATCATTCTTTTTTGCCTAGGAAGTGGTCACTTTTGGGGTTTTTTAGCGCTCTTTTCTTTTGAGACAGAAAAATCTTGGAAGGAAAATAAAATCCCAACTGAACTGTGGACTGTAACCTGAACTCAGCTCACAGCTGGTACTACCTGAACCACATCCTAAGGCTGGACTCAACATGCCTGAAATCCTTGTCAGCCTGACTCATTTTAACAAGTTCTCACTCCTCCAGCCATGTGCAGTTCACACCAGAGCCATATTCACCACAGTTTCCTGAGCTAAATAACATGGTTCTGCTGCCTGTGCAAAAATCAATTCGGGGAATGCCTGCAGCTTTCAAAAACCAGGCCTCGTGCCAGCAAGAAAAATTAGGTTATCTGTACATATCCCTGTAACAGCACTGCTGAACTCCAAGACTTTGTCATTCCAAACCTCAATGTACAGATCTAACTGAGAGGGAGCAAGCACTAGCACTGCACAAGGAGCTGACACTGCTGAGACATTCTCAGTGGAAGCAAGGAAAACCTTTCTCCTAAAAGGAACAAAAGAATGAGCCCTACAAGGTTTATGTCACAGAAATCACAGCTACTTGCTGCTCCTGCTTCTAGCAGCACTGCTCCTGCCTCCTGCTGAAGTGTCACTAAATTCTCCATGAAATTCTCCTATATGTGTGCTCCAGCTGACTCCATCCCAAGGACACAGGAAGCGTGAGCCTGGAGATTTCAAACACAGAGAATGAGCTGTTGTACTGCACTTTATTTCTTTCCAGTCATGAGACACGCTTCACCTCACAACTGCTTCCAATTATACCCAATCCATACCCACCTACTGTGCACAGTGAAATGCCAGTGAGTCCTGTGACACTGACATTCAGCCACACTCAGCTGAATCGGGGTCTGAGACACAGGGGCTGAATTCCGGGAGAGCACAGGGCACGTGCTGCTCCCAATTACCTGCCAGCACTGCTCCTTGCTTCGCTCTCATAGTTTGGCAGTTCCCTAGAAATCCCATCTGATTTGTCCAGAAGAAGACTGTTCCTACCTGCCCAGTTGGCCGGATGGGAGAACTGCTTGCTGCTCTGCACGGTTTTCATCGCTTCTCCGAGGGCTGCGCTGGCTTTCATCCCGTTTAACAGAGAGGAATAGAAGGCGTGCACAAACATTTTGGAAGCAGCCACGGGAATGGGCCAGAGTGACACAAGGACACACTGAGCCCCAGCAGCCAGGAATGCTCTTGTCAAGCCAATGACTCCATCAGAAGTGACTTTGCTGTTGGACTCTTGGTAAGAGCCAAGAACCACTAGCTTGACAGGAAGACGCAGATCCAGCACATCAGCTGCCGTAAGCAGGAACTCCTGAAGAGGAGGGCAGTCCGAGATGCTCTCCACATCACTGGCATCGTCCTGCATCCTAAGAGATTCTGGGATTGTGTAGGGGTTCCCAAAAGAACTCTTGCTGCTGGCTGGATTGCTGTCAGTGTTGGGTGTCAGGACCAAAGCAGCCAGTTTCCAGGAGACGTGGGTTGCAAAATGGACACATTCTGCCTGAGTGAGGGCACTCATGACTCTCTCTTTTGTTGACGAGCTGCCGACTAAGGGCTGGCAGCCAAGTAACTCAGATACCATATAGGCTTCCTCTTCTGCAGAGGGCATAGGTCCCCACAGCCACCTGTCCATAACTGCTGAAGGGAGTTTGGGATTTCCTATAACAGCTGCCATTGAGGTAGAACTGGAGTAAGCAGGAGTATTCTTCCTCACATGGGACTACACAGAGAAAGAGAAAGAGAAAATGGGGTTCAAAGATCCAGTTTTTATGGTGCTGGTAATAAAATATCCTGTCCCTTTGGCTCTAGACAGAATTCTGGTTGTCATAATTACAGGAAGACTGCAATTCTTTAGTTTCTTCTGTTTAACTATTCCAAGGAACGCCTCCATTTGAGTCTGGTCAAGATTTCTATCCCCAGATCTTGGGTGAACAGACGGGTGAGAACAGAAAGCAACAGATATAGCCCAGGTCCCTTTGAGGGCTGCAGCAGAGCTAAAAGAAAAGATTCCAGGTTCTCACATGACTGGAACACTACCTGCAATCACTCACTGAGTGGTTCCTCATTCCTGTATTTCCAAGAGCAGTGTCAGCACTGCCAGCAGAAGGTGCTGCATGCAGCTGATACTGAATGGAATAGCAGTAATGCTGACAAGGTTCAGACCCTTTTGCTGTTCCACTGACTGTGTTTAACTCAGGGCAAACCAAGATGTGCAGCAAAACATTGCCCAGCAATAGCAGATGTGACTTGGTGCATTCTCCCAGAGACATGGGCATTAGAAATGCTGCTGCCAAACCACAGCATGAATATACTTCTGCAGGGTTCACCTGTGGGATTTTCTTTCCCTCATAGCTTTGGTGTCCTGAGACATTAGTGGCCTTCCCCACTTAGAACACTAAAATGGAGGTGAACATACCAGCAATGTGACAGGACAATCAGCTTGGCAAGGAAGCTCAGCACAGATCACAGACACCTACATCTCTGTAGTCTGCCATGTAGTTCCACACCCAGCACATGCAATCCTTTAGAGGAGGATATCCAAATGATCCAATCCCCTTGTCCTTCCTGGCATGCCTGGGGCTGTGATTTTGTGCTGCAGGAACTACATCAGAACCTACTTCAGAGCTGTGGTGCTCAGCGTGCTCCTCAGACCCAGGGCGGCCTGTTTGTGGTTTCTGTTCTTGTGTCTGGCACAGCAGGACAGAGCTGCTGC
The DNA here is from genome assembly GCA_013397815.1 of Aleadryas rufinucha. Lineage (NCBI taxonomy): Eukaryota > Metazoa > Chordata > Aves > Passeriformes > Aleadryas > Aleadryas rufinucha. The sequence continues at coordinate 65,351 of VZTH01006807.1, read as the reverse complement.
TTTCTGAGCATGTACCAGAACCTGCACCCACAGGAGAGGTTCTGTGAGAGAGGTTCATAAGCAGTGTCAGACCTTGGAGCTGGGGTTCAGTGACTGGATGGACGGCACTGCAATGAGGCTGAAGCGCTCATAGAGGTACTCATTGGAGGAACTGCCCTTCAGGAGAGCAAAAGGAATGAGGTACAGTTCTCCCTCCAGAACCAGGATCAGCTGGCGGTGGCGGCCAACAGGCCCACTGGAATGCATCAAACCCTGAAAAGGAAGGAGAGAGAATTAGTTTGGCCCTTTCACTCCACCAATGTCCCTGTCTGCCCTTCCCAAGCATCAGGCTCTAGTCTGACCCCACGTCAGGTTTGGAAACACCCATATCAGAACCACACTCTGTGTGACAGATGAGCATGTCCTGTGCAGCGACTGCTGCTCACCTATGCCCAGCCAGCTCCACTGAGAGGAGTGAGTGCTGAGTGCACTGACCCTCCTGGTCTGGGTCATCATCCTGGCCTCAGCTCATGAGGGGCCCAGCTTCACCCGGTACTGCAGCTCCTTCCACTCCAGCCTGAAACCTTGGCTAACTCCAACCACCTACATCTTGTCAGCATTGTCATCACCTTATGCTTTGTCAGAGAATATTCTTTCTGATACTGAATTTCTAAATAGCCTTTTCCTCTGAAGAGTGAACAATCTACAGACAGATTGTGTCCATGGCCTGCACTTCCACACACTTGACATAGCCATCAACCCAGAGTCACCAAAAGATCTAACAGAAAGCATCTTATGGATGGAGAAGTGAAGCAGAGAGATTAGTCAATAGGGAACATGCAGCTGGGCACAAAAAGTGGCAACTGCTCCTGGTCCGATGTAACTGTGGAAATTTATTAATCTAATGTATCATAAAAACAATTAGTTTTCACCCCAGGAAAGAGTAACTTCAAAGCACTGAAATTTGCTCCAGCTTTAACACTGGCAGCCCACAAAAAAAAAAAAAAGTATGCAGGACTAGATCCTTGTCTCAAGATGGTCTCTAAGGCCCCTTCAAGCCCAGATTGTTCTGTGAAAATACCACGCTTCAGAAACCATCCCCAAGCTCTCTGTTCTCGCTTTCCCACACTGAGAGGGTTTTGGTGACTGTGCCAAAGGCTTACTCCTTCCATGGGTCCTATCAGTAAGTCGTAGAGAGCACGGAGTGGGGGTTTGGTGAAGGAAGTCTGCCTCCTTGGAAGTGATGATGTTCCATCCTTAACAGGAGACATGGTACTGCTGAACAGGCTGGTCATGCTCTGGCAGCTCCTGTGGGCAAAAGCCAAGGGAGAGGTTAGCTGCAGCAATTTGAGCTGCCCTGTGGCTGCCCTGACTTGTGACAGTGACATGAGCTGGGCCGTGTCATCCAGGGGACTCTGCTCTGTGAGATGCTCCATGGGAGGGCTTCAGTGAACAGTGACATTAATGGCAGGATGAATCAGCTGCAGACAGCATATGACCTTGCTGGGGAGTGTCTCTACACGCTCCAGTGCCTGAAGTGCTGCTCCCAGTTGCTCCTGCACACCTATGGGTAGCAGCTGTGTGCAGGCAGGCATGAGACCCACTGACAACTGACCACAGTCACAGGAGGATTTGCACTTGGGTTGTGCTCCAACTGACCTAGTGTGATACCAGAGCAAATGTGACAACAGGCAACCCACGAGACATCAACATTCTGCCTGCACTTCTGCCACTGCTGTGCAACACCTGGTGCCCATTTCTGATATTCACACAGAGTTCTGCACGTGATCTCCTGGCATCAGCAGCCACAAGTTACTGACCTGCTGAGGAAAGGAAGCTGCCTCACTCTGGGCTCACTAGTCCAGAAGCTGTGCTCCCCAGAAATGTTACCCTTGGCTTGGGGCCATGAACAACCATTTTACGTGGAAAGGGTAACTTTCCAGAAAGTTTTAGCAGGTGGACCTCAAAGAAAAGGTAGGGAGGCCTGGAATATACCCCAACCCCTTGTGACACATACCAACACACAGGCTCAAAAAATTGCATTTTCCCCTCTCTTTCTCTCCTCAGCTGCTGCAACCAGCCTCCTGACTCAGCTCACATCATGCCTAAAACCTATAGCTCTCTGAAGAAAAAAGTGCTCTTACGACCCACAAGGAACTTCCATCTTATGGGCACATAGGCATAACCTCAGAATGTCAACAGAAGCCTGACTACCTGGGTGTCTGACTGCCCATGCTCTCTGACCCAGAGATTCCAGTGATAGTACCAGTATGCTGCTGCTGCTGCTTAGAGCTGCTGAAAACTCATCTGGGGGATTTGTGCAACAGGGGATCAGCACAGGCTTGGCACTGTGTGCTCCCCTCAGACCCATCTGCCCTGCTTCACTGCAGCACCTGACTGAGCCAGCATGCTTGGCAGGGTTCAGCTTCATGGAGCACAGATTTTAAAATCGGATCAGGAAAGAAAATCTGTGCAGGGATACCCCAGTCCTCCCTCAGGACCTTGTGCCCTGATCCTCCCTGAGCAGCTCGTTGCCAGCAGGCAGCACTTGCCAGCCCCACAGCCCGTGTTCAGCGATAGTTACACACTCATTTACTGCAGGGAACAGGGGCTTGATTACTCCAATCAGCAAAGCCCTCCTGCATCTTGGGTTTCCCAGCCAAGCAGCTCTAGATTTATTTCTTCAACACTCGGATTGCTTTTTATGAGAACAAAACCAAGGAAGCACCATAAATCTCTCACATCTCCTGCCTCTGTGTGTGTGTGGGTGTGTGTGTGTACACAAAGAGCGAGCAAATCCACAGGAGAGGATGGATAGATCTCTTATGGCAGGTAGAGCTGACCAGGAGCCCTGGCCAGAACATCCTTTCCTCCCAAAGAAGCCAACAAAAGGCTCCAGGTGCACTGATGATTTCTACTTTGCTCTTGCAATGCAGAGGATCCCCTGATGTCTGAACAGTGAAATCTCTCATTTGGAAGCCTCTGCTCAGACTCTGCAGCACTGCTGATTTATAACCCTTTGTACAGGCAGCCTGGCCTGCAGCAAGCAGAGAAACAGCACAAACAGCCGGGGCTTAGCTCTGCTCCCTCCCTTTGTCTTGGAAATGCAGGAACAAAGCAAAGCCTCAGAGAACAGGGGAGAAAGCTGTGCTCTGCAAGCCTTGGGTCAGACTGACCTGGCTGACCACCAGCCTCACAGGTGCTGGCTCTGCCTGCTGAGGATGAGTGGCTGGGCCCAAGAAGGAAGGAGGGGTTCATCCCAGAATCAGCACGGAGCTGCTCCTGCCTTGGCACTAATTAGGACTTTGGACAAGTCAAATACTCCCCATGGCCAAGCACAGCCATTGGGAGGGCTGGGAGTCAGGCCTGGTGCTGCAGGGGTCTGACAGCCTCGGGAAGCTGGATACCCATCCAGCCTTCCTCAAAGAGACTCTTCCTAAAAATGCAGCCCTAAATCCACGTTCAGGGCCTTTGACATACACACACTGTACAAAGCTGTGGGAAGCTCCAGAGAACAGTCAGATTTGAGCTCCCTGTGGATCCTTGAAAGGATCCACAAGTATCTCCAGAACCCACTAGTGGTTGCAAAAAACCCACAGCCCACCCAGCACTCTCTGCCAGGGTGGTCTGCGTGTTGGCAGCTGCAGCACTGCATCCTGGATGACAGAGAACCACCACAGAAAGGACTCCCCAGGTCCCAGGGATGCTCCCATCCCTCTGGACAGGGTCAGCTGTATGGTTCTCCAGGGCAAGCTGTCAGGCCCTGAGGGCAGTAATAGGCTTCAGTGACACTGACACATTTACCCTACCTAAGGAGCAGAGAAAATAGAAGCTGCAAGAAGACAGGAGCCACTGTGGCTGTCTTGGTGGCTGTACCAGTGGCATCCTCAGCTCAGACAGCCGTTGCCCAGTCCTGAGATCACCACAGTGTTCCTTCAGTGCTTCTTTCTCCTCCAAAGCCCATTTATTCTCAGAAGTTCCCTAAGTGAACTGCCAACCCTCCAAGTTTGCTTTTCTAAGCAGAACTGCCAAAAAATGATACTATTCTCTGCTTAAAAGCATCTACCCTGAATTCAGGTCTCAGCAAGCCAGCTGCAAACAGATTTGGCAGTGTTAGCTCCATCCCCAGAGCCTCAGTATACCCCCCTCCACTGGCAAAAGGAAAGGGGCAGGCAGGGAGGCCATCCAGCAGTGTCTCCTCATCTTTTCACCTCAGTGCTCCTGGCAAGAACATCACAGGCACAGGCTGCTTCTAATGCTCCCCCTGATTCTCTTCTGAGGGTGCTTTTAGTTAAATGCCCAAGATGCCCCACCCCTGGGCTGCTCCTAAGAGCTGCAAACTACTTACTCGACAAGACACCTGAGCTAAGCTCCTAGGTCTGGATTCAAAGTAATGTATGTGGCTCCTGTGGAGCAGAAAGACAGAGATGCTGTATGGGTGGCCACTGCAGTGTTCCTGGGGATTAGCATTCCCTGGAACAGAATCACACCCTATTTCCCCCTGTAATCAGAGGGACAATCTCCTGCCTTTTTAAGCCTGATGAACTAACAAAACATCTCAGCAATTCTGGGGATCTGCCTGTGTGATCCAAAACTAGCAAGTACTCATAGTCCTTCATCAGTGCAGCAGCTTGAGCAGATATGCTTGTGGATTCTGAGAAGAAAACCAGGCCAGTTGCTGGTGCCAGCAGGCAGCTCCCAGTTCTGTGGGGATGCTGTAACAGTTCACAAGCTCCAATGGTGGCTCACAACACACCAGGCTGATCACATTTGCTTTTCCAGCTGAGAAAGGCCTAGGGTATCCTGTGCTCACAAACCACAAATCCAGTCAGAAACCCTGGGTTGCATCACGCAGTCACACTGGAAAAATTCTGTCTTCAATTTTCTTTCCAAATGGTTGCCCTAAGCCCTAATCAGCACAGTCATGTGAAAGGCTGAGAACAAGTTGTAAGAGGCAGAAAATGAGTGGAGACCTGCAGCTAGTACAGTCCTGTAACTCTGGAAATGCAGCATATTCCCAGCTAATTGGGACTGAGATAAACAGAAACATGTATTTCCATAACAAGTGTGCAAGAGAGAGCTCCAAGTTCCACATCTCACACACAGCAGGGACAAAACAGTGCTCCCCTGCAACTGCTTGGAGTCTCAAAATCAGCACTTGGCCAGGAGAAGAGCGAATTCAGAACAGCTGCTCCTCCGGACAGTCATCAGTTACAACTGGGACCAGTCCTTGCTGGCTCTCCCCTCGAGCACTGGCACTGGCTGCACCTCAACTTGCAATTTAGAGAGAAGCCCATCACCAAGACCTCTCCTGCTTGCTGATCCCCACTGCAGTGCTGCATTCTCACCTGTTTAACAGGTTGTTCCTGCTGACCATCCTCAGGAAGCCGGTTGGATCAGTCATGGAGTTCAGCTTGTTATTCATCTCCTCAAACTGCTGGTCCATGATATCCCCAGCTTCACTCTCTGTCTCACTGCTAGCACAGGCTCTGGGGGGGAATCAGTGAGATGAAGGGGTCATTGATGCGAGAAAGAACAACAGCTTGATGACAAATGCTCAGCCAGCTTGAGCGAAAATGTTTTTCAGACAGAAGCTCAACCAAACGCTAATGCCAAATCTTCCCTGGATTGCCTTTTGTCAGGCATACAAGACATTACCAGCCCCATCTCCTCCTCTTCTGGGATTCCTCAAGGTTTAGTGAGTGGCACACAGGGGTGGGAGTGCAGGACCCAATTTCTGTGCACTGCAGGCAGGGACTTCTAAAGCTGCAGCACAACACTGAAAAGCTGAGTCTGCAGGAAACACCAACTCAACCCTTATCTGCCTGTGAGCACATCCTTTCAGATCTCCACAGTAACTCCAAGCTCCACATGCTCCCTTCACTGGCAAAGAGTGACATAGCAGAGGGAGCTGTGTTGCCACTCCTGTTATACAAAGAGAGAAAGCACAGAACGATTTACTCTACCAGTGCCCCAAGTGCAGCAGCACTACAGAGAAACAGCCCAACAATTCTAAATTCCCAGTCTCCTGACATTAATATCTAAATTTTCTCAGTGCAATTGGGTGCTCGTGGTGGGCTGGGTTGGGTTCAGTGAGCATTTTCCATGTGAATCATTCTTTCTATTTTGTACACTTTAGTTATTAACGTTGTTGCTGTTACTGCTTTCTTGTCTCACTGCTGTTTCCAGTAAATTGTTCTTATCTCAACCCATGATATTCACCTTTTGTGCCTCCAATTCTCTTCTCCAGCCACCAGAAGGAGGAAGAGAGAGGGAGGGAGCAAGCAAACGGCACTGGGGTTTGGAGAGTCTCAGTGGGAAAACTAAACTGGGGAGCATCATTCCTAAACCACAACAATGGCACATCACAAAGCTGGGAATTTGTACACTTCAGATAAACATAGATGCTACCTGCTGAAGCCTCCTTGCATCTCATTTCTGTTTCCTTTTGGGTTCCTGACAGCTTGGAGCTTTTCCTCCAAGGGCATGTTTCCCAATAAAGGGTACAGGAATTAAATGAACATGCAACTCATACTTGTGCAGGCACCTAGAGCTGTACCTCCATGGATGTCTTGTTAGTGAATTTCCCAGTCAATATGATTTATAACCTGGTAAGTCCTGACAAAAGCCAATCACTTCATGAACACTGAAATGGGGACAGCTGAACCACAGACAGGGGGATTAAAACAACCAAAACAACATAGGGGAAAAAGGGAAAAGGAAAGGTTGTCAACAGCTCCTCCCTGCATATTTTTCCTCCAGCTGAGGCATGCTCAGCTCTGAGTCCTGGCACAGTTTGGAGCAACACTCACAGCTCCTTAAAGAGGCAAAAGTCCTGAGTTCATGAACCCAAGAGAGCAGGTCACATGCTCTCCCTAAAGAGAGCAGAGTCTGTCCCGAAACAAGTTCAAGCAGATTTTAAAATCCCTTACACTTTTTTTTTTTTTCTTTGCAAAAATGCATTGCTTTGAGGATTAATTAGACCAGCTGAAAAGAACCCTTTCTAGCAGAACCTGAAGGCTGCAGTGCGGAACTGAACATCCTGTGCATCCCTTCCTCTCCAGAAAGCGTGAAGACATGCTCTGGAGACACAGCAGTACCTCTAACCCTGCTCACAGCAGCGTGGACAGCACCAACTCCTCAGCCTGAACCCCAGAGCACTCCAGCAAGCCAGGGACTGAGCAGTCAAGTTCCCTCACATGTGCTGTACATATTCACACCCTGCTGCTCTCTGGTGCTGGGCAGAGTGCAGGGGCTGGGACTGAGGCTGGCAGCTTCTGCTGGGGCCCTGGGGGGCTGGAGAGCAGTGGAATCAGCAGGGCTGGGGGGAAGCACTTGAACCACATGGGGAAGAAGTTTCGAAGTAGAAAGTGATGTTCACCCACATGGAACAGCCAAGGTTTGTTTGCTTGATTCCCTGCGCATTATTTTGACATGGGGAAAGAACGTCTGCCTATGACCATACCACACTGGTCCAAGGATCTTGGAGACAAGCATTACATCCAGAATCCTTAACCAAAAACACACCCCAACCATCACCACAAAGTGAGGAAGAAGCTGACATCCCAGCAAATTAAAAACTCATCCCAGAACATGAAGACTGAAGGACTGCCTTTGCCAGGAGGAGAATCTGTGGTGACAAATAGCTAAAACTATTGTAAACTAAACACTGTATCTGCAAAACTGCTGCAGGAGGCCCAACTGCAGATTTCAGTTGTGGATCTTGTGTATCTGCATGTCTGCAGGGTAAGACTCAACAATCAACAAGTGGGTTCTAAATTATTTACTCAGCTATAGCCACAAGCCACATTGAGGGGGTGGTTAGAATTCCTATGTTATTTGCAGTTTTTCAAAGCAAACCATCGAAAGAGAATTCATTACATTGGAAACTGTAAGCAGAATGCAATCTGTCCATATACAGTCAGACATGGCACCTGCCTCCTCATCCAGTCTACAGATTCACCACACAGCCTGTGGGTTTGGATCTTATTTGCATGTGCATAGAGTTGTTTGGCAAGAAAATAAACATGGATACAAAAACAAAGCCCTTTTTTTTGTTGCTGCACTGAGAATTTGCCCCTTCTCTGACTCTCAGTTCTCAGACTTCTCAGCCAATTAGCTCATCTCAAAATGTTATAAATTCAGGTGGAAGAGAAGAGACAGGGATGTTAGACCCCCTGATCCCAACTCACCTTGTATAGTAGGAATCCACTCCCAGAGCCTCCCGCACGCTGGAGATGTGCTGCTCCAGGGCCGAGTTTGTCAGTGTCTGCAGGGCCACGCTGTTGGCTTCATGGAAGTCCCCAGCATTTTCTGTCAGGCTGTCACCCAGATAATACTCGTGGAATTTCAGAATTCCTGCAAGGCACCAGAATCAGGAGGTTATTTCTGCAAGGCTAGAACAGTGCTGCAGCAGCTGTCTAAGAAGATGGCACAGCCTCAAGCATTTGGCATTTCCAGAGTAACTGGGGCAAAGTGTTCCGTGCCAGGTCTTCACTGAACTTCTCCAGCATTTCCAGCCTTGTTTTTAAAATCTGTGTTTGTACTTTGCAGATAATGGCTCAAGGGTACAAAGGCAGAGGAGAGCTTTCACAAGATGCTCAGAATGCCTTTGCTATTGCAGCACTCATATAAATTATGAACCAGATCTTCCATACAAGCCCCTACTACAATAATTCACATTTCAATTGATGCACATGAAAAATACCTATGAATAGCCTCTGAGCAAATTAACTGAACACATAAGGCTGAACAAAAGTGTTGTTACTACAGCAGAAGCTCCTCACATCACACACAGTGAGGAAAGAAGATGGATTAAAGCACAGTGAATTATTAAAAGATAGCATTTCACAATGGGTAAACCAGATAAAGGCCACTTCCTGTTTTGCTGAGAATTCCACTGCTACTGCAGATAAAACCTTCCTACTTTCAGACTGGTCTATTCTTCCTGATATAATTAATTCTGCAGCCTGTGATCAACAGTAAAAGGCTGCTCCAGATGCCTTAGCAGCATCAATTATTACACCAGTTAGCGAAGAGCGGAGGAACAAAGAATAAAGCAACTCCTCCTGCAGCAACAGCAGCAAACACAGCGACAGCCAAGAGGTTCTGAGGGTTCCAAGTCAGTGGGACAATGAGGACCCTGGGCTGCCACTGAAGCTGCTCCCTCTGTCAGGGAACAAGAACAGGTCACCATGGCTGTGCCAGAGTCACTATTGAGGAGCTCCCAGCAAAGCTTCTTGAGCAAACCCCTGAAATACCACAGCTTGTCTCCTTCCCATCACCTGACAGAACCTTCCTTCAAAGAGGCAGTCACAAACCCATGGACTCAAACTGCTTTTCTCCAAGACTCACTCTGGGCAAGGGGGAGACTGATCATGAAGCCCAGTGGCAAATCCTACACTTGATCCATATAATTCTAATAAGCTCAGTCTGATAGTGATACTATAGAATTATTGGCATTTTATTGTGCAAACTACAGGCCTGAAGAGCCAATTAGTGACTGGATGCACAGCAGGACAATCCCATCTTACACTCAGACATGCAACATTGCAAAACATCCCCAAAAAGCATCTCTTCCAACCACTGTCATCCCATCTAAGTCAGGCATCAGTGTTTGCTTCCCTTCCTGAAGCATTTTTCGTGCAATCTAAATAGTGCTTTTTATCTCTTCAGCTTTGTCATGATGAAGGGCTGCAATTATTAAATTATATCCAGAAAGAACTTGTTAAAATTTACAGTCATCACTTTATTAGATAATGAATAACAGCTGTCTGCAAAAAGCAATCCTCTTCAAATTAATCCTCCTTGCTCCTCTGTGATAAGTGTTTCCACATTCATATGAGGATCAGGCAGTTCAATGGCATATCAGGAAGTGGGGATGCCCTTCTGTTTTCTGCAATCCACTTCAGTGAACAAACCTCAAAAGCTTTTGGAAGAATAAAGCATGGAAATATAATTAAAGTAGGGATTCTTATGCACAGAAGATTCTCATAGAGCCAACATACTTGGAATTTCATTACTCTTCTATTCTGCCCTGTGGGAAATATATACAGATTGGAGGTTGAAAAATGGAAATATTAAATATGTGAAACATTTCCATCTCCAGGTGAACATCAAAGTCCTGAATAAGCACTTCTGAGTCATTACTGCTGTGGCTATGCCGTAGCTTTTAGTCTGTTCAGCTTTAAGGTACTAGATGGAAATTACTCCCTCCTACATTCACTCTGGTCCCAAATTTATGCTTATTCTCCCTTTGTAAGGCCTGTTCTCAGGCTCTTGTGTCCAAAAAGGAGCTCACCTGCCCCAGGAGCCAGCAGCCAGCTGTACAGATAACCTGCAGCCAGTGAGTAGTAGAGAACAAGTCCCCTCTGGCCATTCACAGTCTCCAGGACCTGGTCAAGGGTCACGGGAGAATAGGGATCTGAGTCCTGCTGCCCAGTCTGACGTTCCACGAGCAGGTCAGCAAAAGCCCTCGTTCGTCCTCTCTCTGCTACTGCCAATGCCTCATCGTGGTGACCTGAAAAGACAAAGCCATCTCTCAGACCTGACACTAGTGTGGTCTGCAGTGCCATGTTCATGGAACAGAGACAGCTGCTATCTCAATCCCAGCGGAAACCTGGGGAAGCAGTGTCACCTATTTCCCAAAAAAATCAGTCTCTGCACTGGAACACAGCCCCACAGAACGTATTTGCTGCAGGCAATAACACAAAGAGCCACAGAAAGGCAAATCAACAGAGGAAGCAAGGAAGAAGAACCAAAGGTGCCCAAAACCCGAAGACTCACAACCATATTACTGTCCTGGAACAGAAATGCTGTGCTGTGTCGGACAGCTGTGGAGCAAAGGACACATCAGGAACTGCCACCCCACAAGTCCAGCTGAACTCCTGGCATAAACCTGGAGTTCAGCCTCAGCATCTGAAGGTATCTCTTACCCAGACTGACAAGCACTCGCTGCAGGGCCTGATAGGAGGACGTCTGCAGGTCGAAGAGTGACAGCTTGTAATCCGTGCTCAGCTGCACCTCGTGTCGGATGGTTTCAAACAGTGCGGAGGCCCGGTACAGCTGGGAGGGAAGACAGCCACAGTGACTTCCTTATGGACACTGTACAAAGCACTGGCTGGGAAAGCAGGATGATCCAGGGCCAGCATCCCCTCAGGCTGGGGAGGTCTGGCTCAGACCCTCCCTGGGACGCACCAGACATTTTCTTCCCTGAGAACAGGAATGACCCCGAGGGTTTGGAGGACACAAGCCCCCCAACACGGGGCAGACCATGGTATACCTGGTGCTGGGACTCCTCCAGGTTCCCACTCGCCCAGAGGGAGAGGCCAAGGCCATGACGGATTTTTGCTTCATCTTCTCTGCGTCCCAGCTGCTCTGCCAGCCTCAGTCCTGAAAAGGAGTCAGAGTGAGAGAGTGCCACAGGGGAGAAGGGACTGTGGCCTCAGTCCCACGGGGCTCCTGTGCAGGCAGAGACAGTTGTGGAGCTGCGGGCACTGGGACAGCAAGCAGGGCAGTGCCAGTGGTGGGATGGTGAGCAGGGGGATGGCACCTTAACCTCATTTAGGGATGGCTCAGTCCATCAAAGTGCCTGTGTCACTAAGGCACTTCTCATGCTGGTGCTGATGCAAGGGCTGGAAGCAGCTGCCTGGCACTGGTCCTACCCCACTCGTCATCCTGGTGCCATCCCCCGAGACACACTCAGTAAGCCCCTATCAGAAAGTTCAATTTTTAAACCCTAAAAGCCACAGAGACAAACAAAATCACACTGAGCTGTCGAACACTGCCAGAAAAGACACCTCTTGCCATATTACTGGCTTGTTCCACATCAGCTCTCCCTGGCCCTCTGGCAGGCTCTGCATGGTTTATGTGCTGAGCCACAGCAGAGGGCAAGGGGCCTGGCCTGAGTGACCTGGAGCTCATTTCACTTCCAGTAGCACATTCTGTGCTGTCTCCGCTTCCACACACTCCAAACCTCTTGCCTTGGTGGCCCCTGCTGACAACAGGGACACCTCCTGTGAGGCACCTCAGGTTTCTCCCAGCCTGGGGAGCAGGGCCCTGGCTGTCACCACGCAGCTCAGCAGCAGCTAGCATTCCCAGGCTATGCAGGAATTCTGCAGCACACCAGGAGAAGGAGCTGTGTTTCATTTCTGCCCTTCCAACAGCATACTGGAATCCTGCCAAGGTCAGTTTCATGAAAACCAAACTAACTGATGTAATACATCCTTCGGCCTCCAGCTTCATACACTCCAGCTACATCACTCATCTGCTGCATCAGAGCCCATAGCTTGATCAGCTGCTGCCTGCATGCTGGAACCTCTTGTAGCAGCACAGCTCTCAGGCCAGCACTGACCCAGCACTCAGCAGTGGCAGACGGCTCCTGGACACCTCAGGGTGAATCTCCCTCGCCTCTCTATCAACCAGCACTTGTTTTCACTCACACTTTAGAGACAGTCATCCACCTTGTCTCACTCCCAGGTGAACACGTAAGAGCCAGCCAGGTGGCTAGCAGCAAGGCATCAATCTCTCCTAACAGACCTCTCAGGATCAGATAGATTCATCACAACCCCCTGTGGTTTTCCCACAGCCAGATCCTGGTATGCAATGCCATTTATAGAGAAGGTTTACACCTTCTAGATTCAGGCACAAATGAGCTTTACAAAGAGACTCTGCTAGGTATGCTCTAGATTCATGCTCTGAGGCACTTAAGATGCCCCCAGGAAGGCACAGATCATGCTTTGTCTAGAGGACACCAGGAAGGCTCCAACTGAGACGGCATGCTGACCACAACAGCTCCACAGACAGCTACTCACACAGATGCTCAGCAGTAGCTATGGATGACTGCAAGAGCTTCTGCATCGAAGGTCACTGTCAAACATATCCTGTTAGAGCCAAGTTTACAGTACCTCACCTCTCCACGTCTTCAGGTCTCCCTTCCACCCTTCTGACCCTACCACTGCATGCTCTGTTGTATAACTCAGCCTCTTACCTTCCTGCAGGTACATCACAGCCTGAGAGTAGTTCTGTAAAGCATGGTGAGTCCTCCCCAGGCTGCTGTAAGACACAGTTTTGGCTACAAGGTCGTTCATTTGTGCTGCAATGCTGAGGTGCTGCTCCTGATAAACCACCGCCCTCTCGTAGGTGCCCAAGGACTCGTAGGTGAGGCCCAGGTTGCCGTAGGCCCGGCCCTGGCCGGCCGGGTTGTTGGTCTCCTCGGCGATCTGCAGGTCCAGCTGGTGGTACTGCAGGGCGGTCTCGTACTCGCCCATCTGCTGGTACACCCCGCCCAGGCCACAGGCAGCATCGCTCTCCAGGGCTCGGTCCTTCATCTCCCGGGCGATGTTGAGCTGCCGCTCCAGGCATGAGATGGCTTGCTCGTAGTTGCCCAGCTGGCTGTGCAGGCTTCCCAGCTCGCCGTAGGCCTGGGCTTTGTTAAATGCCTCCCCCAGCTCATGTGCCACTACAAGCCTCTTCTCAAAGCACACCAGAGCCTGCTGTAAACTTCCCATAGCCCTACAAGGGAGGAAAACAGCAGTGTTTATTTTGCCAGTATTTCCTTGAGAGAACATGTTTTGTCATTTCCCCTGCAGGCCAGCTCAAACCTTCCAGGCAGAGGCTTTTCCCCAGGAGACATCCCCAGCACTTTTGAATCAACCTCCTCCTCTCTGGGCAGTGACATCAGCTTCGTAATTTGAGTTGCCAGCACAGTCCTCAGCCCCCACAGGACGCTAACTCTCTCCTGTGTCACATCCCTGTGCATGTGTGCCAAGGCCCCCAAACACAACCCATCAGTAACACCCCGCATCGACGGTACTTGTACTTCACTGGCATCAGAACACACGTGCAGCTCCTTACCTGTGCCCACTGCCCAAGCCTCGGTAGGCCTTTGCCTGATCTTGCATACGGTTCAAGCTTTGAGCCACAGACAGGTACTGTTCATAATACTTTATAGCTTCCTCAAAATCTCCCAGAGCCTCATAACAATCTCCCAGGTTCCCATACGCTCGGCCCCGATCTAACACGGATTCATTCCCACTGAGCTGCTGCAGCATGGCCAGCTGCTGTTCAAAGTAGCCAATCGCTTCCTCCATGACATTCATGTTCATCTTGGTAATGCCCATGTTACCGTAGACCTGGGCTTCGATGCTGGGGTCCTTCAACTTCTGCCCCAGCTCCAGCTGTTCTTCATAGCACTTGAAGGCCATGGTGTACTTCCCAAGTGACATATACACCGCAGCAAGGTGACCATGTGCTCTGCATTCACCCGACATATCCCCCAGCTCCTGGTACACCTCCAGCTCCTGCGTGTGGTAACCTAAAGCCTTGTCACACTTCTGTACCATCCTGTATGCAGAGCCCAGGGCTGCATAGGCATTGGCTTCCAGTCTCCTGTCCTTAACGTGATGGGCTAAGCTCAACTGCTGCTCATAAAATTTTATTGCACCATGTACATCTCTTTTACAGACAAAAATATCCCCCAAGTTGCCCAGAGCTCGGAATTTGGCCTGGGAATTGTTCAGAGACTGTGCCAGGGACAACAGGTACTTTTGACACTCCTCTGCTTTGCTGAAGTCCATCAAGGCTTTGAAGGCCAGGCCCAGGTTGCAGTAGGCTTTGGCTTGGCTCAGCTTGTCATGAAGATCCTTTGCTAAGGCAAGGTCCTGCTCGTAGTACTTAACAGCTTCCTCATAGTTCCCGAGGCAATAATGGGCATAGCCAAGGTTATGGCAAACTTTCCCCTCCCCTTCCATGTCCTGCAGCTCTGGGGACAAGCGCAGGTACTGCTCATAGTACGGGGCCGCCTGCACGTACTCTCCTCGCGAGCAGTGGAAGTTGCCCAAATTGCTGAGGGCTCGCGCTTCGCTCTGGATGTCCCGCAGCTCCCGGGCAATGTTGAGATGATTTTGGTAGTGCTGCAGAGCACGGTCGTGGGCACCCAGCGCCTGATAGGCAACTGCCAAGTTCCCGTGTGTGGATGCCTGAGAAGCGCGGTCGTTGACTTCCATGGAAATCTGCAGCTCCTGCCGGTGGTACTTGACAGCCTGGTCGTACATGCCGAGGGCATTGTAAGCGTTGCCCATGTTGCCGTAGGCCCGGCCTTGGGCCGCGTAATCGCTCAGCTCCTGCGCTATGGACAGGTGTGTCTTGTGCAGCCGCAGCGCGGTGTCGTAGTCACCTTTCATCTGGTGAATGATTCCTGAAAAACAAAAGGAACGAGCTCAACAAACACACTGCCCTAGCCTAAGCCTCTGCAGCACCCTGCACACCAGGGCTGCCTGCAGCCTGGCCCCTTCCCTGGCTCTTCACACCAGGCAGCCCCATCCCTTCCCCAGAGCACCGGCCCAGCCCGGGGAAGGCTTAGGTTTTGTTATACAAAAGCACACATCCACCACAACAACCAGACAGTCTGGCCCTATAAAATTGCTGTCTTATAAAATTGGCCTTATAAAAATCACTTCTTTCCATAAGTGATACCTGGTGGCTCTAGAGCTCAGACTCAACACATTGAGTGAGACAGCACTTGCAGTTACTTTTCAATTTCAGTTGAATCATCTTGCATTTGTTATGAGACATGGGATTCTGCTGATGGTACCACCTACACTTCAGTTAAGCTCTCTGCTAATAATGCCTGTAGCTACTTTGCAAACACCTGTGAACAAGCCTGGAGGTTTGGGAGCCACTGAAGGAGGCCCTGCAAATGTTTCTTGACATTAATTGCAAAAGCTTCAAGAGAAAATATCTGGCATCTTTGGGCAACATGATGAGCACATGAAGAGAGGTACAGAAGTTCTCTTGGAGCTGCAAAGAGGCAGCACCGAGAGACCTTAAATTGTATTCTATTAATAGTGTGAAATGTCTTCTCTCCATCACAGTGGGAACCCTTAAAAACTGCAGAGGCTGGAAAGCCAGGTCTCCACATGGAGCCTGAATGCTTTGCAAAGGTTGAGAACCTGAGAGTTCTGGTTAAACTCCACATCTTGCTGTGAAAGGCTGATAGCTTGTGCTTCACCCTCAGTCCATCGCCTCCCGCTCAGCTCGTCCCAGAGCACGTAGTATCTCCCTGCAGAGCACTGCAGCAGCTGGGCTCTGTTACAGTCCATGTCTGCCCTGCTTAACACTGGATCGTACACTTAAGGGTGTTTTCCATCTGCATCAGGGAAATGCAACAGAAAATGTCTGTTGTTTCAGCAGAGAGGCCAACTCTAACATTCTGGCCTGGAAACACACATTTAGATACATTTTTTTTTGCCTGTCAGCATGGTTATTTTGATGAGGTTTTGTTTTGCATGTGGATTAGATGAAAGAGACAATTAAAACTTGACTTTTTGATTGGTACTGGATGCATTTTAAACAACAGTAATAGATTGTCTCAACAAGAACTGCGTGTTCCCTTTCTCCAGTATAAGTTAACTCTGACAGAGAAGACAAAAAATATAGCCAAATAACAGCTGAAACGTGAGACCCCGCGCTCAGACGCTAGGAGAACTAGTCTAACACAAAGTGTGGAGTGGCTGAGTCAGCATACCAACTGAAAGTTATATTTAGGCTAAAATCCAACACTGAAAAACATTCTCTGCTGCAGCAGTCCATGTCTCACATCTCTGCCTCTCTCCAAGACTGGAGCCACAGACTCCCCAGGACAAGGGTCTCACACTGGAGCAGAGATGGGGAATGTAGTTTGTGCTTTGCTGCTGGTGCAAGGCCTCCTCTCCCAGCTCTCCTGCCTGCTGGGTGCTGTCACATTAACAGAAACTTTGTCCGTGCTCACTGCTCTCTCATGCTAAGCTGCCCACAAGCACTTATGCCTCACAAACCTATTCTGCCCCACGGATCTGCCTTAATTTGTGTAAAGGAGGAGATTTTCAACGCTAATTAAAAAGCTGTGACTGTTTTGTTTTCTGCAGTTCCCCTTATCTTCTTTGTTCAGCTCCTGAAGACTCAGCTACTAAGAGAAATTAAGTAATTCATCAAGCTCTTTTCAATTACCTGCTGTTGATAACATCAGAGTACAATTAGCATCTACAAATGAACCAAGTGCCAACTGCCAAGCAGAAACAGGAGCTGATTTACAGCTTGGGGCAGCCTGCAAGGGCTGGGATTCAGGGGCTGCCAACAAACACTTATTTTGATATCCCAGCACCAGCCCTGCTCTGCCGTTCCCAGCCAGCTGAGAACACATCCCGAACGACAGCTGGAACACTGGCAGCACAACTGCCACAGCCACGGCAGAGATGGAAATGCATCCTTGGTCGCTCCCACATCTGGTGCTGTGAAGCAGCAGGAGAAACAGGCTTCACTTGAATGTAACCCAGTCTCATCCAGCCTGCCAGCAGCATGCCAACGCTGCTCCTCAGGAGAACGTTAAGACTCCTACACTCCAGTATTTCAATGAGTATATTTGGAAAACAAACTTAGTGAGGATTTGACCCACGTGTCTCTCAACTTATAGGGCAGCAATATATCAACATATCCTGCTGACAAGCTCCCAAAGAAATGGCCAGGTAACAAACCACATCGCTTCTTGCATTAGTGCAAGAATTATATTTATTCCTGACTCCTAAAGAGATCCTTAAATGCATTTTATCTTTTAATTTCCCTTTTGCTATGAGTTTGTGCCTTCTAGTGTTTTTCTAAGGAATTTAATAATTGAACACGGAATATATTACAGCAGCACCACTATCTGCCAAGGGCCTGTTTAATTTATTAAGGCAGTCTGGTGAAACTGGGGTTTCACCAGAAGAAGACAGCACACAGCAGATCTCGGGCATTCTGGCAGCAGCTCTGATAGTCATAGCATTCCCTAACAAACTCTGCTCCATGTCAGGCCCTTACCTAGATTGGAGGAGGCTCTGCCCTCAGCAGCTCGGTCCTGCAGGCTCTCAGCAATGTGCAGCTGTTCTTCATGGTACTGCTTAGCCCTCTCCAGGTCTTGCATACATCTAGCTGCATGGCCCAGGCCAGCGTAAGCTCGCATCTCAATGGACTTCTCAGCCAGCTCCTGGGCCAACTCCAACACGTAGTTGTGGTAGGACATGGCTTTGTCGAAGTTCCTGCGGTAGTGGTAAGCGCTGCCCAGGTTGCTGTAGGCTCGAGCTTCCTCCCGCTTGTTGCCCAGCTCCTTGGCGATCTTCAGATGCTGTTCGTGGCACTGCACTGCATTTTCAAAATCCCCCATTGCGATGTACACCGCTCCCATGTTGCCCAGCTCCCGCGCCTCGGAGAGCTCGTCTTTGGACTGCTTGGCGAGGAGGACACACTGCTTGTGGCTAGCCAGAGCATTTGGGTAGTCCCCAATGGCTGTGTACACGTGGCCCAGACTGCTCAGTGCCGAGGATGCAGCCTGCAGGGGTAAGAGAGACAATGGAAGTCCAAGCATTCATGGAAACAAGTCAGATCCCAATCCTAGAAATCAAAACCATGAGAAGCCATCCTGGAGAAAGAATGTGACTACCAACTAGAAAACCTGCTCTCTGCAGTTCTAAACCCTTCAGGGCAGCTTATGTAGAGGCAGCAGGAATGGATGGGGTTGACTTAGGAGGACATGGGTTGGACTGCCTCTTTCTTTGAGGTGTGCAGTGTGTGTTTGTACCTGGAAGAGGGGAAGGACAGCACCACAAAGATGCAGAGACTATCAAGGAGACAGAGAGAATGATCGCTGCAGTTACCGACATCCTTCCACACCTCTGCTTCACCAAAGAGCACAGCTCTTATTGTGCAGCATCAGAGTCCCGAGCCCCACACAACCTTGGGAATGCAGCAAAGACAACGGCATTTCAGTAGCTGGAGCCTCTGTCCCTTAGGTACATCTCACCTAAACATAGCTCTGTGAAAACCTGAGTTCTTACCACCAAGAAACAGCTGTATTTAATAAGACAAATTATGTGAGAATCAGGTTGTTTTGCCCCCTGCATCTCCCAGGATGCAGACCTGCCTTCCACCTGGCAGAGCCAGAGCATCCAGCCAGTCAGCAGGGCAAGGAGCCAAGGGCAGGGAAGGGTTCCTCGCACGCCTGCTGCCTCAGCAAGGCTGCTCACTCCAGCGTGCTGACCCCGACTCCTCTGTGGCTCCTCCATGTGCATTTCGTTTGCTACCCAGCTGCTGCTGTGACCCAATTCTGAACCTCCCAAAAGGAGGGCAGCAGCTGGCCAAGGGCTGCTGCTCATGGCTCCTGGAGGGCAGTGCAGGCGGTGGCCGCAGCCCCTCCTCAGTGCCGGCCAGACCAGCTGCTCCTGGTGCGGCCACACTCAGAGCTGGGACTGGGTCCTGGCTCCTGGCTCCATGCTGGTCAGACTGGCCGCAGAATTGGGGTGGTCTGGCCCTGGACAGGCTCTTCAGCAGCACAGTGACATAACTTCTCAGCTGACACCACGAGGGAAAGCTCTTAGAGGGTCTGAGGGGGCCTGTTTGGAGGCTGTTACAAAACCAACACAATAATGGTTGCTCTGAATTTTAATCCATTTTTACACAAATCTCCATGAAGCTTAACATACACAGAGTATTGAGTCATTTGCAACCTAACTAGGGAAAAAAGGGGAAAAAACCAGATACATGCAGCCATCTTGCACAAGCCCAGACCAAAGTACTGAGTGGGGCCCATTACTGGCCTCAAGATGCATCGGAGCTCCCTTCATCCTGACAGGGAGCAACATTCCCACTGCTGTGGAACAAGGCAGCAGCACCCCCTGGGCCAAGTCAAGCCCAGCACAATTCCATGAGAACTGATCCAGCCTGGAAGTTCAGAAGTTCTGGAAGACCGGCCATCACCAGCAACAGAACTTCTGTTATTGCTGGGAAGAGAATAGAAATGTCTTTCTGGAAAACAAGGAGTCAGTGAAATCTGGTGCCTCCTGGGGCTGCTAAAATAAAAAAAAGTGGACATCCATGCGTGCAGATTGCTGAGGAGATGAGCTCTGGCCAAGAGCCATCAGGCAGAGACTCAGATGATGTTAATGGGCTATGGCTGGGGAAAAGAGGCATAAATGGAAAGCAGCAGATCTCAGATTGTCTGTGCACAAGAAAAACTTGACAGAAGCAGGGACTGCTCATCCCGCACATGGGAAGAAATCTTTAGGATGTCTCCTAGAATGGGAAGCAGATGATAGGAATTGAAGTTTGTGAGGCTGGAAATATTTATTTTCAAGGCTCCTAATCCCTTTGCCCAAGAGCATGCCCAGGCTCACATTAAAGACCTAGAATGAAGGGTACAAATTTGGCAACCATTCTCAGAGCATGCAAAGACACTTGGCTGACATGCCTGAGTGCCCAGGGCTGTATCGTCCAAACCAGGATGTGAAAGGAGGACTAGTGAAGCAGAAAAGGAAAATAAATTGAAGGAGACAAAAAGAGAAATAGAAAATAAAGGGTGAAAAACTGACAAAAAATAGCACAACTTGATTAGAAAGCTGGGGCTGTTTTTAGAAGTTGGGCTTTGGCTCACCCAGACATCTAGACTGTGTAGCTAGGGGAAGGCCACCTCTACCCTCTGATGTGCCTACCCTTCACTCCAATGGTCCTCATGTTGTGCTCTGCAGCAGCTTCCACTGCTACCTGATCCGAGAACAGCACTTCACAATCCTCGTGGAGTCTGCATGAGACAGCCTGTGGCACTTCTGGCTTCCCTAGGCTGGGGCTGATTCGTGCAGCAGCAATCCTCCAGCAAGATAACCATCAGTGCTCTATTTGCTCTGGGGGTAGTCAGGGGAGCTTGCCCCTACAGCAGTGTTTAAGAAAAACTTGGTGATAACATCTGCTGGGTGACTCCAGAGACGCACTTCAGGGGATTAGGAATAGGATTCCAGAAGATAAATTCACCATTGTATATTTAATAAAATCCTCCACATAACAAGATCCACTGGGAACCCCAAGTGGCTCACACACTGAGCCAAGAGGGATGGGGTGTTCCCACATCACTGGCAGAAGAGCCCTGTTGTGGCAGGGAGAGCACACGGCTGACACATGGGAAACAGACTCCATCTCTGCTAGCACAGACCTCTGCTTGGTAGCAGGGTGACAGGAGACTACAGCTCCATACCACAAGGGGTTTGCAACAGCAAACAAAGAAAATCAATGTTTTATGTATCTGACAAAGACAAATTTTACAGTGGGGGTTGCTTACACCTCCAATTAAGCAATTTCTCACTTTAATAGAAAGCAGATTCTTCTGCCACTGAGCTGAGGCACAGAAGGGAGTTCTGAAAAAGGTTCCTGTGTGCTCTCTTTTTCTCAAAAGCAACAGCCAGCTCAGGTTTTTCAGCTGAGTAAGGCAGAGTCTGATGTTAAGCAGATGTGCATCACGGAATGGCACCTGGCAATTCGGAGAGATGCATTCCTTAGGTATTTCACCCTTGCCGGAGAATGGTCATTTCCCAATCATGTTACATTTAAAGAAGTCTTCACCTGACTGCACAGCCTGCTTAAATAAGAACACTCTATAATCATCCTAAAATGGGTGAGGTGAAAATGCTCTGCCTAGTATCTCACTGTAAGGTACCCTTAATCCCTGAACACAGACACTAATTAGGACTGATCAGAGATGGAGCATGCCCCGCTGCACGCTGTTTCTTTCAACTTCCCTTCTCCCTCTGGGCACAGAGTAACAGCGGCCTGATCCTACAGATGTAGTGGAACTGTATCCAGCAGATCAGCCATGCATATTCATCACAGCTGTACTGGGGGCAGGCAGCAGCACCTCTGAAAGCCAGTGCACCTCCTCATCTGCATACCTGCACCCCTCATCCGCACTCCCTTGGTCTTGAATGCAAGCAAAGGTGTGCTGGTTCATTGAGGGTGCCCTGGGGGTACTGAGGGGAGCAGATTGTTCCAGAACAGACACAGGCAGAGCTCTGAAAGCACAGGCTAAGTTGTGTGGGTGTCACCACACACAGTAAAATCTCGCCGTGCCCTACACCGCTGTAACTGCTCCAGGCAGGAAGGACACAGGTTAACTGACACCAGGGACACATCCCAGCTCTTTCTGTACAGGAGCTGTTTGTTCCACAGGTAAGGACCAAGGAACTGCTGTGCACACAAGCAGGACAGCACGGTGATGGGGGTACTTCCAGCACCTACTAAAATGATCATTTGCTGTAAATTGTGCTTTATCTCCACTTCTATTAAGCTCCTTCATCATTTCCTCAGAAACCACAGGTATGCCTCAGCCTGGCTTGGACAACTATTGATTTACGCACTAAGACAAGCCTCGCATCAGAATAGAGCAGGTGCCCCATCAAAATTAAAACTTGTCCTTCTCTCCTCTCTTAAAGGTGAGGCTGATGTGCCAGTACCACATCTAGCTTCTTCCTTTGTGTGCCATGCTTTTGAAAATAGGAAAGGAAGCAGCAGGCAATATCCTCCCCTCTTGTACATGATCAGTATGCAGAAAGAAGAAAAGGATTTGCTTTTAGGTAATTATTTCCTGGGGGGAAAAATACACTGAAATCAATATCCCTGCCAATCAATATCCCTTATTATTTGTAGAAGGTGTCAGTCTTTTACATAGAAGCTACCAAAGAGCAAACCCTAAAAAAGCCAAAGCCATGGAACAGAAGCACTAGTATCTGAAAGCCTGAAAGGAGCTTTTTAACTACTAACTGAAAGGGAACAACCAGGAATTAATGACACAATAGAAAGACTGAAAATACACAGCATAAGGACGTGGTCCCGGCCCCCACTTGATTAATTAGCAAAATCCACAGCTCTGCAAGTGTCACAGAGCTGCTGCTCACGACAGAAGCTGCCATGGACTGTGCTGACAATCTGCTCCCAGCTCTCTCTGTTCATACTTGCTCAGGAAATTTGTAATATTTCAGAGGACTTCTCATTCTCCCTATTTCAGGGCAAAAGCATCACATGAAGTACGTGAATCCAGGCAAATGTGAGCAGCACCGGGGGCCTGACTGCCAGACCAGTGATAGTCAGTCCTCTTCCTGAAACTAAAGGCTTCAAAGGGAATGCTGACTTTCAGCTGCTCATTTGGAGATCACAATAATGCTGCTTCATTCTGATGGAAAATCCATTGATTCCATCTCCTCCAGTATCATTTAGGTGTCTGGTTCTGCCTAGAACACTTGTAAAAGCAAACCTGAGCTACACCCTTAACAGAGTAGTTTTGCAAATAGTTTTGCCCAAGTTAGCAAGGTTTTGCTGGAAAGCAGAAGCAGCAACTACCGCAGTCCATTTTTTAAGAGTAAATCTGCCTGCCACTCGTTCTGACCAGGCTGTTCACCTTCACTGTGGGAACTGGTGCAAAACCCCTCACTGTGTGGTGCTGGGGACCTGGGGGAGTGGGCTGCCTTTCTGGGTGGGCTCTGCAGTGCTCCACTCATTCTGCAAAGAAGTCACACAAAATACACCAGCCCAAGAACACTATGAAGGAGACCTCATCATCAAGCCTATACATCACTTGGGGTTGATGTATCTTTATCCCAAGCAGCCCAAATTTGGTCGTTTTCTGGACATAGTCTGGGAGGCTCCTGTGTGCAATCACTTTAGGGAGGATGGCTGACTCGACATTTTTAGTGGTGATGTAAGTAGTCCTCGTTTGAAACCACAAGCTTCTCCATGGTGGTGACCCTGAGGAGTGACTCATGCCCTGGTCAAAGTCAGCCAGGAAGAAGAAGCCAGCAAGTCACAAACTTGGATCTCATAAGTTCAGAGCAGACAAAGAAAACTCCAACTCCTAACTCCTACAGCAGTGTGCTGACCTTTGCCAACCCTTGCTACTCCTGTGCATAAGCTGGACATCCCCTCACTGCAGACTCAGTACAGAGGAGAAAAGCCTTGGCTGAGGTGGGCATCCTGAAAACCCAGAGAGTGCTGCAGCTGCAGCTCTTGCATGAGTTTTCTGCTTCATTTCTTTTGCTGCAGCCAGGTCCAGGCCTCAGCAGCATGCTCAGCTTTGCAGACATTGTGAAAGTAAAACCAGAAGACTGCATTTCTTTCAGCTAAAATCCATGTGCTGTGGAGGTCAAATGGGGACATTCAAAGGAGATCCTCAGGAAGTATTACATTTCCCTCTTGAGTCACAAGTCCAAACAAAACAAAGCATATGGCCTTTTAGTGCATTCCCAAATTTCCTGCACCGGTCAGATTTCCCTTCATTCTGCTTAATCCTATCACTTTTGAACCAGACGAACCTGTACGAATCCTGTCAAGCCGACTCTAAAAAAAAACCTGCTAAAGACAGAAAGAGAAAGGTAAATAATTTATACTCCCAGATACAAATCCAGATGCTGAAGGTCAGGCACTAAGGCTCATTCACACCACTGAACTCATCCTTTTGGCCACGCAGGTGATTCAGTCCAAGCTGTAATGAAACACTAGCGGACCCACAATTCCCAAGCAAACTCCAGTGGAAAGTGTTCTTCCAGCAGCTGGCACTCAGCCTTCCTCCAGGGTACAGGGCAGTCTGCCCTGGATCCCTAATAAAGCAAGACTGCTGTCTGCACTGAGAGGCTGGAATCATTTCCCCATCACAGCCTGTCTCTGACATCTTAGTCTATGTTTCCAGGCATGACAAACTGCTTTAGCCTGAAGACTCTTTCCAGTTCTCATTTGTGAGGTATTTATATCCTGTCCTCATTTTCCAGATTGTTTGCAAACATAACAAAACAACTGTGGTCATAACATCTTCAGATTTTTCCTTTCTGAAAAATGTGGCAGCCCCAGGGCCAGACCACCTCTTCGTATGGCTGAGTGCCACACACATCCCACAGGCAGGGACACTGCCGTGGGCTCCCTCGAGCTGCAGCTCATGAATGGATGGGATTCTCCACCCTCCATCCGAGATTGCTGATAAGGAGCACATCCCCTACGAGATCTAACTCAGAAGAACAGAAAAAAACCTCATTCTGCTGCCCCAAACCAGAATTCATAAAAATTCAGGGAAAAGGCTGAATCCATACAGCCCTGCTATCGACTGAAGATGTGGCTTTACAGACAAAGCAGGGTTGGAGGGACACCTGGAAAGCATTTCCCCTTCCCCTCAGGAAGGGGCAGAAAACCTTGGTTTTACAGAATTTACAGATTTCATTAGAAAGGAATGATCTATCTTTCCTTCTGCATCTCCTTCTGGAAACAGGAAGGTGAAATTTGATCTTTGATTTGCACAGCCTGACAGCGAGGAGCTGCAGTTTACCAAATGTGGGAGCTTTATACTGAGTTTCATTGCTTTGAAGGGGACTGGGAAAAACTACAAACTGCAAACCTAAATAACCACAGAGGCTGAGCTGCTCACAAAGTATGTTCAGATTGTTGCAGAATCTTCAAATTCCCAACAGAATCCAGCCAGGGATTATGTGTGTCCCAGTAACCATATTCCCTAATACTCCTCCTCCAGAGAAGCACAGTGGTTGGTGACCCCTCCCAGCCATGGCTCCAGTTGCAGCCAGCTCCACGGCAAAGCCCTCTGCAGCAGGAAGCAGAGCACCCAGCTGGCTTCTGGAGTCTCCCAGGCTGCAAGCCCATGATTTCTCTTTACAGTGGGAATTTCCACATTCTGATGTTTCCCCTGCCACACAAGAACCTTCATAGATAAGCTGGAGCAAGGTGACACAGAAAACCCACCAAAGCCTGCTTAATAAACATCTTTCTTCTGTGCTACTTAGCTACCCAGTCCTAATTATCGTCTTCATCATCCCCATTTCCTGCAAATAGTCAGCCTTTCTGAACAAAATCTGCTGAAGCTGCAAACATGAACTCCACCTTACATTTGCAATTGTTTTAAAAAGCATCTTGAGACAGCAAAACCTGGCTCATCAGTTACTGAGCACACCCACCTGCTGCAAAGAATTCCCAGAGCCACAGATGCTCATGGAGATGTCTAGGGGCAGCAGCCAGTGGCTGATATAAAGGGTCAGTAACACGAGAGCACTGAGCCCCAGCAGTTCTGCACCTATTCCTTCCACAAACAGCTACTTCCATAGAGAGGTGGAGGGAAATTCCTTCAAAACCAGGCTAGGAATGATTGCTGCAAGCTGTTGGTTGTCATGAGTCAGCCCAGGGGCAAGGCAGTATTGACACAGTCCATCAGTCTGTCCTCAGCTCTTCGTCCTTCCCTCAGCCCCACTCGGGAGAAAAGGGGCAGCAGAAAGTGCTCAGCTGCACCTTCATCCCTGCCCTGGGAGAGCTCAGGGGTGCAGACAATCCTCTTTCTCACCCAACACCTTCTGTTCAACTCCTGTGTGGCGAAGAGAGATGCTGCATCCTAAGGAAAGGCACAGTTCAGCCCAAAGCGTGCCTGCCAGCCAACAGAGGGGCTGCCAGCACCCAGTGGCTTTCTGGCAGCAGCATCCTTCCCAAGAGCTCCACGCTGGCAGCACAAGCATTCATTTCATGATGGTTAGCTTATGATCTTGCCATACTGCCCTGCTATTTCTGAACAGCGGGGCTGTAATCGAAGGCGTCTGAGGGCCCAGGAGAGAAGGGAGCTATTACACTGCAGAGTTCCTGTGGTGTCCATGGCCTCTGCATGGCAGGATTCAAGCACAGCCTTTGTGAGGGTTTGGACACTGGACCCAAGAACGGGCTCCACAGCTTTCCCTTTCCTGTCCATTCCTGCTTGTCAGCTCCTCACAGCTCCAAAACTCAAGCATTACTTCTTTAAATCAAAGCCCCTTCCTTTGGAAGGAATGCAGGGCCTTCAAAATGGTCATCAAAAAGGGCCACCCCAACCCGTCCCAAGAGATCACGCATCATTGGCTCTACCTTGGCACTCTGGTCTTACAGAATTCCTAGCTAGTTCTGAACACCTGAGGAGCAGCTAGTGATGAAAAGGGACACAGGAGGTCAGTGTTACAGGCACTGAAAGCTTTCACATTTACATTTTGATTCCATTCTTTCCTCTGATCCTGGCATAGCTCATCAGCTGCATAACCCTTCTCTAAATCACAGCCTGTGATTTGGCATCAACACACCCTACCTATATGAGTTACCTGATGGCTTCCAGAGGATTAGGTTACCTGGTGTTAAAAACAAAGCAATTAATTCAGAAATAGAGTACAGACATAACATTCAGCACCTCCACTATGTGCTGGCATAACTGCAGGCCTTAGTCCACTCTGAGAAGAGACAGGCTGCAAGCTTCCGCTGCTCATCGGAGCCAGCTTTTGTGACAGGAAAAAGACAGCAAGCTAAAATAAAGTGATGCAGTCTTCCCTGCTAACATCATCTGCCACTCCTCCTCTGGCACATTCCAGTACCTTGGCTGCTGCTTTAGGGAACCTCTCTTTGTACAACTCCCAGTGCTTTCATGAGCACTAAGCAGAGACTGGAAAAAAGAGCAGCAGCCCAAGCTACCAGAACGGGATTTCCTCGGCACGTGAACCGCTGGACAGCGTGTGCTGACATTTCAGTCACTGAGAGCACGGAACACGTCACAAGAACATGAGGTTGCTGCCCCTGTAGGACAGGGATGAGATTCGTTATCCATCTTTATCAATCAGCAAGGAAATAAAGACTACATTTCACTCCACTGCAGCCAGGTCTGCTCAGAGTGGACCTTCTCGTTCCTGTTCAGTGGCACCTACCCCTGCACAGGCAGCAGTTCCTTACTGCAGGACAGCAGTGGGTGAACTCCAACAGCCTGCAGCCGGCTCTGAATGAGCAAGGAAAAGACAAGCCTCTACATAGGGGCCCCACCAGCCAAGGAAAGTTTTATTTCCACCTCTGCATGAATTCAGTGGGTCTTAGTCAGAGCTAGTGCCAATAGAGATGCCCAAAGATCAGCTCCTGAGGTGCACATATGTGCTGGGCCAGGATTTCAGCCCCCTGCCCATGTGTTCTCTCTGCATTCAGATGGGTCACGCAGCACCCTCCTCACTTAAGATGGGATGGTTGCACTTTGTGCTGCTGCCATGGGGCTACACCACGAATGATGCCCACCCTGCCACCAGTGACATGGCTGAAGCAGGGACAGCTATACCCACAGAATTAGCTCATTTGAATTTCCTGACCAGCCACTGCGGCTGGTCAAAAAATCCAACCCATTCCTCACCCGAGATGGCTGCTTGATGGTGCCCTTCACAGCATCTCACTAAGAACCAGTCTTCTCTCTCATCTGCACAGACCAAACCCACACGTGTTCAACCCCCCCAAATTCCTTCTCAGAGATACTACAGGTATGCCAAACCCCAGCGACACCTGCCCCATGCTCTCTCTGGACACAAGTATAACACAACAGCTCAAACGTCTCCCCACACTGACTGAAAGAGCAAATGGCCTGCCTGGACACACAGCCTGTGCTCAGCACAATGCTGTATTCCTAACAGGAACTGCACAGACTCCCTGTGCTAAGGAAGAAAAACATGTAAAATCTTGAGTCCCTGTGAGCAGCTGAGATGCTTCCCTGCCCAGCTGACAGCTTCCCTTCTGCAGGCCTGCACGGGGGAGGACAGACCTCAATGCTCCAGACAGACCCTCTGCAACCTCCTCCATTTACGGGTGACACTACCCAGCAGAAGCCCCTGGTACAAACATTTGCTCCAGCAGCCACAGTCCCTCCAAAGACAGCAGTATCCCATACAAAGGAGCACTTTTTACCTTTTCTGCCAATTCTCTGTACAGTCAGGGGTAAAACAATTACCTCATTACAGTCGCACACCAAATTCCCTTCTGCTGGAATTCACATCAGCCCTACTGCAACTTTATAACATTTGCATTATAAAAATGTCTGCAAAGGAGGCCAAGAAAAACAGCTTTTTGTTCAGAGGAAGCTCTGTGGTCAAGATGATGTCATCAGAAAGCGCCAAATTAATTTCCTGTGGTTACATCCTACAGGAAATCCAAGAAGCTCAGCTTTCTTGCTAAACCAAGTAGTCATTTGTTGTCAATAACTGTTAATTATGTGCCCAGATGTGTCATGAACTAAGGACTATCACGATTAGCCCTCGTTCCCTGGACTCCCCCCCAGATGGACCAGTGAGATCTGTTTAAATCAGTGGCCTGAGGACCAGGCAAAATGCTCCAGCCCCACGTCCCAGACCAGCCTGGGGTTCTGGGGCTGCTGTGCTCATGCCAGCACATCAGCTCCCCTGCTGCTGCCTCCAGACCCCACAGTGGGGGATGTGCTGGTGCAGAAACCCCACAGAAGAGCAGCAGCCACACAGGTTACCCTGTTAGCAGCAATGGGGATTTCGATCAAGAAAACTGTACAATGACAAGTAACAGCTTTTCTGCTATTCATGAACAGAAACCAGGAAATCAGGAGTGATTCAGGAGGTTTTCCAGCTGGTAAAATAATCAAGGAAATGTCTAGGAAGTCCCTCCCCCAGCCACAGTCCTTCCACAACCTACTGAAAGATGCATTTTTCCAAAGCTTACTTGATATTTAACTTACCAAGTAAGTTAGTAAAGCAGTAAAGCACTCAGCAAATTCTAGCAGATCTTTTCCACAACTTATCAGTGGGAAGCTGATCTTCCTCAGTTTTTAGATTTCCCCCAAAACTACCTGTGCTTACATGAATTCTCACCTGCCCTGCAGCCTCTAGCTCCTCCCTGTGCCTGCCATGCAACCACCAGTCTCCATTTTCCCACTCACAGTAGAGGGGAATCCCTGGAGCAGGGGGATAGGTTTTGTATCTGTGCACTAAAATATGATTCTGTCCTTACAGTGAACTTTCAGTAGAAATCCCTTGAGACAGCCTCCTCAGTCCGTGCAGCCCACTTCCCTGAACTGGCAGGGAGCCCAGCATAAAGGCTCAGGAATTGAATGGTCAAGGCAAAACAGATCCTGCACAATTTGTTTTCAGGTTTGCGCGGGCTCTTTTTGTTTTCACTGGTGTTTAGACTAAGTGTGTTTTATGCAAACACTGGGGACACGGATTTTGCCCATTTCTTGTCTGGAAAAGGCACAACTTAGGATGCAGCTTAGCACAGTCTGGATCAGCAGCACCTGCAACACTGGGAAACATGCTGAGGACAGCGAGGGCTCAGCTGCAGCAACGAGATACTGACACTGACCCAGCAGCAGCTCCTACCCCTGGAGCCCAGAGCCTCTGCGCTGTGGGAACATGGATGGTGAGGGAGAGGGAGGCAAAGGGATCTGCTCAGAGCCCAGAGACTGGAGATGGGGGAGGCAAATGGACAAACCAAGCATCCTGCCCCTTGCACTCACATATTGTATCTACTGGTACAAAGACTTTCCTTAACAAAGGGCAAGTGGACACCGGGGAAGAGAAGTCACAGAGCTTCCAAATTCTTGGGGTAAAACAGGGCAGACAGACAAAGCTTTTTGATGTGTTCAGATCTGTCTGGAAAACCATGCAGTGCAGACTACCAGCTTGGACTATTTAATAAGCTTCCTACCTCTCTGTCCTTGAGCTTCATGGCAAGCACCAGCTGATGTCTGTGGTTAGTAAGGGCTTCCCGGTAATTTCCTTTAGAGAAGAATGCAGAGCCCAGATTTCCATGAGCTCGGCATTCTCCCGTCTGGTCACCTGTGTCACATGCAAACAAAACAAAGATTAGCTAATACAGGCACTGCTGGAAGACTGAAACATGGGGTACAAATGATGATCAGTGCGAGAATCAGCATTAGAACAAACTCATCTTTATGTTTATTACACAGCCAAACTTTCCTCTTTGCTGGCCTTCAGAAACTTCTACAATAGTCATCAATCTTATTTTTAGAATTGTTTTACTTTCTTCTGTGGCCTAACACTTGGCAATTTTCCATTCCTCTCTGTTTATTCCTTGCTTGTCTCTGTGAAGGTCAGTCAATGGCCAAGGCCTAGAAGAAGCACAAAGCATGCCAAGCTTTCTCCAAAAAGCAATTCTGCAGCACAGTTCAGCTCAGCTCAGATGTACAAAGTACACCTACAACCATCTTCAAGAGAGCAGTCCCTATGCTCTCAGTGAATGATCCTGGCTCAAGCCTTCGGGCACTGCCTCACCAGCTCTGCACAGTCAGGCCTTTGTCTCCCACCTGTCTGCTCTCCTACAGCACCCTGAGAAGCTGAATGCTCTCCCTGTTGTGCAGAACATACCATACTCAACAGGGATTTCTGAATTTGTTTATTTTTAAACACTCTTTGTTCATCATTGCCTCACTACTGATTTGTTCCTTCCCTGGTTACTGCCCCAGAATCTCAGACTGAGTACTTTTATCCATCAAATACTTGGAAAAGCAGATGGCTTCATTTAGGACTCATGTAAGGTTTTGAGCCCAAGTCTACACAGGGAATAAGAGCTGTTCCCACATACATGACATCAGGAAATCAGAAGAGCCTGTAAAACCTTAGCACATCCGTTGATCATCTGCCCCTTCACACAGGCAAGCAAACAGGGATGCACAAACCCGCAGTCTGCACATTTCAGAAGCTTCAGATTGGATTTAGCAGCTTGTGAAAACCCACAGGAACCTGAGCATTCGAGAGAGACTCTGATCACTAACCTAGCTCTTGATTTGTCTCACCAGTCCCAACCCCGCACTCCAGGAGTGAAAGGAGGATTCTTACCTAAAGTCTTGGCTACGTCCAAGTCCTGCTGCATGTATCCAGTGCTTTTCTCTGTGTTCCCAAGGGACCAGTACGCACTGCTCAGTGCAGAGAACACTGATCCCCGCAGCTTCAGGCTGCAAGTGCCAATCTTCAGGGCAGCCTCTAGCACCACCACAGAGGCCCCGTGGTGGCCTGCAGTCAGGAGCTCCTGGCCAATCACAGACACCACAACAAAAGGGCTCTTGTCCAGCTTCATCTTCTGCAGTTGTTGGTAGGTGGGCTCCAGGGACTCTGAAGCACAAGAACGAAGACAGAAGTACACAACAAACCAAGTTATTTGCATCAGGAATCACCTTCACAACTCATCCTGATCTTTTCATAACCAAATGACACATGACTTAAGGGCCACACAGCCCAAATCCAACAAAGATTTATTAAGGAAGCTTGGGGCTCAAAGGTACCATCTAAGATCTGGCACATCAAGACAGATCACCTGGCAAGCTGCTCTTTGTGTTGCAGAAAGCACTTCGGGAAGGCAGCGTAAGAACAGAGCTTAGAGCAGTCCCCTACATAGCATAGAGCAGTCTCATACTGAGCTCTGAAGCCTGGCCTAATGGCAGAGGGAATACAGAAGATACCTGTGGAATTTTGTGGGAAACTGGAAACAAGCCATCTCCAGTGTCTAAGAGCACTGCAGTTTTTGCTCTTTCAGCACAAACCTTCAAATGAACATCTGCAAAGTCTGTGCCTGTCCAGATACCCAAGCACATGATGTGTGTCAAGAGAGGTGACCAAAACTGCAGAAAGAAGCTGCTCCTTCTGCAGAAGACAGTGCTCTTGTGCCATGACAGCACTGGACCTGCCCAACTGCTTCGATTTGTCTAACTGCAGCAGGGAGCACAGCTGATACACAGCTGCAGGGCAATAGGCCAGAGATCATCCTGCCAAATTTGGGGATGCTCCCATAGAATACCATATAACCTGCATTCTAAGCAGCAGCCTTAGTACCTTTGGGTAGCAAATGAATTACATTCACCAAGTAACTGCTATATAGGACAGAAACTTCCAGATGAATTCATTTTGGAGGATGGAGAAAAGCACTGTAAAAAAGGAAACACCAACAAGGACATTTTTTCATTTCAGTGCTCCTTGGCTCCTAAGCCCTGTGGCCCCCAACACCATCTGCTGAAGATGAAAATTGCCACATTCCCTCCTGACTAACAGCATTAGGGCATTGCAGCACAAAGCCTTCAAGAGAAACAGCTAAGAGGAGACAACCCCCTTCCTCTTGAGAAAAAAATCCTGGAAACGGGAACATTATGAAAGAGAGGCAAAACACTGCACAGCTCATATGGCTTCAAGGTCTCTGTGATTTCAAACACTGCTTGAGCAGAAGTGAATTAGCAGAGCAGCCTTTTAGCCTTCTGGAATGCTGTGTTTTGAGAGACATTAGTACCACAGAAAAGCTGCTGATGTGCTCTTCTGGGCAAACACTGGCCTGGAGCATTTCAGATGCGCTGTTCCCAACCAAAACATTGTGGGAAGTTGTTTCAGTAACAACACAGCCAGGGCCACAGCAGCACACCCCTCTGCCTGCACTGATACTGGAGAAAGGAAAAACGAACAAGGACTCCACAAGAACTGCTGTCCAAACCCAGTCTGATTCATCTCCAGTGCCCCTCAAGCTGGCTATCACCATCTTGCCGTCCCACTCAACCAGAAGGACGGTTTTTGTTCCTTCTGCAGCTTCAGGCTCCATTTTTGGCATCCTCCTGACTCAGTAGAGAAGCCAAATCCTGAAATCTTTCCCTTCGGGCCTCCAGGTTCTCCTGTCCTCAGATGCTCAGACTGAAACTCCCACCTCTGGGTCCCTCATCAGCAGGTCACACCCCTGAGAAACCCCGTGTGCTTACCTCTCATGGGAGACTTCATGGCGGCCTCGACCATGCCGACCAGAAGCTGAAGGCTCTTGGGATCCTGCGCCAGCCCCGAGGCAAACGCGGCCAGCGCATCCGCATGGCGTCCCAGGTACTGCAGGGCCACGCCCTGTCGGAAGTATGCCTGCAGGGACAGAGGCAACAGCAATGCCATCACTGAACCATCACAAACAGTCACAAACAACACAGCTGCCCTGACCTCGAGCTGGTGGACAACAGGCCACACCATCGCACTCCGGCTTCTCTGGTCACGCTGGCTACAATCAGTGCCACCCAACACCACAGTCCGGTCTGTGAATCGCACCAGCGTGTACCCCCTCATTGTGATCACCTTTTCAGCTTTAGCGAGGCCTCTGAACTGTTTTGGAGACCAGGGTTGGTCACTACTAGTGAGGCAAAGCTTTCCCCTTGGACTTGGCCAATTACTACTTCTTAACTACTTATAACCAGATGCTTTTTCTCAAGACCCTCTGATACAGTCTTGGCCCACACAGCACAGAAGCAACTTCCTCTCTCATCAGCTCTCGCCAACGAGTCCAATATCAACATTCAGCACTAGCAGGGCCCAAAATGTACTGAAAACTCAAGCTGCAATGAAACACAACACAAAGATGCAGCCAGAGCTGAGCCTTCTTTCTCCATGCACATCCACCGATGCAGACATTGCCCAGCACTGCCCCACTTGCTAGGTGCGCTATATATCCAACACACACACATACACACGTATACATAGATCTGTACAAGCTTCTTAGACTGAGGCAAGACACTCATAATTCTGAACCTGTTTACAAGAGCATTTTTCTTCATTTCTTTCTTTCCCAGAAAACCATTTATGGGAACCTGCAATACCTTCGAAGTAACTTGTATCTCCTGTCACCGTGTATCTCCATTGCTACATCAGCCACATCAATATGCAGCTGCAAAGCATTCCCAAACAGAGCTCCCACATCTCCATACACAGCACACCAGGAACCTACGCACAAAGCAGGAACTTCAGACACGCTCTGCTCACACAACGAGCACAGGCAAAGCCCTGGCCCCAAGGGTATCCAGAGCTGCCTGGGAGATACTGGGGAAAAAGACCACAACTCAATATTTGTCAAAGGACTCGGGTGTTTGTAGCATACATATCTGGACACTGTGTTATAAAAAGGTCTCCAATCTTTAAGCACCTTTGATGCCTGTTACTCAGGTTTTATCTTCATGCCCAGCTAATACCTTTCTAATGCAAATTTTGCTGCACTTCGAGTTCATGCAAACCTATTTCAATAGCGCAAATAAAGAAGATAGAGCATTATTTGTATTTCTTTAAAAGTGCTTTAAGAAGCAATACTGCTCCTTGAGATTGGCTCTCTTGGCTAGGACCTCATCACTCTCTCTTCACCCACAATAGCACAGAGACCTGCACTCAAAATACATTAAGTACACATCTGCAGAAGCCTTTTTACTTAAACAGGAGAAATCTTTAATTAATTTTCAACTCCAATCCAGGAAGGCAGAGATTAAGGAAAATCAGAAATTATGTGAGAAATTTAGAGACATGAATATTTAATCTCTTTTCCATTAATAAGTCTTGATTGTAGAGCCCCTTTTAATGAATTCAATGAAAGCAAAATGCTTTTCATTAACCTTTAGTATAAATGTGTTCTTATTGAACCAAACAAGCCACTGTACTGGAAACCCAATTCAGTGTTAACTAGATTACAAGCATGAAGCTTTAAATCAAAGAAAGTACAAAGAACTAACAACATGCAGCGGCCACCAAGCACAAGTCCTCCCAGCAGAGTGTGAGCTGTCACCTAAATCACACTGTACACTTTTAAGTCTTGTTTTTGCAGAATTACCATCTAATTACTTTCTTTACTGCCTGATGACAGAGGGAGTTGGACACAGCACATCTCTGACTGGGACCTTTCCAGCCCACAAGGCGGGTTGGTCCAGGACAGCCGTGCCTGCCTGAGTCAGCTCTCCAGAACGTGGGCAAGGACACGCAGCCGCCAGCACCGAGCTCCACGTGGTGTGTGGGCATCTTCAGCACCTTGTGCTTCACTGGCATGTCCTGAATGCTGAGAAATGAGAGTCCCCATCCTCTGAACCCCGCACATGGAGGAGACACACAGGCTCCAGGTGACAGGAGGAGACAAGATGGAGCAAGACCCACGAACATATAGTTCAGTTCCGCACATTCTGAACATCCTTTACGGAAAGGGTTTTTATCGGCTCCCCACATCTATTCCTGGAAGTGCCACTGGAAACCACTTCATTTGAATACAAACACAACATTCAAAGCCCAAAAGAGAAACCTATTAATCATAACAGAAAGGAAGATTTTGGCCTATTTTTCTCCTGCAAAAAACCCTTCCTTCCTCTTCCAGTTTCCAGCATACACAAGAATGCTCTCCGCACATTGTGTTCCCCGTGGACCTTTAACTAAATAAATAAAAAGCATTCACATCACCTATTTCCTCCCCAAGATGCATTCACAAGTTAGTTTAGCATTGGAATGAAGACACTGTATCAAGGGGAAAAGTCTGCAAAGAGGAAATGGTGAGAATCACCCTTTGGAAGAGGAGAGGAAAAGGGAAGGCAGAGAGCCAGCAGCTGCAGCTGAAGGAATGAGCCAAGGAGCGGCTCCCGGCCCCGACACAGACGGAGCCTTCCCCTGCTGAGCGAGCTTTAAATTTTAAATCACATTATGTGAAGATACTACAGTGCTCACTCTACAGGAACAGTTACATTAATTTTCCAGTGATCCCAAATAAGAAAAAACGATCAATTCCTTTTAAGAAGATTAAAGCAAGGAGAGAGACAATGTTTCACTAAAGACGAGACAGAAACAGCAGGTGTTTTCTAACCTGGCTCTCTGCATCCTCAGTGTAATACAGACAGCTGGAACCATCTCTTTCATTTTTGCAGTCTCTGCGTCACACTTTCCAGGAACAAGGCACTGTGCAAGAAGAAAGCCTCACTCTCAGCTGAAATTTGGCACCAGATGCATCTCCCTCAATGGGAACTCTTTTCTCCTGTCCTTGTGTTAGCAGGATGGACACAGCTGTGCTGTTCCCACCTCCAGAGTCACAGCATGTCAGGGGCTCCCAGCACCTGCACCCACCTCTCCAGCCTGAGCTCTGCCCAGCACACCCGCTGCCCGCAGAAGGGCAGGGATAGCCCTTGCCAGCAGGAGCCTTTCGGGAAGGGAAGAGGATTAAAGAGTCCAAAGCAGCTCCACGAAGCAGCCAACCTCATCAAGTCCCTGATACTCTGTTGGAGAGGCTGTTAAGTGAGCATTACCACACATCTCCAAGAATCAAACACCAGTGTGGGCTCGCGCAGCCAGGTGGGCTCAGCCTTCTGCACAGCAAGCTGTGCTTCTGCCCGATTACCCCATTTCATGCAGCCAAGAGAAGGAGGGAGGACAAGGAATAGATAGTGCTTTTTATCCATAATACCTCTGAAAGCACTGTTGATATTCTAGAAGCAAAAATAAGTTATTTTAATTAATTAACTGGCAAAATATATCTGGCACTTGAGACTTCCAAGCCATGCAGAACACTGTCCCTGTAACAGAGGTTGCTCACACTGCTGGCCCCAGGACAAAATCCAGCGAGGTGAAACAGCATTGCTCCCAGCACAGGACCTACCCAAAGGGGAAGAAGTCTTCCCATCTCATTCAGTTTTTGCCACCCATTTTTGCAGACTTGCCTCTTTGCCCCATGCATTTCAGAATGTTTCGCATTTTCACAGCTGGAATAAAGCTTTTTAGTGCTTTTCCCTACCCTCAGCTTAATTTTACAAAACTTGTACAAACAGGAGAAGAGCACAGAGGCAGCCCTTCCCTTCAGCCACAGCAGCTGGTGGCTGGGCCACAGCAGAGTCAGCATCTGCCTAGTCAGGCACAGCCCCTCTCTGCAATTCTAAGCACAAGCCCTGTGTTTTCTGCTCGATTTACTGACCCGTGTAGTTTCTGTACACACCAGTATTTTCCATCTGTGTTTATTATAGCCCATTTAATGGAAAAGGAGAATTTCTATCTGTCCTACTAGGAGCTGCCACTGGACTGATGGCTGCAGTGTCCAAGCAACACAAATAAACATGCTTATTTGTTTTCTGATCCTCATCATCTGAGATCCCATCTAGGTAACTGCCTAGACCCTGAATATTAGATTTCCCTGTGCGATCTGAAACAGGATTAGAATGCAAACATCATAACTGAATGGCCAATATCAAGAGGGGTGCTGAAATTTTTATTAAATCTTCTAGTATCAGTATGCAAGAACTGTTTTAGGCAACAGTAATTGGTTTATAATTAATACAAAACATGCAAAGAAGACAAAAATACAGTACAAAGAAACAGCAGGAGACCTTTAAGTTCCCCAAGATTTTGCTAAATAAAACCAAGCCAAGGTCAGGCCCACAAGGAATGCAGCAACAGAGTCTACACAGGCTTTGGGATCTCCCCTCCCTGCCCAGGAGCTCCTGTGCCTCCCCCTGAACCCCCTTTTCTGCAGGGATCCCACTGCCATCACAGGCCACAGCTGCGCTGCCCTCCTGCCACACCACCCTGCCGGGGCTCACCTGGTCCCTCTGTCACCAAACCTCACACCACAGGCTCGTGGACATGGCACAATGCTGGCCAACATTAACTGGATAACAGAGACAGAGGAACAAAACTGGAACAGCATCAGAAGCACTTGGAGCAGAAGATTCCTGTTAAATAAACATGGAAACTTGAAAAAAAAGCACCTCGGTCTTAGACAAAGGCTGCCATTGTACACAGGGGAGGAAACTCGAACCACCTTCACACTGCTGTCAGCTTCAGACCCTGGACAGCTGGCCATCGGGGCAGGAAAGGCAAACACATAGAAAACGCTTCTTCCATAATGCTCCCTTGGTTTGCCAGATCAGGAGACGATGCCAAAAATAGCAGGAATAATCTATGATGCATTTAATGCCTGTTCTCAGTCTGCAGAATGCCTCTCGTGCAGTCAGACCCACTGCCCCTCACGGCCGCCCACGCCAGCTGCGCCCACGGCTGACCAGCGCTATGCAAGGGACCAGCAGAAGGGAGGGAATGTGTGAAC
Source organism: Aleadryas rufinucha (assembly GCA_013397815.1). Classification (NCBI taxonomy): domain Eukaryota; kingdom Metazoa; phylum Chordata; class Aves; order Passeriformes; genus Aleadryas; species Aleadryas rufinucha. Next base: position 26,921 of record VZTH01006807.1, on the reverse strand, counting down.
AGCTGCCACAGCTTCTCAGGGCCAAGCACCAGGTTGAATCCGTCCTCTCCCCCTGTAACTGTTTTACAGCCAAATTTTAGAGAAAAATACGGACAAATCTCTGCTGTGGGATTTCAGGAATGTGAGGAGAGGGAAGACTGCACTTTAATTCAGAACACATGTAGCACACGCATAAATACTGCTGCTGACCACACGAGCTGAATTCCTGCTTTCCCAAAATTAAGGTTGCACCCCAGGTAACACTTTCCCTTCACGGTCCCACACCTGGCTGACACCTGAACCACAGCTGTCAGCCTGCCCTGGAGAATCAGCACAGCAGATGTGTTGTCTCTGCAGCTTTGTTTCTTTATCTTCTACCTGTTTCCAAGGTGCCTCTTACAGAACTACACTACTTAGAAATGGAAATTTCCTCTTAGCCCCATTGAGCCTATAGAGAAAAACAAGATGGGGGTGTGTGTGTAAAATATCTTGCCTTGCTTTATCCAAGGAGCATTTAGTTGCTCTATTAATTGTGCTTCCACTGCCTGTTAGTGGGATTCTGTGCACAGATCACTTGCCCACCTGAAATAAACAGAATTTTATCAGTAAATAAAGAGTCAAACTTTTGTTTACTTAGTTGAAGGAAAGAGACCATCCTTTCACAGAGCTTATCCTTGTTGCTCCACTCTCACATGCTTCAGGCTCACTCTAGGAACAGCAGCTACATCCTGGAACCCCTCTTCAGAGGACATCCCTCTCCTTCCCTAACAGCAGGTGCCGACAAACAATCTTCCTGTCTTTATCAGCTACAACTCTTAACCCTCATTTAACAGCAAGAACCAGCCATGAGTGGAGGAAAGTGCTCTAGAAAGTGCTCTAGAGGAGTAACAACCAACTGTCAGTGCCCAAGTACAGCACAAGGGAAACAGAACCAGCCTCTTCTGTCTAAGGCCAACAGGCACAGCAGCGCAGCATCTGCTACAGTTCCTCCAAAAGGCAACAGGGACAGTTTGGCACAATTTTTGGCTAAACAACTTCTTTCAGAAATGGCAGAAGAAAAGACAGGCCACCTTTCATCCTGCTCAGAAGTAACAGCAGTCTTCGTAAGACATTATTAGAGATTTAACAGATACAGAATTATGCAAAACTTAAACTAAACGCATTAGCTGACACGTGTAGGTGGCTTCTCAGGGAAGCTTGGGGCAGAGGCAGGGCTGGTTTGAACACCATTATTACTTGGTGCTTAGTTTACTTCCAGCACTGTACCATGATTCAAATTGTAAAATTAATTCTTTTCCCCAGTCCAGGTACTCTTCCTCTGGACCCCAACACTGGGCCCTCTTGGCTTCACTCTCTATCTGTAAAATCCCTGTGTCTTGCACTTCCCAATTATCCTACCTCCTCCTGGTTTTAGCTGCTGTTTGATTGCTGTGAATCTGAAAAGCATTTAGGGTTGTTTTGAAAACGCTCTTGTCTGCACTGAAGGACACTTGACATACAGCAGAGGTCATTTAACAACTCTGGCTTACCTTGACAAGGTACTTCACTCAAATGGCTCAAAACCTCTGTAACTGCTGAAGGCAGATAAACTTTGATCAGCACCAGATGCAAATGGTGATTTGCATATTACAAGAATGAGTGAAGCGCAATATTTTAAACAAGCATTTCAGGATTTTAACACAGAGTTTTTCCAACATAGGAGACAAACTCCAAAGGCGCAACAGCTCTGCATACAACCAAACATTCATAGAGAGGTGAAACACACCCTGAGAGCCCCCAGAATTATGCTGGGCTTTGTGGACGACAAGCCCCAAAGCCACTTCCTTGTCACACATCTCCATGGGTCCATTCTGAAGACTGCCCTGATCTTGAGCTATATCCTATCTTACCAGTGAAGCAGAAAAAGAAATCTGAGCAGTACAATCTCCAGGAGAGCAGAGCAGAGACAAAAGCAAGATGAAATACACAGTAGTTACAGCGCAGGGTAATGGTGACTGCCACATGTTCACAGGTGGGTGGCTGCAGTGTACCTGCAGGGGAGGTTGGTCTGTATCCCCTGGAGAAGCACCTGGTGCTCAGCAGGGACGGTGACAGAGAAGCCCAGCACACACCTTCTGCAGACACGGGCTCCTGCCTCTTGGCTCACCCTCTCCCTGCCAGCGCCCAGCCAGCACCGCCTGCCAAGGACAAAGCTGATGACAGGGGAAAGGGGAAAAATCAAATTTGCAAAAGTACTAAACATATAAATCTCTTTGGCCCGAGTGAACGTGGGAAAAATTCTTCAGCAGGGGCGTCCCATTTAGCAAGTTTTGCCAGGTCATTACTCTTGTAATGCAAAGGGGAGAAACATCAACACCATGTTTCCTTACAATGATTCGCCTCCTTTATCACAGATCTCTGAAGCACCAAGTAATTTAGTAGTTGCTATGGAAACTGCTAGTTTTATTGAACAGCCCTGAAAGGGTCAAGAGGTACCATCAAACTGGCCAATTGTAAATTATTTCTCTGCTAAACATCTGCTTTATTTTAGTTGCCCTACCACTTCTCTGTTTTACTGTTAGAACAGTATCTGGATGGACTCCAGAATAGGTGTCATTCTTCAGTGGGGCTGCAAGAGCCAAGTCCAAAAATAGCAATTTTCATTTTCTAATACACTGTAAAATCCTTCATACAAAGGAGCCCTACTGAGGGCAGAATAGCAAAGGACTGGGGACTCTTCCTTCTCGCACACATCAGCACCAACTTGAGGCAGTGGTAACCAACACAAAGAGTTGGTTTTCACCACGATCCCTGGGGGTTTCACACGGCTGCTTGCACCAGCCACGAGATGAACAACCCATTAGACTGATCCACTTGTGCCTTCAGAAAAGGGACAAAACAACAGTAGAAGAGCACCCTGCCCTTCTCAACAAGCACCCAGCTCTTCTCAGCTTTGCAACCCCAAGAAAGGAGAGTCTCCCTTGCCAGCAAGGGTCTGCGCTCTAGGAACACAAAACATTGCATTGCCTGTGCCGGACTACCAGAAAACAATGTAATCTACCTTCCTTTATTCATCATACAGAAAATGGTACCAGAGATTCCAAATGCTAGTTAGCAGCTTCCATTCCTACAGGCCAGGAGAACAGCAGGAGTACTGGCTGCATTTCCAACTTTGCTATTGAACGTACTGGATTTGTGTCAGTTCCATAAAAGTGCCAAATTTCTTATTATCCCATTTACTGAATGTGTGTCTATTGTAAACCCAAAAGCACCATCAGAAACCAGAACACAGGAGCAAGGCTTCCTCCGTGGAGGACATGAGCATCTCCCCAGTGAAGAGGCACTCTCTGTGTCTCTTCCACAGACAGAAAGCTGCCCTAGGCAACATCACCTGGAAATCCTTATTCCAACATCTTTAAGTTACCTTTAAATTTATCTCTAAGTAACCTTTAAGTTACAACTGTACTTAATTCAAATAACTGGAGTGGGCAGGAGAGAGCATTTTATTACAGAACATACCTGAATTTAAGAGGCTGCATGCTTTCTAATGACAACCATGCCTAAGTTCTGTGCCCAGGGCAAGGCAGTAAAGGGCAGGTTCTGTTCTCTCCTCATACATTCTCTCCGTTCTTCATCTGGCTGAAATTATTCAAGTGATGACAAAGAAAGCAAAAGCTCTGTCTATGTAGACAAGTTCTGGTCTTTCTCACATATCCCTGTGAACTCCATTACTTGTGTAAAGTCTTGGCTTGGAAGAAAATATTCTAAGTTCTGAGGTATTTGGCATGCCTTGGTATGGAGACTCCAGCCTTGATTCAGACTTTCCATCCCCAGGAACCCCAGGAGAAATGAAGACATTTTTCTGTACATCCACAGGAAAATTTCTCCTTCGTCAGGCAATGAGTTCATAGTATTAATTTCAGTTCTCTTTTCTAAAATTATCTACCACAGACTAAAACTTCTACACACTGGAACACAGCAGATACCAGAGCACTGCTCTGTTGGGACACACTCAGCAGAAGGGCTTCTCACAAGGCCAGGGCTTGCCTGCCTGCAGAGCTCAAGTCTGGACTCCTGAGAAAGTTATCAGGGCTGTATAGAAACTGCACATCATGCAGACATAGCTACAGACAGACTAAAACCAAAGAGAAATGTGTCACAGTTCCTTCCAGCTAACAGGAACTCATTACATCTGGACTCTGATGCAGGCAGGCACCAGGTGGTAGAAGAGCTTCCCTACGTACAAATATGAGGGGACATGCCAAGCCAAGAAAGATCTAAAACTTCCAGAGGCATGGTTGGGAATGCTGGAGGAGAAACCTAAGCAGTGCCCTGGCCAGAGGACAGTGAATCCCAGTTCACTGGAGCTGCTCAGCAGCAGACTCATCTGGTGTGTTAATTCTCTCCTGACTAACAGACACAGCAACTGTCCCTACAAAACCAAAACCTTGAGGCTTATGGTACTGTGGATCCATTCAGCATTCCACTACACAACACCCCACAGTTACAGCTCCGCTCCAGCCAGGAACCTCTCGGCACAAGCAGAACCCCGAGCACCAGGCACGCACCACCACCGGCACAGACCTCCTTGGCCGTGCCCCCGAGGACAAACCCTTCCTTAAGCGCTTCCTGCAACTTCCTCTTCTCCTGGCCTCTCTTTTGGCATTTCCAGGAGGATGTTCTGACAACCAGGTCACTGCTGTTCAGCTGCGGCATTCGTGCAGGATAAATGTAGCCACAGTGAAAACCCTCTAGGGAAGGAGAAAGCTCATAATAATTACAGTTTGCTGAGAAATCTCCAGCAATAGGGATGGCTGTAGACTCTTCCTAATACAAATTTGAACTTTGTGAGAGGTGAGAGGTTTAATACAGTAAGCACCAGGCAAGTCTCCTCCACAAGGTACCAAGAGCAAGCAGGAGAACAAAGAGAAGAAAGCACTGCCTGCTGCTTGCCACTGGCCTGCAGCCCTGCCAGAGCGCCGGGAGGAGAACAAGCAGGCTTAGTGAATAATTGAAGGCACAGTGATGAAATCTCAGAATGTCAGAGGCATAATACAGGTTTGTAGGTTTCATCATGAAGCCTTGAATTCCCAAATAAGACACACTGAATAATTTATCTCTGTGTCAGTACTGGGTCATCAGCTGTTCACTCACAGCACGCTTCAAGACACTTGAACGGGTCTGAACAGACTAAAGAATAGGGTCCAGAGGGAAGAGGTGATGAAAACTCTACCCACTCACCCTTCCAAACACTCAGCTCAGATAAAAATGTGTAGACCCCTCAGTCACGCCCTGTGCATGAGTTCCCACAGGTTCTGAACCTGCTTTAGTGCTGCCCAGCACCACCCAGTGCTGCTCCTCAGCACAAGAGACCGGGGAGCTCTCCTGTGCTGGGCTGGCTTCAGGCTGGCATCTGCCACCCTGTCACCCAGACTCGGGCTCATCCAGCTCGGATCCAGAGGCTCCCCTGTCTGTAGTATCTCAAAACCCCCAGCCACAGCTCTGTGGCACTAAATACCACTCGCTCACCAGAGCAGGAGATGAACACTGCACAGCCTTTGCCCAGACATCATTTGGAACTTGCCAGGTAGCTATGCACACTCAGATTTTAACAGCTGATTTTATTGGTGTATAGTTTTACTTTTCTCACATTTTTAGCACTCACTGTTGGGCAGGTACCTGTGCAGCAATCCATAACCAGCCTGTTTAATCAATAACTGTATGGCGGCAGGTAAAAATCCCTGCATTTCCAAGCACAACTCTACAATTGCCACACCCAACCACCCATTATGGGATCAGAGAGCACAGCTCAATCTGTCTGGGCAATCTGCTTTCCTAGAAATCTGCTTTAGATAATATGAGCACACAGGCAGGTCACACACAACAAAGCTTGTAGGATTTAAATCAATTCTCAACCATCAAAGACTTTCCCACATCCTAATATCCTGAAACGGCCCCCATCAATACTGACTGACCTGGCAGCATGAGTAATTACCTCCTAGTTCATCCTTTAAATGACAGAGGAATCCTTCCCAGCTGAGCTATTCCCCTGAGCATCTCCCTGCGAAGAAGAAGCACTATTCAGAAGCAGAGCTGCATGCCTGTAGCTTTCCCTGTGGAAAAGGCAAGCAGTCACCAAGGAATTCCCCTTTCCACCTATGCTGACAGGAGCTTTGTAACGTATCAGATTATTTGAGGGGAAAAAATTAAATGTAATAAAACTACACTTGCGCATATTCTTTTGGCTTTCACAAAAATAAATTTTTTCTATTGTTTCTCTTAAAAATATCATTTAAATGAAAAAGTCTAGATTAAATTGCTGTAAATTTCCTGAGGCATTAATTATGTCCATTCATTATTTGTAAGACACAATAAATTTTTCAAAGACTCTTGAATGTCATCACTGATACAGCGGGATTAGTGCACCGGTGATTGTAAGTAACTGGATACAGAGAGTCAGAAAACACCTGGGTGCTAAAAAGGCAGGAGAAATGTTTCAAAAAGAAATGGAAAGTGACACTTAAGAGTCTGGAAAGAACTGGTCATTTAAATGACAACGTGCCAGACAAAGGCAAAAGACAAGGAATGAAGAAATCAAATTCACTTAAGTGAGCACGTGTGTGCACTCATGCATATGCAACAGAAAAAAGACAGCCAGCCACAGATCAATCATGCTAACACACCATATGAACATCAGAAAATGCAGCTCTGAGGTAGTGCGTATCCAGCGGGATAGAAACAGAGCCATAAGGAAAGGTACAAGTGCCACAACTGCACCAGTGTCACTGTCCCTGCACTGCCCTGCAGCAAATTTTTCTGCAGATCAGTTAAGCAGTCTTTCATTTAATTCTTGCATAATCAAGTGAAAAACCAAGAACATCATGCTTTAGGTCTTTGTTAACACTTCAGTAAATAATTCCAAGCTTTTCTCTCATTATATGACAATCTTTCAAGGCATCTGTTCTTTCTCATCACACATCTCCAAATATACTTCCAATCACGATGCCACAGCTCAAGAAGGACATCATTGTGCAAGATGACAACCACCACACTGGGTCTGACAAAAGCTCCTGTAGACCTGCAGGTGATTCTGGCCTCAACCAGCCTGGATCCCCTGGGAGGAGCAGGACAGGCATGCAGTCCTCAAAGCGTTCTCCATACTCTATCTGTGACTCAGTACAACCTGGAAATGAGAACATACACTACTTTACTCCTTTTGAGTATTTTTAACTCTTTTTGAAGCTATACTGCTTTATGTTTCCTCTGTGGCACAGCTGCCCACACCTGTATGCTACCATGGCTGCTGGATGTGAAGGATGTTGCTGCCCAGGAACTCAAGGGAGACTGGCACCAAGAGTTCCTCCAAGACAGGAGATGCCTCAAACGGAGGCACAGTGAGACCCAGCCTCTGCAGCTGGAGACATCTCCATCACATCAGGCACCTGGATCTCTCAGCTGGGGACTCAGAGAGCCCAGCCAGTGTAAGCACAGGACATGGCCAGTGATGTGCTCGCCAGACAGCAGTGCTGGCTCCACAGACACCCCGGCCAAGTCGCTTCTCTCTGTGCTGCGCAGACCTGCAGAGCACAACACTTCCTTTATTTGCACGGAATGCAAGACCTATATGTGGGGAAATGCTCCAACAGCTGTCAGGCAAGACACAGGAGCTTCATCACAGCCCACAGCTTTGAGTGGGACAGTCCTGCAAAGCTCCATTCTTCACTTAAGCAGACAATGAATAGGTGAAAGTTAAAAACTTCTCCTGAAAAATGAAACAATTAGGAAGTGCCTTTTTCTAGGAACATGCTGCTTTCACGGCAGCATGACAGAGGTTATTTTGAACTTATTACTTCCACTGGATTCAGCTGTAAGTAATTAAATTTAGTCATAGAAGTCTGATCTATAAATGGAACCTACAGAAGCAATTACCAGAGCTTCCACTGGATCAGGAAGCAATGGCCTGCTATGTTTGATGTAAACTGAAAAGAACATTATTTATACTGCATGAGAAGTCACAGTAACACAGTCCCCTTGCAGAGATTTGCTTTGAAAATTACAGTTTTCAGTGAAGAGAGTCACAGGTTATAAATTCCAGCCATGCTCTGCTCCTTCCACTGTAGCAATCTCACGGGCAAAAAGGACAATCATTTGACACAATTTAAAAGGACTGTTTTGGCTCCTGTTCTATACTCAGAAACCCCATGAAGGAGGAGTTAATTAAACATGCAAGAGATGGGGGGACTAAGCATCAAGATTTTAAAAATAATATATTTTGAGACCTCATTTTGGTCTGTTTGGAATCTAGACTATGCAGAATCTGATGGATCTGTGAACCCAGTGGGTCTCTCTCAGCCCAGTCCCTGAAGCATGCATGTTTCCGTCCTCAAATCACCGCTGTACAACAGGACTTGATCAGGAAAAGCTTGCAGAATTGTGCATTCCTGAACACAGTGGAGGAGAGCTGCAGCCTGACAACGTTTGCCGAGGACACCAGACTGAGTGGGAAACTGGAAACTTGGGAAGGGAGAGCCAACCAGCAGGAAGACCTGGATAGGCTGCAAGAATGGGCAAACAAGAACCTTACAAAGTTCAGCAAATTCAGTGAGGACTTGAACCTGGGAAAACAGAATCCAGGAGTGCAGCACAGGCTGGGATCGACCTGCATGGGGAGAAGCTCTGTGGAAAGGGAGCTGGTGGACACCAAGCTCAGTGTGAGTGACCGGCGTGCTGGGCTGCACCAGCAAGGGTATCGCCGACAGAGAAAGAGAAGTCTGCCTGCAACATCTCCTTGACCCCTCCATTTCCTATCTTTTTGCACAGGCAAAGACACTGAAGTGCAGCACTGACTTGTGCAGGAGAAACAGCTGAATCCTGCTCTCCCTTGTCAAGAAGATGAAGAGCTTGCGTGATGCTGGAAGTGAGACGTGCCACATGCTCATCGAATCTGAATCCCCATCTGGAGTTGCAACCCAGGTAGCAGAAGGTCATCGCAGTAAACTCCTCTGTGCTCAGACATCAGCATTGTCATCAATATTTCAGTGCTCCCCTTCATGGTACAGGCAAGGATAACAACCTACTCTTCATCACAGTATCTTTTACTTCACAGAGGAAAGCAGAAACAACAGTTTGTTAGCAAGTACAGCACAATTAACAGATCTGAAAAATAATGATCAGTACTACTGCCCCTTGTAAAATCTTTGCTTGGTTATAAAGAATTCTTTGATTACTAATGGCATTGTGCAATGAGGTCTGCAGCAGCTTGGCAGCCATTAACAATGATTCACAGCCACAAGGCACTTCTCAACCAACATAGTCAGAAATTGCAATTCTGAAAGCTTTTCCTGGTCAATCTCTGGGCATAAAAATATGAGAAAAACAAAGGATCTGTGAGGAATGAACACAGATTTCCACATATTGAATATAATATAGAGAGTTGTTATAAATACATTATAGGGTATTCACTATCAGATGTTCTAATTTTTTCTATAACACAAAAAATTGATATTTTGATATTTATCATTTGATAAGGAATGTGCCAGGGCCATCTCTTACTGGGACCAAACACACAGATTCTGAACATGTTTATGCTACTGTGGCAAAATTGCAAACACACAGCCAAGCTCTGAAAAATGGCCATGTGACAGTTCTCATACAAGGGAGTCTACAACCAGAAAATAAGTCAAACATACTTAGGCAGATCAGGAAATCCTCTAGCAGTCTCTTCAGGAAAATTACTCTGAGCCTGAAGCCTCTTAAGCCTGACTAGGACAAATGTTTTTGAGAACCATCTTGGTATTTGCATTCTGACATTGTGTTAGAANAAAAAAAAAAAGAAAAAGTAATTCAGCAGGGTCTGGAGGTTCCAATTTCAATCATCTCCCCTTTGCCCTTTCACGCGGCAGTTCCCAAAGGAAATCCGGCTTCGAGGCGTCACTTTTTCATGTACCTGAGCCAATAAGCCTCTGCTCTGAAATACACAACACCAAGAGAACACACTATCCCACTGCCTTTAAAGACACACATCCCTATCCTACACATAAACATCGATCCTCTCTTTTGCACACACAGGACTCGGTACATCGCCTGCCAAGCATCTCCTCACATCAGGCGCACGCATGACCGGCCTCATCGTCCCCCAGCTCCTCCTGGCTCGTGCCAGACCCCGTGCAGCTGAGCACAGGCTCCGAGGGCAGGGACAAAGCTGACCCAGAAGCACAGGCCACAAAGCATTTCTCAAACAGCTTATTTATTATTCCCAGCTAGGCAGGAAAAAATAGAGTGCTATGACAGTTTATAATGGCAAAGATATGTTAGATAACATAAAAGATTTGCTTTAAACTAACAACAAGGTAGAATATGCAGTTAGTGATGATAACAACCCTCCTCCCAGGCTTTGGTATTATAAGCAGGCAGGAAAGAAAACTTTCAAGCCACCACTTCTGTTAAAAAAGATTTTTAGCTTGAAGCCAAAGAAAGATTCAGCTGCAACTGAAGTCTGGAGTTTCCAAAACATGTTTTGCATTTATTAAGATATTATTAACATCAGTAGAGAAGATAACCAGTCAATTCATACAGCAGCCCAGACTCATTTAAAGGTTGTTAAGAATGAAATTCAGTGGGAGAGGTAGGAATGGAGCTGCCATGAAATGCAGAGCACAGACACCTAGCAGAAGGGATGAACACAGCATCCTGGAAATACCATCTAAAATATCACTAATTTCTGCATTTGCTGGTTCTGGAAATAAGGTCCTAGATCCCACTTTTAAAGTCTAGGCAGCCCAAACTGCTGAACCAAAGCAACACAGCTATTGACTCTGTGAGTACTCATCCTCTGAAATCCCAAGTACCTGCAGCAGGACAGATGCCACAGAGAGGCGACCTCTTGTCAGCCTGACCACATTAACCTGATGGAAAACCAGGAAAGGCCTTTTCCTGACGATGCCCTATTCACTGCTCTGGCTGGACCCTGCAGATGCAGCCACCGAGGCCAAAGGGACAAACAACCAAAGAGCCATTGCTGCACCAATCTTTGCTTTACACTCCTACCTCTATTTGAAACATTCTATGTGCATTTATCAATAGATTAAAAAGCAATAGCTCAAGTCACTGGATTTACAGCAAGAGACAACTGAACATCCGAACTCATTGTTGGGAAATTTTCCTATTTAACAGCTATTTGCCCCTTTCTACTGTAATTTCACTCCTCCATCATCCCACATTGAATAATCTCTCCCTGACACGTCCCTGTTTATACACATTCCATAATCACAGACTTTTATGTTCCCCACTCAGTCAGTTATCCAAATGATACAAATTCAGCCCCTTTGATCTTTCCTCATACATCAGTCCCTCTAGGCCCCTAATCACTTTTTTCACTCTTCTCTGAACTCCCTCCAGTAATGATGTGATTCTAATCCTCTGAAAGGAGAGGTTTTTGGCTCCAGTTCTTCACACAGATGCGAGCAAACTAATTCCGAGAGACTCCACAAGCTCCGTGCACAGCACTGTCACCAGCCACCACACATTAGACCGTGACATTGAAACAAAGATGGAATTGTATTGTGAACACCAGAGAGCCAGAAGCTAAAAGGAAACACAATGAAAATTAAAACAATGAACTGATCAGTGCTTTATACAGTCACCAGGACTTTAGGGTACAGTTTCCTGCCGGATGCTCTGAAGAAACCAGGGCGACTGTCCCAGGGTTTTACAGAACTACAGGTCCTGTACCAGCTTAATGATAAATAAACACCCCAGGAAACTGGTGCACAGAGCAAGGCCAGGGCCCTGCCCACAGCCTGAGAGCTGTTTCATAGTTACCACAGGCCACCCTGCAGCAGCTGCAAGTGATATGAACCCTGCTTATACTGATCAAGTGTCTGGCATCCCACCAGCGGAGGAGACACTATTCACACCTCTGCCAAAGGCCCTGGCCAGTGTGAGAGCCTCCAGAGGCTACACAGGACCTGTCTGCCATCATTCAGAACCAGTTCTGAACAATTTCCAAACAGAACTACAACAAATTGACTCCAATTTGACAGCCAGTAAGTAAATACCCTTTAAATTCTATACACAGATGTGTTGCCTGATTAGTGTATTCTTTGGTACAGTTCTGGCAAAGGAAGGTACCTTCACCAGAATCCACAGGACTCGCCTGTTGAAGAAAACTTCCCATTTAATGCACATGGATTACACTGGGTCCCTCATCATACTGGAATTACAGGCACCCCAAGCTGATTGGCGGGATCCCATGGGCACGCCACCGCCTCTCCTCTGGGGAAGATGCAGATCTCCCAACTTCTTACACATCATGTGAAAGCCAGGAGAAGCCGTATGCAAAAAACAGATGGCAGAAACAGCTCAAAATGCTGCATTTCAATGATTAAAAGGTATCAGAGCAAGAGAGAGACAGCTTGTGTTGGGCCACAAAGCATTGCATCTGAGAATGTATGTCTGGAAGGGCACTGTGCTGTGAGCATAGAGAAGATGGAATTCATCAAAGCAGGATTCAAACCAGAAAAATGCTGATGGAAGCAGGATGATGGGAATTGCAGGCACAGCAGGAGCCGCCATCTCAGCACCACCGTAATGGCCACTGGTGATGCGTCTCCATGGCAGCAGGGGCTGCGGCGGAACCGCTGCAGGAGAAGGGACAGGCCCGATCCCAGGGGACAGGAGGCCAAGCAGGACACACTCCAGTAGCGGCAGACAGGCTCTTTCCTTCATGTGTTCCTAAATGAGAGACTTGAGATAAATGGAAATGAAAACACTCCTGGAAGTCGGTCCATAACAAAGCCAGTTACTGAGCCTCAGCACCTGAGGCTTTCCCCTTCACGTGGAGGCACAGTGGAGAAGAATGAGGCACACGGCTGCAGTGTAAAAACCCCAGGATAAGAGCTCCTGAAACAGGTCCACATGGTTAAGGGACAACTGATTTCAGTGCAGCTTTAAGTGACCTTTTGCACAAGACAAAAGCATCAGTGCTGTCTGCATTCAAACTGCCTAACGAGACCAGGCTGAACACCTCAATGAACAAATTCATTGCTGGTCAAGTGAGAGCCTGAGATCAGTTCAGTTGGTTAGAGCATGGTGCAAATAATATGCCAAGGTCATAGAGTTCATCCCCGTATGGACAATTCACTTAAGAGTTGGACTTGATGATCCTTCTGGGTTCCTTCCAACTCAAGACTATTCTGTGACTCTGTCAAAGAATATTTTCCAATGAAAATAAGTATCAGGCAAGGAAATGCCTGTGTCCCACTGGAACCTGCTCTGGATTCAATTGGATTCAAATGGATTCAATTGGACACGGCAAGTGAAACAGCAGCAAATACAGAGACACTTCCTTGTAATACCTCCACTCATTGTCACAACCCAGACAGACATGGGGTACAGTCCACATGAAGATAGTGATCCTTTGGACACGTGGTACAAATGGCATGAGACACATTCTAGCTCCAAAGGGATGAACCAGTACATCTGTGTACACGGCACCATTACCTTGGGGTGGGGTCCAGGGTTTTCTAGGATTTACTACAGAAGCCACCCATTTTTCATCAAAGTGGATAGCTCAACCACTATCAGGACTATAAGGGCTCCAGCAGACATGCTAATAATGTCTCTGGAAATGCCTGCAAGATCTGAGGTCACTTTTGCTGCAATGCAACTCAAGTGAGTACAGGTTAACGTAGCTAACATTTATAATGGGGTGAATCCTAGCTTCAACTGCTTATTGGAACAAAAACATAAATCAGTCAAGGCTGAGATGATTAACAAGATAAGATTAAGGTTAAAACTAGAAAATCTATTAACCTGTTCAAGAAGTAAATGTGGTACCTGGCAGGTCATCAGTCTTTTAAGCCTCAAGGGTGTAGATGCTCTAAGCAAACAGGAGACTGAGGCAGGCAAAAGCTCTGTGTGAAAGCTAATGGATCTGTTACTGCTTTGGCACATCAGAAGGGACTTCTCCCTAAACTCAGCAGAGTGAGCCACAGACCATCACCTGAGCTTCCACTGCCACAGACACAATTTACCACAACCCTTGGATGGGGTAGGATCTGGGAGGAAAGTCAGAGCTAGTAAGAGGTTCAACATACAAAGAGAAGCACAAAGAAAAGAAATCAGCATCTAGAATGGCAGATTCAATTTCATGTCTATATCCTAACAGCTGTGAATTCATCCCATAACACAAGTTTTAGTCAGAAAACTATATTCACCCATTCTGCTTGTGCTAGTCTGCATATATGCTTGTCATTCAACTGTCACACTTATCCATTCACTGCATACTGTGAAAATAATTGTAAAGAATTTTAATTATGCCTCAGAAGACACATCTTCTCAAGGAGACAGAGACACATGGTCCACCTGCATCTTTGAGTCTAATTTCCCTTAGGAAAATTTTCCTCTAATGCATTCATTCACATCAGACAGCGTACTGCAAAGAGCAACTCGCCAGACTGCACTAATTGTTAACAGTTTGGGGTTTATCACGTCCTGCTTTTTAAAGCCATGTACAGAGCCAGTCAGGATTGTGAGAGCTCAAAGACAACCTATTCAGAGGGATGATGAACTACAGAAGCAAGAAAAAAAATGCTGAAGATGGGAAAATGAAAACAAAAACCACAGTGATTCAACCTGTATCCCAGAGCCTCGATTGTAACTGGGCAGTTGCCACCTCAATGCCATCTAGTCCTTGTCTGAGACCAAACTGAACAGGGTATTTTTACTGCTAAGACCTCGGTTCTGTAGCAGTGAGAACCTAAATGCATTCCTACTCTCCCAGGACTTCTTCTGTGTGTTGAAGAAAACTAGAGAAAAGCTGAAGTAACTGTGGCTTTGGAGAAATTTGTATCTCCCTCACTGAGTGCCTGTGCAAAATATTAAATATTTCCCCGCATTTCTTTACCCACCAAAACACAGATCTAGTCATTCTAATCATGCACACACTGATATCCAAAACAAAAAACCTCTAGACTTGGACAAGAGAGGATTTCATAGGCAAAAGGCTGCAGAGGACAGTACCCAGGCCACTGGAGCTCCTCCTTGCTAATTATCCCAGAGTGTCCATTTGCTATGTAACCAAGGGAGAAGTGTGTCAGACTGTGGCAAAGCTGTCTTCAGCAGCTTATGGAATGTTTCTCCGAGCCCTGATGCAATTAACTGCCAGGAAAGTGCTGAGGCAGGCAGAATTAGGAAGCTATAACAAATCAAGTATATAATCCTACACCATTTACATTTAAAACAGCTGAATTGCTTTTAACTCACAGAGCTGTAGCATGTTTACAACTTCATTTCATACGATGTAGATGTCCTATTCCCCAACCGGGACAAATAAAAAAATCCAGCTTTGAGGCCAAAATGGGAAAAGACTCAAAAAAAAATGTACAGCTCTCCAGAGCTCCCTGACCCAGGTGGCAAGATTGGCCATCCTGAACCACCAGCACACCCTCAAAGTCACTGCAAACACTCAGAACCACTAAAAAGTCATGATCACCCCAGAAGCTCTTATTTAGCTCATAGGAAGTTTGAGTAATGTACAATAGGGAGATCACTGGGTCCAGGAAACACTTTCCCATAAAAACAAGCATGCACAAACTCCAGTATTATTGCTGCAATATCTAGTTAGCTGCAGAAAGAGCAAAGCAACTGCTGCTAAAGTGTTAAAAAGCTTTGTGGTGGGAGAGGGGGGAGGTACGAGGGGAAATGGACATTTCCATAGACTCTGAAGACTTCTAAGGAGGTCTATTAAAAAAACCCCAACAAACCACAAAAAAACACACTCACAAACCTGCTTCTTAAAAGACAGTAAAAGCAAGGTTTAGCAAGGTCCTAAGCTTAATCTACAGCGTCAGAAAAATAATATATACTACTCAACACTAATGTCTTCATCAATCCTGGCATAAAATGGTCAGGCAGACCCAGATCCAACAGCTACTGAGGATGACGGGAATTTCCCTGCTAACTTAGCTGACTTTTAGTCTGGAGTGCTGGATGAACTTTGCTGCTACTGCTCAGAGGATAATGCCAATTAGAAAGGAAAGCAGCACAGAGAATCCACCAAATGCTTTTAACTTCTGCCAGCTACACAAAGAACAGAATGGAAGTCTAAGAAAAACATATAAAAGTGACACCTGTACTCAAACAACTCATCACCATCCAACCAGCTGCGTTACAACTGGGACACCCTGGGAGCAAGTGCTGACAGATTTCGTGGATTCCCACAGCTGCCCTTCCCACCCTTCCCCAGGACAAGAACACGCAGGACACCCAGGAGCGCTGGCCTCCCTGCCCAGCACCGCACAGCCACTCGCGCTGCTTGAACAGCAGCAACGCTGCACATTTCAAAGGATCATGTCCTTGTTTAGAGTCACCGGAGCTGGAGCACAGCTGGGGCTTGTGCCCATATGGCAGATTTCTCTTTTTAATCCAACTTTGATAGTGAGATGTGTTAAATCTTTGATTTCATTGGCAGATACTGACTGTATTTGCCTAACCTCTGAAGCCTGATGATTGACAGTGTTAATGTACTTTTTAATAGATGAAAAGGGAAATGACAGCTTTTGGCTCACTTTCAAGCACATTTCTTCACTGCAAAATACTCTACAGCTCAACCTGCTTTTCATACAACCTAAGAAATCTATTCTTTATAGTGTTGCTAATAACTGGTGGCATGCTGAAGAAAACTGTAGCTCAATAGGAACGCTTACTGTGGGAGCTACTTTACTTCCTGAAAGGAAGATGTTTTCTTCCTTTCTTTAATCTCAGCTGCATTGATCTGATCTTAGAAAATCCCAGACAGAAGTTAAACATTACTTCAAAATGATTTCTCAACTCTTTGTACACCAAGCAAAGCCTACCCCCAGACTTTTCAAGAGCAGCACTTATTCTAACAAGAAACCAGTGGTTCCAGCATCAAAGGTGATCTGTGTGGACTGCTGAGGCTGAGGGACTGCACTCTTCCACATGAAAGAAACTGTTCCTAGAATCACTGGTTCTATGGTTTGGTCTGGAAGGGACATTGAAGCTCATCCCGTTCCAACCCCTTGCCTTGGGCAGGGACACCTCCCACTATCCCAGGTTGCTCCAAGCCCCATCCAACCTGGCCTTGGACACTTCCAGGGATGGGGCAGCCACAGCTTCTCTGGGCAACCTGTGCCAGGGCCTCATCACCCTCACACAGAAGAATTTCTAGTAAGTCTGCAGGGGGGAAGCTGTGGTATGCATTCATTACATGTTGTGAGAGACTGGTAAAGGCATTTCTCTGCCCAGATATCCTTGTCATGAGTCTGCATCTGAGCAAGAGCTAATATTCAGAACCCAGAAATTCATGAGAGGGCTCTCCAACCATAACAGAGTAACATTTCTATGGAAAATGGGATGGTGCCAAGTCATAAGAGTCTCTGTAAAGGCCTAATTAACATGAATAACACAGCTGGATATTTTATGTATCAGCTAAGTCCCTCCTTCCTGCCACTTAAGAGTAAAAATAGTAGAATGTTTTATGGAGGTTAATTCATGCTTGCTTAGGTGTGATTCCACTTTAAGAGAGGGCAGAATAGCCTCTTGCAGCCATCTATATAGGAAGCACATGGACAGCCTGTCTAAATGGTGTTTGCTGAAGGAAGTCACAACATAGCAGGTTTGTCAGGGAAATGTGGATAGTTGCCAGACTATCAAAGGAATTGCCTTTCCTTCCATTCCAGACTTGGGTTTCAGGGTAGGTGAGCTGATATCATCACCAGGCAGGTTGCAAGATAATCAGAAAAGAAAAGAGTAATGGCAAAGCACAAAGAAAAATACAAAGAAATCTACAAGAAAAACAGCATGGTTTACCAGGAGATCAGACAGTTGGTTTTATCCCTCTGATGGCTGTTTAGTTCAGAATATATTTTGGCATGCTTCTTTACAAATACACAGCATCTCAATTAATCTGAGGTGGCAGCAGCTCCCAAACCTGCACAGTCCCTTTGGACCCTGCACCAGAGCCCTGGCCAAGAGAAGCATCTTAGCCACTGAGCCCTTTGCAGTGTGTTACCCTGGGCTCCATGTCCACCTCTGCTCCACCAAGCCCAGGCTGCAGAACCTGCCTCCTCTGGGCACCACTGAGCCCACACTGCAGAACCTGCCTCCTCCAGACACCACTGAGCCCAGGTTGCAGAACCTGCCTCCTCTGGGCACCACCAAGCCCAGGCTGCAGAACCTGCCTCCTTTGGGCACCACACGTGCCCAGGTCTGTGNCCACTGAGCCCAGGCTGCAGAACCTGCCTCCTCCAAGCACCACACATGCCCAGGTCTGTTGCAGATACAGGTCTCCACTGAGCAGGCCCATGGCCACCCCGCATTTGGCCACTGAGGAACTTTGCCCTGAAGCCTCCCCACAGCACCCCAGCAAAGCCTCTCCCTCTGCACCCGCAGGGTCTGCCCAGGCTCAGTGTCTGAGTGTCTCTGCCTTAATCCCTCCTGCTTTCCAGGGAGATGTAAATACTTCGGGCCCAAGCTGGCACCCAGCCTTCCCTGGACACAGTGGGGACACTGGCCCAGCTCATGAGGCATCAGCTCCAGCTCAGCTCGACCCAGCACTGTAATACCCAACTGCTCTGCTGCTCCATGGCAGGCCAAAGAGCAGCTTGTGTCCAGGAAAGATTCAACGACTTGTACGCTAACCACAAAAAGTGCTTTTACAAACTGTTTTCCATTAAAAGGACAGAAATTATTTGCAACTAAAGCCACTATGCTTAATTCTGATTCCAGAGTTTCAGACCAGCCTATCCCATAAACATTCCCATCTCAGCTGTGCAACTTTGTTTCAATGTAGTATACATCAGGCAAGAAACTAAACAAGCCTAGATCTGGGTTATTCAAATAGCTGAAGGCACTGAATTGTTTGTGCTCCCCTGGAAAGCGTGTAACCACAGATTGCAGTAAGTTGTCACACTTAGATTCATCTCACAATCCTCATTTACTCCATTAAATGTAGTAAGCTACTAAATAATAAAAACAAGAATAAAAGAAACAATAAGTAACTCTGACAGGAAGACCTGTATTTTCATATAATGGAAAAAAAACAGGTTTTTTTAAAACACGATTTACTACTCACTGTCCAAAAAAAAAAAATCCCATCAGTAACACCAAGGCTCGGAGGGCAGTGAGATGCTGAGCAGCCAAGCCCCCTGCAATCAAACACACTTTCCAAGGGTCACTCCCAAGCAGCACAGCCCCTGGATCCACACAGCATCAGTGCCTGCCCCAGGATGAGCAGGGCAGGAGCAGGGAGCAGCTCGGGCCAGGCAGCCGTGCTTTTGGGGAACAAACTCAAGCTATGCTGACAGCACAATCTATACAACTTTAATAAATATCCCAGTAGGAATGTTACTGACACTTTTAACTGTGACTAACCAAAGAGTAATGGTCTCAGAGATTATTCCAATTAAACTGATGATACAGCCAGGTATTTTATTATTTATAAAGCCCTGGTTTTCTCAGAATAGGAGAAAGCAATCTGAGAACATTTCCCTACTCATTATTCCAAACCTTTTCAAACCAGCATCTCTGCAAAAAATTCCACTGTGCTGGGCTTCTGCTGTTACCCCACATTATGCCCAGTTATGAACCACTGTGTTTGCCTCACATAGAGAATCCTTTTCCATTCCTCCAGAGGCAAGCTCTCACCCAAACACTCTGTAGCTGAACCAGTCCATCCAACCTGAATCAAGGAACTGTACAATTTTATTTTGCCTGTGTTTTCTCAGATTTGTATGCTTAACTGCTCCTGTCAAACTAATATTCCAAGTTCCTGTTAAATATACTTAGCAATACAAGCTGCTGCTGTTCTTACAAATTGACCCAGGGATCCCTTTTACAAGGGTCGATTTACCAGAGCAGGGTATTTCTGCTTAAATAAAGTAACTCAGAGAAGAATGTTACAAATACGCTGAAAAGCACTAATGTCATTTGGCAGCTGAAGACCTCATTTTTTCCACAAAACATTGAGAAGTGACATTGAAACTTATCAGAAAGACTGCAAATCATGAAATTATTTTCCAGTGTTCGATTCAAATACAGAAGTCTGACAAACATATACAAATACAGCACGATGATGAGCTGTGCAGAGCAGTGCTTACAAAGCCAACCTGACTCCAGGGTGGCTCAGCACAGGAGGACAGACACTGTCTTTCACACAAACAGCAGCTCTGTGACACAGTGCCAAGCAAGGATGTCAGCCTTGCCCTGAGGCAATCTGAGCACCTGATCACATCCCACTGACCCCGGATTTCACATGCAGGCAGAGCAGCTTCACAGTCTCTCCAAGCAGGGGAGGAACATGTTGCACCGTTCTAGGAAAGACTCTCTAGTCCTGACCTTTCCTTGTCCCATTTGTTTATTTCATCTTGATCTTCTCCAGTTTTCCCTACACGGAAAAGGCAGGGCTACACACCCTGCACACAAACCACACTCGGAGGTTTTGCTTGGACTCGATGTCCACAATGACCAGAACACGCAGGTGCGATGTGCATATCACACACCTTTGCTATAAGCCACCTCAGCCAACTATCACATCTTCTTTCACCTTCACCTACACTAAACTTCATGCTCATTTTTAACCTCTTTTGTCAGCTCTCAAAGTAACAGACTCAGTTTTAGAGAAGCTTTGTGCATGTCATGGATTTTTCTTCTAAACCAAAGTAAGCTCTAGTAGAAATTCAAACAGATGAGCGGGACTGAAGGGATGATTTTAGGTATATCAGAAAGTTACAAGGCCCATCCACAGGAATGAAGGAAGATTGCACTAATCTTCTAAAAGGATTCAAATATTGCAAGTAGAGCAATTCCATTTCTGAGCAGGAACAAATTCAAATTTCCATAATTACAAGTAATTATCTTCTATACTGAAATTCTCCAGTACAGCACTTACTGCAAAGAGTATTCCCACCAAATGCTCTATTTAGGAAATAGAGGAGGAATATTTTCTTGGTGAATTGTATGTTGCCATCACATTGATTAACCCACGGTTCTGCTCTGCCAAAATATGCATCTATCCTTGATAATATTAACAAGAAACCCCAAACCCTACTTAATGACTCTATCGTTAGGTTATTATGAAATCCTAAAAGATACAGATTTTGAGAAGTGCGTGCAGAGAAGAGGAGGAACAGATCACATCCACAGATTACATCAAGGGAAGATCAGTTATAACACTGCATTGGACATAGAGTTCTTTTATGCTAAGTGAATCAAAGACTCCAAGACAGCATTTGGATATGCATTCTTTTCGGGCAATAAGGACAAGTATGGCAACAGCTGCTCCAGTATTTGCAAAAACTGTATAAACACAAACAAAATACCAGAGGTTACAAGAAACTAATATTTGCATTTGTTGCTTTTGTACACAAGGAAAACGTCTGTCAGCTGTTCTTCTTGTGCATAAGAAAAATATCTGTCAGGAGCATGTAATGTCAGTTATTCACCATTTTTCATAAGCAAATACGTACAATCCCACATCTCTTGTGACCAACTGTGGGAACAGAGCCCACTGCACTGCTGCTGCCCCTGTACATCTCTGTTACCATATAATATCCCTATTTAGCCTTCCAGCAGTACAGCAAAATGGATCCTGCTCCAAGCCCGTGGAAAGAGGAGCACAGTGTTCACTGATCTTCTGCAGCACCTGAGCCATCAGTGATGGGCTGAGCTTGCTCACAGCACAGCATCTTCCGGGCATTGCAGAACATGAGTTTTCAAAGCAAGCTTATCAGAGCTCATTGACCCAACAGTTAAACAGGATTATCAAAGAGTGTTTAGTGTGTTGAAAGACTTTAAATGGTCACAGACAGGTGGAAGTCAATTATCCATACAGCAGGAGATGCTGAAGCACAAGTACAAGAGACGACAAAAGGCAACAGCAATTTGATAGCGAGGGACAAAATGATAATGTTTTGGGGGAGTATCCCCCCAAAAGTTGCTGGGTCTTTGCTGTACACAGTACAGAAGAAGAACTTGCAACACCAAGCAGGTGTCACATATCTTACTATGCCTGTAAGACTGGAATTCTGTCAAGAGAAGATGCAGAAACTCTTATCAGATATAAAAAACCTTAGATAATGCACTGTAGTTACAAACTGCACACTTCACCACAGAAATTTGTCAGAAATGGGGTAAGACCAATCAGGACTTTGCAGACTTTTCTGCTGGGTCTGGAAACACCCAAATCAGCTCTACCAGCTCTGTTCCCACCCAGTCAGCCTTCCCCCCAAGGAGGTGCCCTCATGCTCTCCCTTCTCTGGAAGAGGCTTTTTGATTTCAGTCACTGTTAAGAGGCAGGCAGGACAGTGGTCCATCACAGCAGAACAACGGATTACCAGCTCAGATCAGTATGAATTCAGGCATAACATCATTCCAGAGCCAAGGACTGTATTGCCTTAAATGGAAAAGATCTGCAATATTTAACAGGTCAGGAATACTATCCATTTCTGTTTATTTAAGCATGTAAGAGGGGAGATTTCGATTTTAAAAGTTACTTAAGAAATATAAAATAGGAAAGCTCATGAATACTCTTCTGATAACTACCAGTTATGAAAGCAGGGGAAAGAAGCAAGGGTGAGAATGGAGGGGAAAAAAAAGGAAAGGGGAAAATATTTTCCAAAAAAATCACTTTGCTTATTTTCACCCAACATGAACAGAATTCTGAAAAACAGGTTTGATTTTCCAGCTTAGAAAAATCATGGTATTTGCCACATCAGTAAATCCTCATACAACCAATCCCAGTGCTGCCCGTCACCTGCCAACCTGCCCAGTGGAGGACACCAAGGGCAGCTAAGCTCATGCTCCTTTGCAGGAATTATCAGCCCTGAAAGCATTTCCCAGTCCTTTTCCCCAGCATAACTCATTTCACCCCACAATACAGAGTGAAAAAGCGACTTTTACACCAGAAGCCCACCCAGCAACCAGCCCATTCCATTCCCTATGGAAAAGAACGCTACAGCCTGTGACATTTTAGCTGCAATACAATACAGATTGCAATCACCGTAGATTCCCCACGGTGCTTCCTTGTAAGACTCACGCAGACATCATTACTGACAAGAACAAGGTCACAAAAAGGTATTTCATTGTTTCTAGTGAATAACAGAGGTTGTCCCAGGAACCCAAACACTCCCATTCAACCCCACTTCAGCTCCAAATGGCACAGCGAGAAAACAGCTCCTCTCTCATGCAGAACGCAATGTGTGTGCCCAGATTCAGTAGCAGCAGGGACAGATGGAGACAGGAATGGTGGCACACAGTTACAGATTAAAAGGAAAAAAAAAAATATCTGAGCTTTTGGATCCTACTATTACACAGTGACCAAGATGAAATGCATTGTTCCAGTCTTGAGCACATACTGAAAATCTGAACAGAGGACTTGGACTTACCATAATATATAGATTCAGACTTCAAAAAACCAATACAGATCTCCAAGAGAGTAAGTTATGGCAGAGAGATAATGAGATTTGCATGAATTTACTAAGAGCATATTTTCTTCTGTACTCCAGGAGAACTGAAGAAGCTGTTTGTATACAGAGGCGTTACACATGAATGAATCTTCTCACTGAAATGCTTCTGGTAAATATGCCTAACTTGTGGGAGTCAGGAACAAAGGGATACTGCAGCTCAGCACTGTGTTGCTATTGATGATTTACCGAATCCTTCATGACGTCCACACCCAACACAGTCAGTTCAGGTTTTGTCCAGCGTTTAGTCACAGAATTGATTAGCAAATGACTCCTATATGCAATTTTGTTTAGTATCTAAAACAGTTGCTGTTATCAGGCTCAAGCAGGCAGAATTTCCGACACTGCTCCAACATAGAAACAAGGTACATTTCATAAACTTGAAGCACCACTTCATACAACTTGCTGGCTTAAACAGTTCGGAAAGGAGTGCTCTCATCTGAACTCCAGTGCCCCATTATGCACTCACAAGTACAATGACTTTTATTATTATTATTCATAGATTCACTATTCTGCATTAGTTAACATGATCACACCACCATCCACACCATTCTTTTCTCCCCCTAGCCCAGAGGCTGCAGCAAATCCTAGTCAACAACGGGTCAGAGCAGCCCAAGGCAAGTCCAGGGCAGTGGGATGCAGCAAAAATTACCTTTTCACTGATGAGGGAGCCGCCTGAGCCAGCATCCGGAGGGCAGCACACGTGGCTCTGCCAGCAAACTGTACCCCAGAGCTAAAGGAAGCTTCAAAAAGAGGTTGTGATAAGGGAAATATTTAGTTCCAGGGAACTACAAGACTGTCAGCCTGCCCTCAGTGCCAGAGACGATCACAGAACAGGTCATCAGAGAAGGGAACAGAGCTGGGGAAGGGTCTGGAGCACAAATCTGCTGAGGAGCAGCTGAAGGAGCTGGGGCAGCTCAGCCTGGAGAACAGGAGGCTCAGAGCGGGATCCTCTCCCTCTCTACCCTGAAAGGAGGTGTTAACCAGGTGGGGGTTGTTCTCTCGAGTAACAAGTGACAGGACAAGAGGAAATTGCCTCAAGTTGTACTAGGGGAGGTTTAGGTTGGATACTAGGGAAAATTTATTCATGGAAGGAGTTGTCCAGCCCTGGCACAGGCTGCCCAGGGTGGAGTCATCATCCCTGGAAGTGTTCAAAAACGTGGATGTGGCACTTGGGTACATGCTTTAGCAGAAAACATGGTGGTGCAGGGCTGATAGTTGGACATGGTGATCTTGTCCAAACATAACAATTCTATGATTCTATGTAATTCCTGCAAACTGAGCCACTGAACACACTGACATGACTGATTTTATGCTTTTCAAAGAACATGATCAATGTAACGAATCAGTCATAGCTGCAGCCAGATCCTCTATAATTACTGGCTCCTGAGAGACTGTCAGTGCAGTTGTGCTCACCCGAACACAGGGGATGTTTCATGCTGGAATTCCAGCCTGACTTCCCAAGGCAACAGACTCATACACGGCGCTGGCAGCCCCTGGCTCCTGGGCCCTGTGCCTGTGTCCCAGGGCACCAGGCCAGCATGGACCTTGCTCTGAACTAGAAAACAAGGATGCAGGGGGAACCTGGAAGGAAGTGGAGCCAGAGGTGAGTCACCAAAGTCCATAGGAAAAGAGTCTTTATTAGTTCTGATGCTTGTGGGAAAAAATTAGTAAACAACATTCATTTTTTAAACTTAAAAACACACATGGTTTACAACAGAACAAAAGTATTTCAGTCGCAAGCACATTCAGTTTTTCGCTTGCTGAAGGCAAGAGAACCCGTTACACATTCCAGGCAATAGCTGTATCTGGGAATCACCAGACAAAGGAGCATACTCCAGGGTTACACACAGGACTAATAAACTGCATGAGATTCTATACAGCACAGTTTCACAGCCGTAAAAAGCAAATATCTCTCAATGAGCAAAACACCTTAAACATTTAATAATAAAAACATGGGTAAAGCAAAAGAATGTGAGCATAAATAAATCAATCAAAGGAGACTCCCGACTGAGTGAAGCAGCAGATGCATTCAAGCTCTCTTATTTGGGTATTCTAATAGGGACAAGGCAGGCAAATGAATTCTCGGAAGTCACTTGAGGAAAGGACCAGCAGTACCAGGGGCTACAGCACCACTCGGTGCTGCACTGTCTCATTTTCTGTGCTACTCAGACGTGGGGCAGCAGAACCTCCAGCGTGGTCTGCAAGAGCCCCTTTGCTGAGGCTACTCCGTGCAGCACATGACGGCAGCACCGCAACGGCACGGGGCCAGCAGAAATCCCAGCCGCGCTCACGTGAGGCTGCTGGCAGCACGGACTAAATAACCTCTGCTGAGATTCACTGGGACTACAGCTGAAAACAGAACCTAGTCCAACATGAACATAGTTTGCATCACATCACAGCACGAATAGGAATTAGTTTTCGCTCAGATGAGTAAGATGCCTGACAGTTCAGAGAAGTTCAGTTGTCTCGTGTACCCTCTACACAATCAAATTTGGTTGCCCAAAATCAACGCGATTTGGACACGGACAATAATGCAGAGAAAAAAAATAACCATCTGACATGGTGATTTAAGCACAAGCGGGTGAGCCAATACTGCCGAGTGAATCCTGACACTCTGAACAGAATCTTCCAGAGCCGAGGAGTCCAGCCAACAGCCAAGAATAATATTTCAGTGGTTCAGTCAATACAGCTGTAACCATGGCCTGGAGGGGTTTCCACAGCCGTAACCACAGGAGTGACTGCACATTCACTTGAAAATAGTAAAAACAGACATTTAAAAATCTACAGCTTGTAGACATCTTAAAATCAGTTTGAAAGGAGGCACAGAGGGGCCTGAAAAATGCACCGACACTCCCACCAAGCTTGACTGTCATCTGTTTATCCTTCTTACGAGACAATGAATTGAAGTAAGAACTCCTCTCACTAGGTACAATCACCTGCTTGAAAAAACCGTGAAGGAACAGCTTCAGACTAGCTGAAAACAGATGAGGTACCAGTATACAAAGCCTGACTGATCACCCGGAGCTGCAATGGCACAAGACACGTTCCAACCAGGACGGTCTCACACCGTTTATTCGTGTCTCACACTCACAGCCAGAGACACTCTCATGCCTTTCACATATGATTCCTATTTCTTCCCTGATGTAAGACACAGTATCACACAACATGCTACAGAAGGAGCCCTGCTGGTTCAAGCAGGCTTTCCCAAACGAAAAAAAAAAAAAAGGAAAAAAAAAAAGAAAATAAAAAGTTTAATAGTCCACAGCTGCCAGGAGCAAAGGGTCACTGCCGCAGAGGGGCGGCACAGCACACTCGGTTTGCTGGGTTCCCCCTTCAAAGAATATCCATAAAATGCACTGCCAAGCGCCATGGAAAAGCGTCCTGCGCCGCGTCGAACGCTGCGGCCCCGCACGGACACCGCGCACCGCCCAGCGCGGGGCCCAGCGCGGGCACCGGGACCGGCGAGCGCCGCTCCCG
>VZTH01006803.1:270-35393 GCA_013397815.1 Aleadryas rufinucha | reverse complement strand
GAGGGCTCCACAAACAGCCCAGCACAAGCTTCAGGCACTGAATGCCCTAAAACTGGGCCGGGAAAAGCATCTTCGAGCAGAAAAACATCCCCGAGGGTGGGGGCAGGCTGGGAGAGCTGGGGGGCTTTGCCAGGAGCAGCAGCACCCGCTGGGCTCCCCCCGGGGATGGGGGGTCCAGAGGTGACCTCCCAGCCCTCAGAACCCACAGAACCACAACGATCTGGGTTGGAAGGGACCCTCCAGACCCCCCTGTCCCTCCCTGTGCCGTGGGCAGGGGCAGCTCCCCCAGGCTGGAACGTGCTCCTCGAATGGCTCCGTGATGTTCTCATCCCCCAGCGCCTCCGTGGCTCTGGGTTTTAGGGCATTTCCCATTTGGAAATGATTTCTCTGTAGCTTCCCTGTGCACAACCTGAAGTAATTGTATTTGCCTTGGGTTGAACTCTTTTGGCACTTTCTATAAATAAACACTCGATTTCTTCTCCTTCCCATGGAGCTGCCCCTGCTGGGAGCAGAACCAAACAAACTGGTGAAAAATTAAAGTGGGAAACCCAACAGAAGGGAAGCGAGATGGCACCAGCACAGCCCCGAGTCTGTCAGGAAGGTACAGCTCACACCAGGCAGTGGCAAATAAACTCGTGTCTTGCAGGGGATGGTCCTGGGCCCCAGCTCTGCCTGCTGGCTGCTGGCTGCTGTCCCTCCCTCGCTGCTCCTGCCCTGGCAGCTCCAGCCTTGGCACAGATGAGGCAGAATCCCAAACCTGAGGGTGCTCAAGGGCAGCAGGAGCCCAGCCCTGAGCCAAGCACCCGCAGCAGCAGGATTTGGGGAGTTCTGCACCCCAGCACAGCCCCCACAGAACTCCCTCCCTGGCCTTTCCCCGCCAAAATCAGCTTCTGGCAGCTCGAGGGGCTCGGTCCCACCTCGGGCAGCCGGGGAGACACCCAGGAGCCTTTTCCCTCCTGCCCCAGAGCAGCTTTGGCTCTGACTCATCCTGACGTGTCTCATTCACCACCTCACACTTATTCAATTATTACTTCAGCCCTGGCCCCGCTCTGGGAAGCTTATCTCACACCAAATCCTTCTCAGTCAAGCCCTAAACGCTGATTGTTTCAGAAGGAAAGGGCCAAAAGCTGCCCCTTGGCTGCTAATCGGCCTCTGCTTGGCAGGGCAGCACAGCCAGGTCCTGTTCCTGCCGAGGCTGGTGGGGAATGTGCCCCAGCTGGGGGAGTCACTGCTGACACACCAAAATCACAGCCTGGTTCAGTGCACAGAGCCAGGGACAGCAGCTCCCGACACCTGGAGCCAGCCAGGTTCACCCAGCACCCCCTGGCAGAGGGTTTTGAGGCAGCCCAGTCCCTTGTCCAAGGACTCCTTTAGCTTGGACCCATCTCCTGGGGATGCTCATTCCGTGTTTGGGGAGCTCCGATGGTGCTGCAGCTGCAGCTCTGCCCACACCCAGCCCTGCCCTTTGCTCTGCTGGGCCTTTCCTGTTCCTGCAGATTAATCCGTGCCTGGAGCCGGAGCTGGAGCTGGAGCTGGAGCTGGCTGGTGCCGGGTCTCCCTCGTTTCAAACATCATTTATCATAACGGATTATCCTGCAGGGGCTCCTGTGCAGTCATATTTAATAACACAAACGGCTTCAAATCAAATGATTTCTTCTGTGAACTGAAGCCGAAGTGACGCAGCAGCTTGACACTTCTTATTTCCAGAGCTCCATGAGAAAGGGGTGTAGGACGCTGGGTCTCTGTGGCCCTCAAAATGTTACACCCACGCTGTAACCATGGATGGGCAGGGGGAGTCAAGGTGCAGCGGGGCTGGAGTCACTTTATCCAAAGATCTGCATCAGCCTGGGTAGGAAAGGGCAGCAGAGCTGCAACGCTGCTCCCTTTCACTCCGCTCCCCCATCACTCACCCAAAACGGGTCACAAGAAATTGGATTTCCGTGTAAAACACCTGCAGGGAAAGAGGCAGGATTAGGGATAACTCCTGTGTCGCAGAGGGCTCGGCTGGGGGGCTCCTGCTCTCCTTGGGGCCGTTCTGGAGGACACCCAGGGGCTGCTCAGGTTTCTTGGCTGGAGAAGGGCGCTCCATGGAAATCCTGGGAGCCCCTGGCAGCACCCCCGAGCCCAGCGGGTCCCTCACCGCTCCCGGCTCCACAGAGCTCCAGTGTCCCCAGCCCACGGAGCCGCTCCCACCCCATGAATTTGTCCTTTGTTGGGTGCCTTTGGGCGGTGGCAGCGGGAAGCAGCTGCCACCGCGCCGGGCTGGCCCCTCGTGGGCTCGGAGCATCCTCCCTGCCGTGGACAACGGGCTCCTTGTGCCCGCGGCCGGCCCTGCCAGCAGGGATCTGGGGCGGGAACGTCGGTGCCTCCCGAGCAAAATGCCAGGGATGTTTGACCTCAGGCGTCTGCCAGGGCCAGCGCTGGGGGAAATGGGCTCCTCTGAGCAATCCCCGAGTCCCCGAGGTCCGGGGGCAACCGGGGCCGAGTCCAGAGCTGGCAGGGCCGAGCCAGGACGGGCATCTCCGACTCCAGCACGGGGCTGCACTCCCAGCTCTGCCCCCAACTTGTCCAAAACCTCTGGCAAATGATTTCACCTTCCTCTGGTGCTGCTCCCTCTGAAGAGCATCCCACTGGAGAGGAGGGACGGAGGATCCAGGACAAGGTGGGTAATGGGGTGTCACTCACTCACCACAGGAGGAACGAGCAGGGTTTCCTTGTGTGCAGCTTCCTGCAAAGGGAGGAGAAAAGGCTGGTTTCAGTCCTGGGATAATACAAGCAGTGTTCCCCCATTTCCCTGGAACTGGGAAGTAACTGAGCTGGAGAGCTCAGCCCCAGCCAGGAGCTGCTGGGAGGCTGCAGCAGTGGCTAATTGTCCCAGCTTGGAGCTACTGAGCCCAGAGCCCCCCACTGCTGCTCCTCTCCCTCCTCCTGCACAGGGTTTGTCTCCAAATTTTGGGAGTTTCTTTGCAGGAGGAAAGACGGTGCTATGGCTGAAAGCCAGAGCACTGACCAGCTGCTGCAGGGAAAGCAGTGCCAGATCCCAGCCCCGGCCAGGAGGGTGGGAAGGATGTCCAGCCCCAGCCAGGAGGGTGGGAAGGATGTTCAGCCCCAGCCAGGACGGCTGGCACGTGCTGGTTATTCACCAAATGGCACCTGGGCCTCTGGAAAATCCCATTTCATTCCTCAGTGCCTGGTCCTGGCAAAATAAATAAAACATTCATTAGTGTCGGTGATTTTGCAAAGGTTAACGGTGAATTTAACACGAATTTTCAAGTTTCTCTGGTGGGTGCTGCATGCAAGACCTCCCACATCAGCCACGGCAATGGCAGGAATGCAGCTCAGAGCCAGCAGAGCAAACCTGGATTTGAGCAGCCTGGGAAGGGGACCCTGTCCCTGTCACTTGCTTGGGTCAACATCACAACCAGCAATTAAAACTTCCCAGTGAGGCAGGACGTGTGGGATCATCTGATCCAACCCACACCAGATGGGAAAACATGACTTAAAATAACCTTTAGAAAACACTGGAAACAGACAGGTAAATAGAGGCTGGGGAGTGTGAGCAGCACAGTTTCAGAGATGGCCGGGAATCTCTGTGCTGGAATTTGTGCACAGCTCAAAGAGGAGCTCAATGGCTCCAGGGGCTTCAGTGACAATTTAAATGTGCCCCTTTGCTCACAGCAAAATGTTACCGTGCTCGGCTGGGTTCTGGTCAAAAGCAGAGTCCTGGGACTTCTGGGAGGTTTTTCTTTTCCCCTTTCTTTAGGACACGCTGCAGTGAAGTCATTTTTAACCCAGTGAGACATCAACCACCGAGTGCTCCAGGACATTTCTCTTTGTCACGGAACCGTGCAGCGGCTCCAGCGCGTCCCAGGGCAGAACCGGGGCTATTGTGCAAAAATCCATTAAAGACGAACCTTTTTGTAATCCAGTGAGAGAACGAGCGCATTGTGGGAGGCAGAGGGGAGAGGAGAGGGCTGGGCAGCGGGGCTGCACCCTGCGGATAGCCGGAGCCGCGCCGCCAGCGGGAGCGCTCCCAGCCCGGGCCGCCGCCTCGCCCACACCCCCATCTAGCGGCAAAGCCCCTCCAGCCTCCCACCCCTGCACTCTGCGCTCCCTCTGCGCCCGCTTCGTGCAACAGACGTCTAGCAAACGCCACGTTCATCGAAATCACTTTATTACTAAAATATTTCTTACACTTAGTAAAGAGAACCAACCTGCAAACACCGTGCTGCTGCTCCTCCCGCAAAGGGAGGGGCAGAGCGGCTGAAGACAACCAACCAAAGTAACTGCGCTTGTCCCAGTGCTTGGAAGGAGGCAGATGTTGTCACATTATCCAGATGTTTTCATCCAGTCTTTGGGCTGCATTTAGAAACTGGGATCTCCATAATTCAACAGCTGCATCAGGAACACAGTTTTAGAAAAACCTATTTACAAAAACTTCTCCCCCTGGTTTCCAGTGAGCTCTACAGCAGGTCCAAAACATCTGTCACACTTTAATTTCCCATTTTGACCAGCAGGACAAGGCCTGTGCTGGGTTTTCTCCACTGTGAAGATACATTTCTCTTCTCACTTACTCGGAAGCGAAGCAGGAGCAGGTCCCCAGCCCTGTGGGGATTCCAGCAGCATCCCCGAGGACGGGACCGGGACCCCACAGGTGGCTCTGACTGCACACAGGCAGGAGGGTGGAGCACCCACGGCTCTCTTCAATCCCTGCTCTTTGAAACTTTATGAAACCAACAGGTATTAAAAAAAAATACAAGGAACAAACCCAAAATGAAACAAAAACCCCCTTCAGCTGATCAGGGACCACCAGCCAAAACCGGGTTTGGAACCGAGGGTCCTCCTCCAAGTCAGACCTTGGAATGAAACCAAACCTGTGCACATCAAAGCCATGGGACAGAGGAAATATCTGCAGCAATACAATCTTTAAACAGCCAAAAGAAAACACAAGAGTTGCCTGCTGTCCTCTGGGAGGGGTACATGAAATACAGCACGGGGGGAGCGGAGGTGGGGGGCCTCAAAAACATCCCTGATCCACCAGGATGGGAGAGGAGCTCACCAAACATGGAGCAAACCCAAAGTCTGGAAACGGTAACAAAAACACAGAAACAAAAATGAAAATGTACTAAAATTTAATCATTCATAAAAGCTGTAATTTAATCTGTGACAGTAAAACACAAGAAGCAATATTAGAGTTGGTTTAGTATATTATATATTTTTGCTTTTAAAGCCATAGAAATCAGTTATCCCAGTTTTTTTCCTATAAAAGACCCATTTTTCCAAAGCATTATGCACAAACATTTTTAATTAGAATATAATGGCAGAATGAAAATAATGATATTCCGTAACTTTTAAATATAAAATGAAGTCAATGACTCAAAAAGTTATTTGTTGCAGTGAGTTCAAAGGGAAATCTTGGATAATATATATCTATAGTTATAGATATAAAATATAACAGTGGAACCTTTTTAGTGCTTGATGGGGAGAAATGATGATAAAATGGTCAATATGAATTTTAATTATAGTAGCAATCTCTAACATTTGAAATGCATCCATGCTCCTTGGGATAATCATATGCTAGAGTCAATTATATTTATTTTCACATCTGTTAATTGCTATTGCAAAGGAGGAGGAATATTGGCTTAAATTTCCAAGAGATATACACAGAGCAACTGCTTTTTCCAGGGACCGTGTGCAAACCATTTTTAAGATCTAAATTCTTCTCGTAGTATATAAAAAACAGGAGAAGCTTCTTCCGATATGTTTTTCATTTCCATAAGGTTTTGAAGTTGGGAATGCTGGCACTTTCCATTTAGGCAACAGTTCTTCATTCCTGCAATCTGGTGAGAGCAAAACAAAACAAAAACAGAAGATGATGGAGGGACATTTCCTGTTCTGCTGATGAGATCAGTGATCGCAAAGGCCTGAAGGCAATGGCCCGTGCCCACAGAGCAGAACTCATTTTTCCCAGAACCCAGGTCTGTTTCTAGGCACAGAAAGCAGGAGATTGTGGGAGGTGTGACTGCCCCAGACGTTGTTTTATCACGGCCACAAAGCAGTGACAGACAACTGCCACCCGTCTGTCACTGCCCGATAGCGACAGTGCAGTGCCCGGCTCAGCAGCTCCCAGCCACGCGGCCTCAGGGGCTCTGGAATTCACCCCTGGATGAGAAGGCCTCAGGGGCTCTGGAATTCACCCCTGGATGAGCAACAGGCGAGAGGGATTTCACCTTTTGTATTGTGAGGTGCTCTCAAAGCCTTGTGAGTCAGAGACCTCTGAGCCTGGATCCTGGCACTGAACCGGGAGGGGATTTAGGGGGAGTGGTGGAGGGTGGGAGGAGATGGGCTTTAAGGACCCTGCCAACCCAAACCATTCCATGATCCTGTGATTCCGGGGCACAGAACACAGGAACCCCTTCAGCAGTTCCCACTATTTCAGTGCTGCTGCACACGGGATCCTGGGAGGGAGGGAGAGGGCAGAGATCGCTTCCTCCCGGGCTGGGGAAGCCCAATTCCATCCTGGCTGAGCAGGAGGGATCACCTGAGCAATAGGAAAAGCCACTTAAGGCTCTTCAGTTTCTTTTCCTAAAGCCATTGTTTCCCCACAGCCCTGAGCTGTCATTTTCTGGCGCCCAAAGCTCGGGCTAAGAGCCTCATCCATCAGAGCAGCCCAGGAACAGCCCTGAACTGCAGAGCTCCACTGCTCCTCCTCTGCCACACCTGGGCTGCCCAAAGGGCCGTGGACAGCAGGGATTCAGGCCTGGCAGAGTCCCCTGTTCTCAGGAATTCATCCCTGAAAGCTTTGGGTTTGTCTCTAATGCTGCAGCACAGGGGCAGCTGAGCTGCTCTGCTCGATCAGCACAGGACAGACCAGAGGCTCTGGTGGGTCCCAGAAACGCTCTGAGGGTGACAAAGGCAGGAGGCAGAGCTGGGCCATCACCCAGTGCCCTTCTCTGCCTCCTAACAGGGACATTTCTGTCCCCAACCTGGAGCTGCTTCCTTCCAGGAGTGTGACAGAACAGCTGTGAGCACACCGAGTTCCCTGCCAAGATACACAGGAAGATTATTTATAGCTGTGTCCAGCCTTGGCGTGGTTTTTTGGTTGGGTTTTTTATGTTTGTTTTGGTTTGGGGCTTCTTTTTGGTGGGCAGCTTTTTATTTCTGTGCCATTGAAGCCCATGTCCCACCCACAGCCATTTGTGATTGTCCCCAGAGCTCCCAGCACGGGGACAGCAGGGGCAGCAGGAACACCACGATTTATCAGAGGACAAAGAGGAAGCAAAAGGGAGCCCTGGTGGC
Organism: Aleadryas rufinucha; assembly: GCA_013397815.1. Lineage (NCBI taxonomy): Eukaryota > Metazoa > Chordata > Aves > Passeriformes > Aleadryas > Aleadryas rufinucha. The sequence continues at coordinate 28,094 of VZTH01006803.1, read as the reverse complement.
TCAGAGCTCGGTGTCACAGGCCAGAGGGAGAACCCAGAGGAGCCAGAAGGAAGCTCCTGCTCAGGCACACTCCAGGAAGAGCAGCAGAGGGAAGGGGAGCTCTGAGGAGCAGCTCCTGCTCTGCTCACCTGCCCCAGGCAGGGCTCAGACCCCTCTTACCTGGCTCAGAGCTGCTGCGTGCTGGGAGTCTAAAGCAGCAGACATGATTTCTTTTTAGGCTTCTTCTTTTCCACTGGTGTTTTTCTATTTATCTGTCTGACCAGGTCATAAAAGATCTGCAAATGAAAAACAGAAGCTGAAAAACACGAGTAATGAAACACAAGCTGTCCAAACTGAGGCAGGCTGGGGAGCTGACGACTCTTTCCTGGTGGCTGTAGTTGTGTAAATTGAATTAAACTGCTTGAATTTATTAAATGTTTCTCAAGCAGCTGCTTATGGAAGAAGAAACACAGAGCTCCCACCAGTGTGCAGAACATAAAGGAGCTGGAAACTCAGTTTATCACCACCAAAGCCTTCAGAAGAGCAATGAAATGGCAACAATTTCCTTGCTTTGGAAAGGTGGGAGAAAACTCAGGGATAACAAAGGGTTTTTTAGGGCAGGAATATCCTCAAGGATCACCTCAGGGGTGCCTCCAGCCCAGAGCATTCCCCCAGCAGGGAGAGGACAGGCAGCCCTTTCCCTTGGCTGTCCCTCCCAACATCTGCCCCCAACTCCGACATTTCCACCAGGGGACATTACAGGGACCTCTTTCAGCTGCTGCTGTGAGTTGTTTTCCCAGCAAGACTCAGCCCATTTATAGCAAAATGAGCTTTGCAAAAATGCTTGGAGCTGGGTCACAGCATTGAGGAGAAATATTTCAACCTTCAGAGGGCTCCACCCTTGTCCTTGTTTATTTTTTTCCCTTCCTGGAGTGGCTGACAGCTCACAAATTCTTGTTGATTCCGAAGAAATTCAGAAGACAAAGAAACAGTTTATAACATACTGTAACAACTGAGAATTAAGATTTCCTTTCTCATAAATTAGATTATTTAGGTGCTAGTACTGACTGTGAGTACAGAAGTCTGCAACAAGGTTTCAGGAACGCCACCATCCCTAAAAAAAGTCAGTGTGCTGCAAGAGTTATCTCAGAGGTCACCAGAAGGACACTTGATTCACTCTGGATTAAAAGCTTATTATCTGAAGGGTTTGATTCACATTCAGCAAATGCATGCAGGAATTTATCACTCTTTACCTAGATTTTAACAAATTTAGAAACTCCCAAAGTAGTGAGAAAGCAAGAACAAACCCCAGAAGAATGCAAATGCTTCCCCAGCCCAGAAGCCAGCAGGACAAACTCTCAGTGCACTGAGCTGCTTCATTCACAGTTTCTCTCTTTGATTTCCTCAGCTTTTGCACTTTTCATAACCAGAAAATATCAACTGGCAAGAAACCAGATAATGAAGTTCACAATGAAACCAGAAACTCATCTTGCAGATAATCACGTTCTTCTCTCTGATGTGACCTCACTGGGGGCTGCAGACCCGGCAGGGAAAGAGGGAGACCCAGGATTCCCACGCTGGGGATGAGGGGGTGTCAAACCAGGCTGGGCACCCACCCCGGGCTCTGCCCCCCACAGAACCCCCTCCCATGGGGAGAGGCACCTCTGCCTGGTGAGGGTCAGTCTGCACCCCCCAAACCCCCAAACCCTGGAAATGCACACAGCCAGGGTTTGTCACAGCCCCTGGGGAGGTGTCTGATGTCTGAGCTGCTCCTTGCTCCATCACCAGTCCCAGTCTGACTGCAGCTCAGCCACACAAACAAATCCCTGCTGGCAGCAGCGAGGCTCAGCTACGCTGGATCCCCGAGAGCTGCAGCCAGGCCAATCCCTGCCACAGGAGCTGCAATTCCTGGAGCCTGCAGCTCCCTTCCCTGCCCACCAGCCCCGTGCAGCACATCCCACTGGCTGCCAGACCAGCCCTGGGCCCGCTCCGAGATCCCGCTGCTCCTGCTTATCACACACCCCCTGAACGGTCCCACTTCTCTGCTGGCACAGCCCAGCTGTGCTGCACGGGGTCACCTCAGCTCTGTGCCTGGAAACTTGGCCTCTGTCACAGGCAGATAATTCCCAGCACAGAATAAAAACTCGGTGCCTGATGTGGAGCAGAGCTCCCTCAGCACAACCCCACGGCCCCAGGCACCAGGAAAGGGCACCCCAGAGCAAAGGGGGTCTCAGTGAAACTCGGGGAACTGCTCAGATCTGGGTTTGGGCACAGTTTTGGCGAGCTGGGGGCTCACAGAGGGCTGTGACGAGGTGTGTGCAGCCAGAAACACAAATCCTTCAAAACCAACAGCCAAAACCACACAACAAGACAAGGAGCACAAAAGGGCATAAATCCACGTTCAGAATAGCAGCAGTTATCTTGACAAAATATTCTTTCCAGATGAAGTTTATCTAAGCTCAGGGTCATGCAGCCAACTGGGCTCGCTCAGGACCCTCTGCTATTCACAGCCCCTGACAGAGGCTATAGGAAACACTCACCTGGGAGGTCACCCCTCCTTTGCAGAGAAAAGGGAGCAAATCTCCTTAAACCAGACAGAAAGTACCTAAAGACCCTGCATGGCAACCCTTTCCCAGGCTGGGAATCCAGAACCATCCTTAATCTCCCCAGTTCAGACACTCATGCTGCTTTAATGTCACGTTCACGCTGGGAACACAAGGAACAGGTGGCACTCACCTCATTTACGTTGATTTTCGACTTTGCAGACGATTCTAGAAAGGCACAGTTACACCACTGTCGTGCTAAGTTCTGCCCCTGCTCTTTGCCCACGACTCGCTCTTCCTCCAGGTCACATTTATTGCCAACCAGAATCATGGGAACCTGCAGAGGAGCAAGCAGGAGGAGAGATCCATCAGCAAGTTCATGGACAGGAGCTCCGTGCTGCTGTGGCTCTCAAACTGAGGAGGAGGAAATGCACTGTGAAGAATACAGTATGAAAAATACAGTATGAAGTATGCAAACCAATAGAGATCAGGAGTTCAGAGGAGCTGACAGACCAGGCTGGAATTTAGATGCCTGCTGAGAAAGGGTTGAGCAAAGTTCACACCACAGACACCCTGGTGCACTAAATTAAACACATACAAAACCAAATGGTATTATTTCAGCAGAATTTTAAGTCAGTAAAGTTTTATTTTCTGGTCTCTACACCTTTCTAGTCCAAAATCTAATTTACTCCTGAAATGCATTTCAGGCCCTTCCTGTGACAGAGGCTGAGCTGCTGCCAAGAGCCCGGTTCAGAGCTCTTCTGTCTGTCCAACACACACACACACACACACACACACACACACACGTGTTTTCAGACATGTATTCCACATTTCCTCTGACCTGCCCTGTCAAGCTGTGAAGCCACACAACAATAAATGGAAGCACCTTTGAAAAGCACTGCCCTGAGATGGAGTGGAAAGGAGCAGTCCTGTGCAGCCAAGTGCTCCCCGAGCCCACCTGCCTGTCCCACCCCAGGCTCACACACTGCCGTGCTCTGCACACACAGAGAAGGGGATGCTCACCACAACAGGCACAAACTGCCCAGCACTTATCAGCTCTGAGTAATGCAAATGCCCAACGAGTGCCCACCCAGCAGCTCAGCTCCTGAAAGCACACCACTTCCCCAAAATCACCCCATATAACATCAACACAAACACTTGATCTGTGCTCAGAAGACCCGTTCTACACGCAGGATGCACATGCAGGCAGATCATTTGTTCAAGAGAAGGATGAGGTGGCATCTGCCCCTCTGCAGTCTCTGTCACGGCTGTGGCCCTCCAGGATGTCACAAACAGGTACAGAACTGTCCTGAGCCAGGCTGGACGGGGCTGGGAGCACCCTGGGACAGTGGAAGGTGTCCCTGCCCACAGATGAGCTTTAAGGACCCTTACAGAATCCCAGAGTGGTTTGGGTTGGAACACCTTAAACAAGGGAACAAGAACCACCCAAAAATCTCTCCCTACCAACCCCAACCTCACTCCCAGGTGCCATCTGCACACCTGCAGGGTGACAGGAGCGGCCCCAGCCGCTGCCCCAGTCCGAGGCAGCTGCAGAGCTCAGGGCTGGGCACATCTGGGCCCTGGGGCTCTGCTGTCACAGCTGCACCCCGGCTTGGGGCGACACGGGCTGAGAGCGGAGCAGGACGGTGCCGCAGCCCAGCACCATTTCCTGTTTCCCTCACATTGAGCAGCAGAAAAAAACCCTAAAGAGCTGCTGATAAGGGTGTGCACCCGCTCCATTTCCTCAAACATTTCATTCTTTGAGCAGAAAACGAGTTCTTTCCAGCTGGAAAATAAATCACTATCCGCTTCCTTTGGTAATTTACACACACTGTGTGTTTTTAATCTACTTCAGTGTTAGTATTTGTAGTCTCTTCCTGACACAACTACACTCAAGATTAATTTCTGTCTTTAAAACTCCCAGCCATACCCATTAGAAAGTGATCATATTTTTATTTTTAAGACATAAATTTTAATTATTACATCAGGAATGTGAAGTCACAGAACAGATGAAGCAAATGCAAAAAAAGCTCATTTGAAATCAGAGATCTACAGGACATTTACAACTCTATCAGCTTAGATAGAGTTGTAAATACTCTGTTCTTTACAGTTTTCTAGACAGTTAAGAGAAATTTTCTCATACTGAAACATGAAAATGTGTTTTGAACATATTCAGCAAAAAACTAAAGATGTGAAATAATAGGGCAAAAAGTGATACTGAGATGAGTAAGCAGCACGGGTTTGAAAGATGTGAAACTCTGTGTAAGGCTATTTCAAAAGCTATTAATGGTTTATCCAAAAACGGAGTTTGGTGAGCAACCACCTTTGATCATTTCCTGTTAGGTATAGAAGATTGGAATTTAAACTCTTCCAGACATATGTAATTTAATGGTTTATGTATTGGGACTTTAAGACATATTCTGATATGACAAACAGGGGGGAGACATTTCCTAACTCAGCAAAACGCGGCTTAAACGTTCAAAAGGTTCTGAAGCTTGGATTCAACAAGTAACACACAAAGCAAATAAATGCATGTTAACAATGCAGTCAGATCCCTGCAGTCCAAGGGGAAGCAGCAGTGTCTGCTGTGGGATGAACCTGCCCAGCTCAGGGTGCAAATTCCCCCACGAGCGCAGTGAGCTCCCAGCGCGGCCAGCACAGGATCCTGTCAGCAGGGATTTATTTACCCTGGCATAATCCCTGCCTCAAGGAAAAGCAGTTTTGCATAAATAGAAGCTCAGCTTGTTAAACCAAGGAGGGGCCCAGAGCCATTCCAAGCAGGTAGGCAGCACAGGGACGAGGCTCCAAGGGAAGCAGCCGCCCTCGGCCCCGAGCCTGTCCCATCTTCTGTCCAACAGCAAACTCCCCACAGCTGACTTTGCCTTACTTTAAAAAGAGTTTTAAACAACCAAAACGACAACCCAAGACTCTGTCAGACCCTTCATGGTTTAGTTCACACAACTGTGTGACCTCCTTGGGTGACAGATTCTGCCAAGTGACTGAGAGCTGAGAAGCTGATCCAGAGAGCTCCCAGCTGACCCCTGGGAAACGTCACAGCTTTGAACCTCAGCTTCCCCTTCACGGGTTTGGAATAACCCCTGTCAGTCTCCAGTGCAAGACAGCTGCAGAGCTACCAAGAACATCCTTACTGCTGAGTTCAGCTATTATTTTTCCTTAAATTTGAAGGAAATAAAGCACAGCTAAAGCACAGGGGAAGAAGATGATGCAAATCCTGGAAAGCAGTTTAAAAGGAGAAAAAGCAAGTAATGTCATTTTCCATCAACTCCCACCATTTCAAAAGACTGTGGCTTCCAGGACATGGGAAAATCTGGTTTTGTGATGCCCCTTAGCAGGTGCTGGGCCTCAAACAACAACGCTGAAAACTACAAGGCTCTGGAAACTTACTCAACACTAACCAAGGATATTCTTTGAAAGAAACTTTGTATGTAAACATACAGGAATTTGAGAGCAAGCACCTTGTAACCGTTTGCAGAAATAAAAACAAACATATTCTACTCACATCTTCAGTGTCCTTAACCCGTAAAATCTGTTCCCGCAGGTCCTGTAGGTCGTTAAACGTGGACTGTGCTGTTATAGAATATACTAGTGCAAACCCCTGCCCGTTCTTCATGTACAGATCCCTCATGGCTGTGAATTGCTCCTGCAATCAAATATTTTTAAAAGTAATTAGCTGGTGAATGCAGCTAATGAATAGTTACAAAGGAACACTTTTATCATACTGGAGACAAGAACACAGTGCCACACAGCATGGATTTATATATCTACCCCTCACAGAAACCCACTGAAGCAAGGAAATTGAATAAAGGCATTAACACTCTCTTTCCCTTTGTTTGTTTTTTTTCCTTAATGGAGAAAAGGAATTCTTGAAAAAATAGGAAAAAGCAGCAATAAGAACATGTCTGCAGGCAGACTGAAATGCCAGAGCAGGCTGCACAGTGCCAGCTCGGAGCTGCCCCTGTCCCACCAGGGAAAGGGCTTCCACCACACCCACACAGCCATTTCTGCTTCTGCTGCTGGGAATCTTCAATGCTTTCTCAAATCAGCTCCCAGGGAGCAGCAGCTGCCCTGGGATGTGCTGAGGAAATCTCCCCACACAGGCTGATGGGACTGCCTGGGAAGGAGCAACCCCTGTGCCTGGCACTGGCTGCAAGCTGTGTCCTTGTGTTCTGGGAACTCCCAAAATTTGTGTTTCAAATCCTCCCGGAGCAGAATGTCCATATGGGGGTGGCAGAGGGAAGTGAGTGGCACAGGAGGCACCAGCCTTTGTGTCCCAGCACTGGGGCACCAGCTGGGGACACAGCTCGCCAGGCCACTGGCACTCACCACTCTGGGTTTGGGTTATTTAACAAAATCCTTCCATTTAAATTACTGCAGCTGATTTATTGCTTCTGCTTGGGCAGGATTATCATTCTTAACAAAGAAACTCCACAGCAATGAGATGAAGAAATGCCACTTACTGTCCCTGCTGTGTCGAGGATCTCCAGCATACACTGTTGACAGTCTACTTCCACTTGCTGGGGAAAAAAGGGAAGAAACAGTTCAAAAATTGTCTGAAATGGGACAGGCAAGTGGGATCTCAGCTCAATTTGTACTCCTGCCACAAAGGGCTCTTAGCAAACAGGCACCTGCACTTCCCCAGGGCTGAGCAGCACTGCTGTTAGAGGATTAACTACGCCCCAAGCCAGGCATTTGGGTCAGCTCACATGCTCCAGGACTCCCTTCATTAGCAAGGCTTAAATGAGCAGCTCACTGTAAACATCTCAACTTAAGTGAGATTGTAAATATCTCGACTTAATCCACTCTTACAAATCAAAGCACCTTAAAACTTTAATTTTTCTTTGCTGCTGGGGGAGAAGGGAATAAGGAAGAGAAGAAAATGCAAAATATTTCAGGATCCTCACAGTGAGACTTTGCAAATCTTCCACTCACTGAGAAACGTCTCAGCTCTAAGGAGGGTAATTCCAGGAAAGTCAAGTAAATTTAACAGCAGAACTCATACCGCAATTTACATTTAATTATCACAGGCACAAATGTCACAAGTTCTTAGTGTATGTTTTGGTGCCTTTAATGCTGGTGACATTTATGCTAATCCGTGAAACAATGGGTCACTTGACATCCATCCAGGGAAGAAAGCAGCTCTGTGGCTGGAATTACGTAACAGCTCAGGGATCCTACAAGGACTTTTGCTCAGCAATTCCAGCCCTGCATCCAAAACAGCCCCGAAGAATTTCATATTCTCTGTGAGACTTGAGAGAAATAAAAACGATGGTATTTTACCTTTCTGTATGAATCTTCTATTGTTGGGTCATATTTTTCAACAAAAATTCCCTGAACGAACTGTACAGTCTGGGGAGGAAGGAAAGGAGAAAAAACCTAAGTGAGCTGAACACAACCAGAAACATTCACCAAGAAGCACTTGAGGAAAAAGCAACAACAGTAAAACTGCTCTGCTGTTAAAAGTCAATAGTGAGGACCAGAGAAAAAGACAGACAATTACAAATTTAAAAATAAAATATTTGTATTTTCTGTTAAAATCACTTTACTCAAGCATGTTTTCAAAACTTTTTTACATGTCAACTGTTCGCTTGCTCTTCTCAGAAAAGATGATATCCTCAAAAATGCCTTTACTCCACTGCCTGTGACTTTAGAAGGATAAAAATCACCAAATATGGAAGACCTGAGATTTCAGCAGAAGCACTGGGAACCTGTGCACGGTGGAAAATCCACATTTCAGTCCAAATCAGCCCAGAGTCACCGTGGAGCTGCCCCGGACTGCACAGCCAGGGACAGCAAGTGCAGCCTGGAGAGGCTCCAGACACTCCCTGCACAAACACGGAAGGAGGAGCCCTCACTCCATTCACAGGGGAACTCTTTCTTCCCTGGAATTATTCAGAGCAGATCTACTCAGCATTTCCCACCGAGCTGTCACATGGACGTGGCCATCCCTGGACAGCCCAGCTCTGTGCCCCGGCTTCTGCCAGGACAGAGTTCTCCTTCTCCTCTGGGAGGCAAAGCTCCTTTCTCCTTTTCACCCACAATAATTTGCAGTAAAACAGCACAGAAGTGTCTCAAGATTTGGGTGATATTTGTAAAACAAGGTGGTGTTTGTTTGTGAAACTGAGAGCTGAGATCCCAGCACTTAATTTTGTCTCTTGAAAATCAACAAACACACCAAATATCTTCTGCCAACTGAACCTTTCACAAGTTTTATACACAAATACTGCAAATTTGTGAGGGAAATCTGAGAAGCCACAACTACCTCATTTCAAAATCATTCTATATCACTGAATAAATGTAATTTACACTCTCATGAACAAAGTCTCTGCTTCTCCAATGTTTTCTTGTCACACTAAACAGTTGTCCCCTGAGGCAGCAGATCTCAGTAAAACCCTGACAGTAAGACACCCCTGTGAACGTGGGTCACAGTGTTCCATCAACAATAAACCCAGCAGCCAGAGCTGGGGGTTACAGACTATGGTTTAGGATCGTTTCTGGGTATTTCAGCACGGCCAGGTTAGCACAGCTGCTCCCCACAGAGGTCCAGAGAAGGCAGCTCTTCGCCACAGGCTCACACATGAGCACTGTCACATCTGTCCCTCTGTTTGGGGAGCTCTGAACCAGCCCTGAGTGTCAGAATCCAACAAACCACTCCTGACACGTAATGCTCTTCATCTCTGATGGACTTGGTTTTTATTTATTACAGGTGAAAAGAAAGGCCAAGGGAGAAGCCACAAATCTGGGGGTGGTTTTGGGGTTATGTGTAGATCCAAGACTTTCAGAACTTTCCCTCAGTTTGGGTTGTGCAGCCCAACTTTAGTTTCCAGTTCCATGTAAGGCTTTGCACCACTGGACACCCTTGGAAATAGTGTCCCCCACTGCCACTCCAGGAGATTTTTAGCCTCAGAAATGGGATAAAACTGCTGTACAGGAAACAAAAGTTGCTGAACAACTGTGGCTTTGTAACTGTGAATGTTTTCTGCTACTCCCTCACCGTTACCAGAAGCACCATCAGCGCTGTATTGGCACAGAAGAGTTAAAACAACAAGGAGGATCTGCAGTGAAACAACCCCAGATTGTCATCTGCACTCGAATGGAAACAGAGCTGGAAATGAACACCAGGCTCTTTGTTGCACAGGTCAGTTTATACAGTCGGAAGAATGAAATTTAAAGTGATCCCCATATTATTTTAAATCCCACCTTGTAACCTCTCCTTGCTAATGCTTGTAAATAAGTACACAGACCCTTTGAAAGCTAAATATCATCCACTCTTAGCTGCTAATTGGCACTTACTGTGTGCTCTTACAAACATAATGGATCTATGCTGCATATGAATTACCGAAGATGCTGACTTAGCACCCAGCCTGTCAAAAAGAATTTAACTTTTGTTTACCAGACTATTCGAGTATTTGCATTTCAGCTGTTAAAAAGGTCGGTGATGGTGCTGACTCAGACTTCACATCACAAAGAAGGAAATTCAAGTACATCAGATGCTGAGTAATTTTTATTTACAGCATGCTACTAAGTGCCCCATTTCACCTAGTGAGTCTTTCAGTGTTACATAAGAAAATTAAGATAATCGAGGAAGTGCTGGTGGGAAAAGTAACGCAGATTGCTTAAACTGCTGTGGAAGAACAGAGCTTGTAAGAAAATTACACCTTGTAAACATCTTGTAAAGATTAGGATGGGATTGCTGAAAGAGTGCATCAGATGTGATACATAACTGAATAACCTCTCCTCCTGCTCACCTGGATCCTGCAGGTGATTTCCCAGGGCTGTTACCTGGTTGTAGCAGCAGAATGAACCACGGGGCAGGACATGAAAGGCTGCTCAGCCAGCATCATGTCTGTGACAAGGAACACGGCAGTTCCTTGTCGTAGATAACTTCACACTTGACCAGTTCTTTGCCTTTCTGCTGGAGAGAGCTGCTTGACTGGTGAGTGATAAATGGGTGACACAAGTCTCTCTCACAATGCTTTGCTATCGACCCTGCCATGTAAACCTCTCCTTGGGAACAAGACAGGCACTTGAGGAGTGCAAAGTGCCATCAGTCTGCTCCTTCCTCTGCTCTGCACAGGCTGCAGATGGATTCTCAGCCCCGGTGTTTGGAGCCCAGGTGCTCATTCGGGATGGAAAACACGGAGCCTTCGAGGTGTGCAAGGCTGAACCCCCTAATTCTGTGATTGATTCCAGCCAGACTTCTCTTGCTGTACCAGCCTGGTTGGGCTTTTAACACTCACACAGAGATATTCAGCCATGTACAATACAACACCCATGCAGGAAGCAAATATGAAATCCTAATTATCAGCAATTAATCACCGCTCCAAAACCATGACACCCCTCCACAGCTCTCTCAGCAGTATCACAGGGGCTCCATGGAAGTCCTGGCACATACTGAAAGTCACACAAATCCCCCAAAGCATCAGTAACCTGCTCTGCAGCGAGGCAGGCAGCTGGGGGGCTGTGTATGGGCTTCAGAGCTGCTCCCCCAGACTCACCAGAGCGGACTTGCCCACACCTCCTGAACCAAGGACCACCAGCTTGTACTCACGCATGGTGTGGTCTGTTCAGAGAGCGACCTGCAAGGCAGCAGAAAAGGCAGCAGTTAAAACACAGAGCTGTGACAATGTGCCCTGAAAGCAGCAGCACTCCCCCTTCACCCAGTCCTCCTGAGAACGACAATGTCTTTATTAACAGCTCTGGGTTTTGCTTTTCCACCCGGACACTCAGGTGGGGAAGGTCACTCCGACAGCCCCAGGTCACAGGAGGCTGCCAAAGCTGGACCCCTCAGGCTGGCAGTGCTCGGACAGGAGGAGATGGACACACCACGGGACAAACACAGAGCCTGGCCCAGCCGTGCCGGGCACCGCGGGCTGTCACTGCCTGCCCTCTGCTCCCGCAGCACTTCATGGCACAAACCAGAGTATGGGACGGGAAAATCAGATCAGAAGGATGCAAGCAGAGAGGTTTCCTTCTCCCCTCCACCCCCAGCAGGGAGGGATTTAGGTCAGTGTTTTCTCTCTGGAAAAGGTCAGGCCCAGCGCAGGGCTGCCAAGGCAGAGCTCTCTGCTCGCCCTGCACAGACTCTGCCTTTTTATGGAAATCTTGCAACTCCCTCAAGTCACCACGCAGCACCAGAAAGCTTCTCGTTCTCCTCGAGATTCCCTGACAAATAAGGCAAATGACAAAGCTGGTGATAAACACGTAGCTCTGTGTTTACACGAGAAGCCAGGCTGGGCTGTCCCGCTGGCGCAGCCGTGGCAAACAATGAGCTCAGCACGAATCCCCCCTTCCGCACCGCCAGCGCTTCCTTCCCAAGTAAGGAACACTCCAGTGCTGGGAGCCTGGGCAGGCTCCTCTGCCCTGAGACACTTCAAACTAACGCTGCACAGCATTTATGGGCTCACTGGCTACAGCCTTTATAAATAAAAACGTCTTCCAAGGAGTTTGATAGAGAATTCATCACCTTGTCGACTGCCATGAACGAGCCCGTAAGAACAGGGGGTGTATTTTTAGCTTTGCAATGTGGACAACTCCCTGACAATCTGTGTCTCAAGTTTATGTAATCATTAAATCGGGACAGGTTCTCTTCTGTCATTTCAGCTCCCAAGGGAAGATGTAAAACAGAGTCAAGAGGAATCCCGTGTGCTGCTGCTCACCCATCGCCAGTCAGAGCTGAACTGGGGACCAGTGCTCAACAGGGAGCTGGAGACCCTCCCCAAACATCCAGGGATGACTCCCCACCCCCAGCCACAGCCTGTTTCATGGGCTGAATGTCACACAATTACAGGTTTAAACGAAAATTTAAAAATCCCATGTGCAGCTGGAGAGAGCCACACAAATTTCTGTGTTTGGTTTAGCACGATTTAAGCTCATTTTGAAGCCAGAATAACAGAAATAAAGGACTTGCCTGTGCTGAGGCTCTCTGCAGTCGCACAGCCAAGCTGCCCTTCCCTCATCCAGCCTTGGAGAGGGGTAAGGCTCAAGCTACCAGTGCAGCCCATCATTTTAAGCACCTGGAGGAGGTTTTTCTTCTACTCTTGAAGCCCTTGTGAGCTGCAGTTGCCTAACTGCAAATTGTGAAACCCAGTCAAACTGAAAGGGGTTTTCCAGAAACTGTCTCAAAGCAGAGCAGGCAATGTCTGTGCACTCCAGGACACTGACAACAGCTCTGGCTAAATTCTGGGAACTGTAAGCTCTTCTGCTTGAACATTTCCCTGAGAAGTAACATTCACTTCCTTTCTTTCAAGAATCATGACTTTGAATGAGAAGGAGAGGGGAATTCCAATTAATAATTATTTTCCCCTTGATAATCCCTAGAAATTAAAAGGTGATGCATTTTTTATAAAGCATAAATGCAACTTATTGATCCAGTTTGTCTTAATTTTCCTACAATTCCACAGCCAGTTCCACCAAAGAAAACCCAGGAAGCAATCAAGCTAAGGGTTAAATTTAGCTGTGAACTATTTCACTTCTTATTTATAGTAGAAAATACTTGTGGGAAAGTTTAAGCTGGGAGCAGTACAAGACTAACTTCTCATTTCTTCTCTACAGTATTTGCTGATTTTTTTTTTTTCAGGTGCAACAGGAAACCAAGATCCTGAAAGGCACGAGCCTTATTACTGTAAACCCCACATGCCTTAATTATCTTGTAGCTCTTTCACAAGTATGTTAATGTTATCTGTTTATACAACATGAATAGAGTGCTCAAGAAATTACTATGCTGCATCCCAGCCAACTTTTCATTTGGCAACTGTTGAAGCCCACCTAAATACAGTCAGACACAGCAGCATTCATTTCCATCCAGAGCTCTCTGTAGTAGAGTCACATGCTGAGAAGCAACGGCTCCATTTCAAAATGGAATTAAATTATGGGTGGTAAGTGTTCCTTTAGAGTCAAGAGAAGAGTATGATCACTGAGGAGTATAAAAAAAATTAACTGTAAATGTTGTGAAACTGGTCTCATTAGTTCTGAAAGCCGTGGTGCAAAAATAAAGCAAAAGCTGAGTGTGTCTCCTTGCTCCTGGCTCCCTTTTCCCAGGCCTGGCCACCGAGCTCCAGCAGGACAAGCCCAGGGCACAGAGCACGTGTCAAACCCCACCACTGCCCTGAGCTGCAGCTCCCTCTGCCCATTTCATCACTCTCCAAACCACCTCCATCACCTACAGAGCAATAAATCATAGGCTTCTTTCATCTGTAATCGTGAAAAAACTTTGCTTCTACACCATTGAACACCTGACACACCAGAATTCATCTCTGTTCTGTATTCTTTAACAGGAGCTTCTCTTCTCCGCTGCTGCTGTCACCAGCACTGCCCAGGAAGAGGCAGAAATGGACATTCATCTATTCACAGCATCAGCCCCAAGCTGCTCAGCTCCTTCCTGACAGGAAAGTGAAGGGCTCTACCCTGGGAGCAGATGGAGAGGTGGAAAAGCTGCAGGATGTTTGTGTCAACATCCAAGCCAAAGGCAGAGCAGGCAGAGCATCCCTGCGAAGGACCAGGGGGTGGATGCAAACACAGCTGGAGCTCTGCCCTGAATGTGGCTCCCACTCACCTGCACCTTCGCTCAGCCAGGCCCTGGAGCGCTCCCCAAACTGCACAAATCACCCTTCACCCTCCTGCAGGCCAGGCCTGAATTGGGGCAGGAAGAAGCAAAACGTTCAGGGTATTTCCCAAGCAGCGGAAGAAGCGGGGCAGAGCCTGGGGGAGGTGGTGGGGACAAGGCTGAGGCCCTTCAGGACAGAAACCTGATGCAAAAACGAGCTGCTTCTGTTACAAAAGTTTCAGCAGCTCATCAAGAAGTTTATCATTTGAGTGGCATAAACCAAGATAAGCAAACTCAGCACTGAAAGAGAGCGAGTGCAAGAACCTCACTTATCAATTATCCACTCCAATGTTCACAGAAATTTCATTTAAAATATAATGAGAACACTGAAAAACTCTTACCTTGGCATAAAAGATCTCTCATCAGTGTTAGCAGCTCTACTGAAGGTTCTTCCAGGCTCCCCACAAGGAACTGAAAAAAAGAAGAATTAAAAAAAGAGTTAATAATTTTTCAAGAGTCAGCATTTGCAAAGCATCTCTGTAGTGCTCAAGCCAAACCACCCTGTTCCTGTGGCCTTCTCAGAATACTCCAAGGAAGACTTCACTTACAAAACACAAACTCAAGTCAAACTAACCATGTTTGAGGTTGCATCAAGTTCACACCTAATCTTAGAAGATGGAAACTTAGTACAGAAGGTACTAGCAGAAACACAGGAGAAAGGTTTAGAGCAGCCCAATGTCCTGATGATGTTACAGGGGGAAAACCATCACTGATCTGATCCCAGTCAGCACTGCCATGGTAAAATCCAATGCAACACCTCCAAAGCACAATTATTTTAGGGAATCCCTTGGGTTTGTGGCAGGGGGTGGAATGAGATGAGCTTTAAGGTCCCTTCCAACCCAAACCATTCTGCGATTCTCTGACACTCCTTGAGGGCAGAACAATTCCAGCAGCATCATCCCCCCGGCCCAGCAACCTGCTGGCTCCTTGTCCAAGAGTTTTAGAAGGCTCTAACACTTCCAGTATCCCAATCCTCTGTTCAGTAACACTGAACAGCAGCAGCACTGATACTTCAGACAGTAATCACAGCACTGGCTACATCCTGCTGCTATGACAGGCAAAGGGTCCTGTCTTTCAAAGGTTCAGCACTTTATCCTTTCTTTTCAAGGGATAAAAAAAGAATCAATTGTTCCTCTGGAATCATAGGAAGTTGAAATGAAAACCTAGTAAGCTGCTTTTTTGAAAATACTTCTTTTTAGCAGCTCTGGAGTCACCTTGGAGTCACAGAAATCAAAATTGTTTAGAAACAGATAATGAAGCTCTCATAATCCTTGTCAATTATTTTTCCAAGTATAAGAGAAAGTGAGTCTAGAGGGCAGGGTTAGATGGGATAATGGGAAGGAATTGTTCCCTGGGAGGGTGGGGAAGCCCTGGCACAGGGTGCCCAGAGCAGCTGTGGCTGCCCCTGGATGCCTGGCAGTGTCCAGGGCCAGGCTGGACATTGGGGCTTGGAGCAGCCTGGGACAGGGGAAGGTGTCCCTGCCCAGGGCAGGGGGGGCACTGGATGGGCTTTAAGGTCCCTTCCAACCCAAACCATTCCATGATCCCATGATTTTTCGTGCAGGTGCTGTCAGTCCCAGCTCCAGCACTGCAGACAGACAGACGACAGCTCAGCAGCACCGGCTGCGCTTGCACCCAAAAAGCACAGCCCGAGTTTAAATGAGGGTGAGAGAAAAGGAACAGAAAGAAGTGAGGCACAGAAAGGAGCAGCACAGAAACCACAGCATCAGTTCCTAGAGGCAATGTGAGACGGCCTCTCAAGGTGCAGCCTCTACACCCACGTGCACTGCGAGCCTGAGGGGTGTTTGCTCTCTGCCCTTCCCCAGAAAGATGCACTGGGATAGAGAAAGATGTCCCTGGCAGAGAGGAGAGAGAGGCAGGGAGCAAGGACCACTCACCTGGCTTTAAGGAAGAAAAAAGAGAGTAACTCCTTGCTTGCTCATCACTCACACCTCCCTCTTTCTGATTTTCACCAGCGGAAGCCGGAATATTGAACGTTTCCGAGGGAAAAGTGCCCTCAGCACTGCGCACATTCGGGAGAGAAGCACAGATGTCCCTGTGAACTCCAGCACCTCCACTCCAGCCTGGCTGTGCCGCTCCTGTGGCCATGCCCTGCCCACTTCCCAAACGAGAGGCAGATTCTTGGGATGCTGCAGCCACACGTCCTGGTTATTTTTATCCTGGCAGTTAAATACTGAATCGTGGCTACTATAAACAAACCTGTTTAATTTTCAACTTGTAAATGTTCTCCGTGCCAGTTTTTTTCAGTTACTATAAGCTAGGCCATGGAAAGGGGTGGATTTTCTTTTTTTAAAAGTGTCAACTAAACATTGCTCAACACTCTACTGAAATCCCTCCATTACTCAGAGCCATGTTGGCAAAACAAACCCAAACCCAGCACTTCTGCAAGGGGAAGATTTACAGTGATCAAAACCACACTTAAACTGACAGATTCCCTCCACGATAAAAAAAAAATCCAAACAAACAGAGAGAATGATACAGCAGTGAAGGCTGGAAACACCAGAGCAAGGATCTCCCCTTGGCCTGAACCAGCCCAGCCGCCGGTCCCGGCACTGCCCAGCGACAGCTCCACTCAGCACCTGCTCCCTAATTTGTTCTACACCATGTCCTGAGATATTAAATTACTCAATGAAGTCGAAAGCACATGAAATACTTCCCTAATGCTCATCAAAGCTGTCATCAATTACGCAATGGTTACACGCGAGCCGTGCCGGGAACAGGGATGTGCATCCCAAATGAAAGGGAGTTTGTCTGGAAATCCCACAGTTCATTAGCAGATACCGCCCCTGAACAGCAGCAAGACAAACACTGTCATAGATCACCCTGTGAGTTAGCAAGGAGTTCATTTAATTAATAAAAATCACTGCCACGGACTCACTTGCCAAGCCCCTTCCCCAGGGCAGTCAAACTCCCTGGCTTTAGGGTACGGGGGAAACCTCCTCCACCTTTCCTGAGGCCAACAACACCAGAAAAATGAGAGGGAAGAGAAAAACAAAAGACTGAAAGAGCAGACTAAGCACAAAGCAGGACTTCAATGTGACTTCAAAAGTACAGTTTGACAAACTTCCGTTCGCAGGCTCTGCATTTATTTTCTTACTCATTATCACTGCGGTACCTGACACCAAAGTAAGTGTGTTTTATATATTAACATTACATAAGAGGTAACATTTTATAGCTTGTGCCAGGAATCTCAGCCTCAGTTTTGTAATTTTAACAGTAAAATCATTATCATTTCCACTGACTGCTTTCAGCATCAAATCAAATACCCATCAAGGCAACAAATGTGTAATTAGCTATGTACAAGCCTGTTGTAGGATGAGTCGTGACCCCACTGTGGTGCATTCCCGATGCTGGAACACACACGCTGCCCCTTGTCCAAGCCATCAGTAACTTAAGTCTAAATATATTTTCCTTTTGTTTTTCACATAACAAATAACCCCAAAAAGACACAGCAAGAAGCGCACACAGAAAATAAAGCTGGTGACAAGCCAAATAAGCAAACAGGTATTTGAGAACACAGGAGAGCAACGACACTGGCCAGAGGCCTTATCTGAGGAGTTCTATCAGAAAAGGCAAGAGAGCAGCCTTCAAATCTTGCACCCATTCCCAAAAACTGAAGGCCCAGGCGTGGGCTCCTCTGCACCACATCCCCATCAGCACTTTCTCCATCATTCCGCATCCTCTGCGGTGCGCTGGGAGGTTCCTGAGCCAGGGCCAAGGCCATAAAAGCCTGGGCGAAGAGTAAAGTCCTCTAGCAACAGAGCCCTTCCGACTCCAGTGTTGTGCTGAGCTGGAGCTTTGAGCAAATTAACTGCAGCCCACACAAACAAGGCACAGAAACAAACTTCTTGGAAAACAGCAATAATTCTGTCATTGGAAATAGTCATTTTGTGCACAAACACTCTGGGATTGATCCTCCTCAGCCCGTAATCTTTTGTGCAATCAGCTTCACGCTGAACCTGCAATTTCAAATAACATAATGTTAACTTCTATGGAAGTGGCTGCCTAATTATTCATTGGAAATTGCTTTGCTATAGAGGCTCCCCAGGCAAGGAACAAGGGTTCTGGGCAGCTAAAGCCTGCCATGCTGAAATGGCTAATTTATTTTTTGTCCTATTGGTCTGCACTTGCAGAAAGTTGCTAGGGACATGTGCCAGCCAGACAAAGGCAGGGGAAAGGAAGCCAGCAGCACAACTCAAAGACCGACACACACTGCATCCCCAAATTAGAACAAAGCGCTACGTCAGTGGCTGGAGTTGGCAGCCTCCCCTCCGGACGGACTGCGGCACTCTGCAAATTAATACTAACGAGCACCGAGCTGCAAGCAGGACACAGCCACCTCAGCTGAGCACATCCAGGGCAAAACACACTTTTCTCAATTACAAATATCTGAAACAGCTTGATAGGAAGGACTGTGAGGTCACGGGTCCTCCCGAGCAACACCACGGCCGCATTCGCCGTTTCTCCTTTTCCCATCTAGCCCTCCTGGAGTAGTTCAGCAGAGGGGTTTACACCATTCACAGGAGTAGAGGTGTTTACACCATTCACAGGAGTTCTCCACAGCTTGTTTTGGAAGAAAAAATGAAAAAAATGCTTCCTTTCCCCGTTCCTCATCAGCCAAACATGTAAACATTAAAGGGCACTGCCATTAGACACAGCAGCCGTTTCGGGGACCTCCTCCATCTGCTGCCTGCCACATCCACAACTTGCCACTGATTTTTAAGTCATATAAAGTTTTTTATTCCTCTCCATTTCCTTCAGTGGAAAAAATATCCTGACCTTTTATAAAACAGATTAAATTCCAGACAGACCCGAGGAGGCTCAATCGCAGCAAAAGACCAACTCCATTCTACTTGGTAGGAATAATTTGTTGTGCTGATAGTAGCTTGGCAACGTTCACCACTATTCTTCCTGGTTTATATAATTAAGAGTAAATAAGTGACATGAGGTAGATAGATTGTCACTGCAATTTCAGCTTGCACTTTAATTATTTCATTTCTGCAGTAGTAGTGACCAGACATTGGTCACAAAGCCCAGTTTTACCTTACGTGGTCTCCAGCATAAAAAACGTCATGGAGAGAAGAAGCTTCCAGCCCACTACGGGTTCTTTGAAACTTCTCAACAAAATTGGAGAGGTTGAAACTGCTCTTTCCAATGTATTTTAAACTGACACTGGGTAGGTTAAGATTAGGTATTGGGAAGGAAGTCTTTACTCAAAGGGTAGTTGGGCCCTGGCAGAGAGAAGCTGTGGCTGCCCCTGGATCCCTGGAAGTGTCCAAGGCCAGGTTGGAGCACCCTGGGACAGTGGAAGCTGTCCCTGCCCATGGCAGGGGTGGCACGGGACGAGCTTTAAAGTCCTTCCAAACCCAACCATTCCATGATTCTATGATTTACACCCACCAGTGATAAATCCTAAGATTAACACCAAGCCTCTAAACACGGGGCACTTCCCAGCCCTTCAGGAGACGGGGCTAACTCACAAATTCCAGAAAATATTGAGATGCTTTAAATCTCCCTGGCAGAGCTGCAATAATCAGTGTGTGTGTGTGTGTGTGTGTGTTTATACACTGGCTCTGCCCATGCAGCCCGTTCTAAAGGTCAGCTTTGCATGTGCAGCCCAGAGATTTTCACTTGCCTGGTGCGCGGCAGCCACAAGCCACCAAACCCCCCCAGCCCCCATTCCCACGCAACCGCCGCTCATTAAACGCCTCTTTTAACAACCATTTTCAGAATGAAAAGCCCCACTGACCATATGGCCACTTATTAATACTACATTTGTTTATCAGTTTAAATAAACCCCCTACAGCAGCGAGTATCCGTGTAATGAGGACTTAAACACGGCTAACAACGGATGTGTTTTAGCACTGCCAAGTAGGACTGCACCTCTTGAATGCTTTTCACGGCAGATTTTAAGGCTTGATAGGAACCTGAATAGCAGTAAGTGCACAGAATTAACTTCAAACAGAGGGGAAAGTAACAGTTTCATTACGTTTCGTAAAGAAATTAAGTTATTTAATGTGGTGCCTAATCCTTCAGTATTTAGCTCAGCCCCTTAATGCTGCTTCCTGGAACCTTGGGGCAGAGTGGGGGTGGAAACTGAATTTTCTTCTACAGCGAAAATGAAACTTTCTTCTGTGTGAAGGTTTTAACTGAAGGAATATTCAAATAGTTATTAACACTTCAGTGCTGGAGTGAGAGCTTCGAGGCCAAGGGGGTTTTAACCAAACCCCTGCCAGACCCGGCCTCTGCACTGGGGCTTCTCTGAAGTTTTTTAATCCTCCTGAACCTGCTTAAAAGGGCAAAACTCCTTTGACAATTCATCCTGGAATTTCCTTTATGGTGAATAAAAGGTGACATTAGAGGAAACAGCTCTGATAGTTTAATCAGTTTTATATGGGCCATTTCAGTATTTATAGGTCAAGCTTGATTACAACCAAAATAGACAATTATACAGCTGCCTTTAAACAGCACCAAGCCCCAAGCCCGGGGCAGCTGGAGCCCTGCTCCCAGAAGAGGGGCTGTGTTTGACTCTCACGGAAGGGAGGACACATCCATGAGCAGCACTGGCATCAGCCAGCCCTTCCCCTCCACCTCATCAGCACTATTCAAACAGGAACAAAAAATGTCTTATTTTTAGAATGTGTCTTTGAAATGATAACACGTAGGGCAAAAGGAAAAAAAAATCATCTCTCCCATATGAGTATGTAAATTTGTCAAACACGTGGGCTGGGGACAGCGGGTTCTGCACTCTGAGCAGGACCTGGGAACACTCCACGCTTCACTGCGGTGCTAATTGCCATCTCCCACCATTTCTGTGCTTTCCCCGTGGTGAGGACACCTCCCCACCGAAGTTAAAACTCCCACTCATCTGTTTTTTCTAGAGTAAATCTGCAAATACAGCACCAGCCAATCCCATCCCCTCAGCACAGTACCATCACTGGTTTGAAAAACGTTCCTGAATATATTTCAATTTCTGCCCATAGAGATGCAGTGGATGAGAACTCGGCATGAAAAGGACAACAAAAGAACTCACAGCATCCCACTCTGTAACACAACTTCATTCTTCTGACACCTGCTAAGCCAGCACCCAGCTCAAGTTTATTTAGTGCTAAATGGATTTGGACTCGATATTGTGTTTATGACAAGGGTTTGGGCAAACAGTTCCTTTAACAGAGGCTGCAAATACTGAAAGTACAGAATAAAGGACAAGACCCACTTTCTCAGAATCACACCACCGAGGAAAGTGCCCTGGAGCATTACAACATCTGTTTGATCATTTCAAATGGGATTCCTGAAAAAGCTTTGCCTGCATTCTAGTGATCAATATGCCAATGCAGTGTATTCACAAAACAAGGCAAAGCCATAATAATATTGTAATCTCCACAACTTCATAAGTGATCTGATGAGTTAAAAGCCCTAAATGCATAAATATTTCATGAGAAAGGCTCTCTGGAACCACTTCAGTCTGTATCTTTAATCTTAATGTTATTTTCAGCTACAATTAGTGTTATAATCTAAAGCAGAAAGCAACAATTGGCTAAATTTATTTTATCTTCACCCATATTTACTTCATAAATCCATCAAGATTTCTGTTCTTCAGGCCTGACACCCAGTAACTGTTACTCAGCACAGGACTAACAAACATCAAATCTCAGGGTAAAGCAAGATGAGCTGGAATGAGACTGTTACACAAAAAAAGGAGAATTGCGCCAGAAATAGCCTTGCCCAGTGAACTATGAGTTACTTTTAACTATCACGTGGTGAGTGGCATATAAAAAGATATTATTCTGCATGTCAGCTGTCTGTAATGAAAGCTTTCCTCTTCTCAGCTGCCCCTCCCTACAACTTCAAGTTTATTTGCATGAGAGAAAAGAATATTACATAAAAATACAACATAAAAGGCCCTGCAACCAATACATCCAGCTGAACTGCTCCTCCCACCTCCTCCGTGCTTTCCAGATTAAGGGTCTATTTCCAAGTAAAAATGTGAGAAATGCCTGATTCCACACAGATTCTTCCCTTGGACAAAAACCTACAGCAGCCTTCCTCCCAGAGGCAGGGAGCAGCCACAGCCCCAGCTGCAGCCGGAGATGCTCACATCCATCACGAGCGGATTGCGCTGCCCCGGGTTCACACGCAATACCCTGATTTAAACATGACAAGTTCACATTTTTTCAGTATTAGAACACCGCAGAACACAACATCATTGAATCCAACACATATTTCAACTGACAAAGAACCTCGAAACATTCCAGCCAGCCTCGAATCTGCAGTTGTAGCCAGTGACAAGTGAAATGCAAGTGTCTGTTTTCCTGCAATGCTCCAGCAAGCAGCAGTTATGCAACACAGCCCACTGACAAACACGCCACTGGTTACAGTACATTCCCAAAAAGCAGGGGTTTGACACAGCAACAATCACCTGTTACAGGAACGCTCACCCTGCTCGTTACATTGAGCATATTCCTGAGTGCATTTTGCCTCCCTGAAGCGATGAGTAAAGATTTGTTTCAGCCCTAACACAGCCACTGCTGTGGGCACATCCAGACCCCTCGCTCCAGTGCCCCAGATGGATTTAAGTATTTTCCATCTTATCAATATTCAAAATAAATAATAAACCACAATGCCTCGGGCCACCTGCTCAACAGGACTGCCATTGCCTGGCTCCCCACATTTTAACTTAAACAAAGTCAAACAGGTGAAAAAGCCAAGACACCCACCTGTAGCCAGGGGCTGTGAGCAGCCCTGGAGATTCCTCTTTGGCTCTCTGTCCTGTTACCTGTTTCTTCCCTGGTATAAAAGCCCTGTGCAGGGTCAGAGTTCCTCCTCAGACAGATGATTTTGTTCATCAAAAGCAAGCAACCAGCAGTTTTCAAAACATACCAAGTCTGCTTTTGTCAGCATCTGGATTTCTCAACCAAAAAAAATCCAATCCGTGCCTTCACCTGGGTTCAGGTCAAGCCACTGCAGCTGCAGTGAGGAAGTGCCTGTTCAGGTATAGCAGGTATTTCCCAACTCCCAGCACCCCATACCTGCCGGAGCACACATCAAAACATCAAAACACCGTCTTTATGTGGCCACGTCGGGGTTCAGCAGAGCCACCCGACCTGCTCCAGCAGCTGACACGGTGAGAAAGAGCCCCAGCCCTGCCCTGGGCACTGCTGCCACAGAGAAACAGCATCAGGCACTTCTGAGCTCACCTTCACCCAGGTGTGCTGCCTGCTACAGGGTTCTGAGTGCAGCCTGCCAGTATGAAAGTTACAGACCCCAAAATGACCGGAGAACCACGTTAGGGATGGGTTCTGGTGCCCCATTTCTTCCCACACACAGCCCAAAGGACCTTCCCACAGCACATGAATGCAATTTAAGTTTAAACACAGCATTTCTGATTAGGAATGTAACACTCAGTGGCTCCTCCTCGAGCACCACCCTTCTTCCCACAGCCTCCTCATTTTAATTTCGTTAAATGGATTACTTTAGACAACCTTAATTATTGCAGTATTTGCAAGGGAAGAAGTGATCTCTCAGTAACCAGTTCCCATCCCCTTGCAGATCAAAACTTGTTTCATAGCAAACCCGGGAGTGAAATGGCACCAGAGGTGCAGCACAAAGTGCTTCAGTGTAAAAACCAGGTACCGAGAGCTGAGCAGCCCCAGGTGTGTCCTGACTGATGCTCTGCTGTCACTGGGTCCCCTTTTCTTCAGAGGGGAGCTCAGAAAACAGGCATTAATTAACAAAATTATGCTATCACAGGAAATAACAGGAAGCTTCTAATAACGAGCCATTTAGCTCCAAAGGGTTTCAGTCAGACATGTCAAACCAGCTCACAGAGGATGTCAACAGTCACCAGCAACAAGCACAGCCAGCTGAAAAACAACCAGGGGAGACCCTCAATTTGTTGCAACAGAAAGGCAGCTCGGTGGAACTCCCATAAATGCAGGCTGGTTCTTGCAAATAACAGCCTGGTACCTCCGAGGACAGAGACCAAATGTCACCGATCTGGTATTACTCTGGCAGCCAGAACAAGCCACAGGTCACGTTCTTCCCAGTAGTCACAGGCAAAGCAGAGTCACCACAGCACCCCTGCTGCAGCACGAGGCTGAAGGACGCTGCCCTGGGTCAGATGTGTCAGGAACTGCATTTTCTTGTTCTCAACCCCTTCCCTCCATCAGCAGCGCTACAATGAAAGTGTATCTGCCTCACACCTACTTCACTCCTTCCTCTTCAGGTGTAACAGTTCATCAGCTCTTCACTTAACCAACACAGATGGTTTTTTCACTCTAATATTTGTGCTGGAGACACTAAACTGCATCAGTTGCACTCTACTGGGTTCTTGCCTCCAAGAGCTCCTGAATGCTCAACAGTGGAAGTTCAACAGTGGGAAAGCAAAGGAGTTCAATCTCTGACTTGCCCCACTACTGCTCCGAGCTGCAGAACCCAACCCCTCTGGGAAATGTCTCACCCACAAAAACTGGGCCCCTCCTCCTGGCCTGACCACTGCCACCCATCACCTGTACAGGGAGGACTGGCACAAACTCACCTTCACAACTTTATGCTCTATTTCAGCATTTCCTTTAACTGAAACGTACTGAACTTGATTCTACCTTCCAGTACCTGCAGAGAGCCCAAGGGAAGGATGGAGAGGGACTGTTTACATCTCACACAGGTTTTAACATCTGAACAAGACAGGCTGGACCAAGTAACAGAGCTCAGCAAGATGAACCGTTCTTTCAGAAAACTTTGGGACATCCTTACTTATCTCTGCCATTAGGTGTCATGTTTCCAGCAGCAGCAACTTTCCTAAAGTGCAAACACAAATGCCTACAGGAAAATCTGACCCTGGAATTTAGGAGCACCCCTTTAAGAAGATGCTTCCATTGAAATTCTGTTTAACTTCCAATTCACTATTAAATAAAGGAGTAAAAGCAAATCAGTAACTACTTCAGAGCTCAACATAAAATGAATTGAGGCTTTACTTTAACCGCCATCCTCACTACCTCATCTTCAAAAAACAACCCAACACCCCCCAAATCATCCAAATACAACCCTAGGACTTCACCAAGTTTTAAAAGCAGTGTCTCTCTTGAATCTGCTTCTGCAGAATTAAATACACAAGGTTATAAGAAGTGATTAATGTCCAACATTAATGTGGCTCATCAGAAATTAAAAGAAAGTGATAAAATAGGAAGTCTTCCATATTACCCTACAATCCAAAAGTTTTGATCAGGATCCACAGCCAGAGCCAGCTGAGCTGATTTCAGCAAGGTTGAAAGTAACACTGGATCAAGGATAATCCTGAACTTCAAACAGCTACATGTAAAAAACATTCTGAATATAAAGCCTAAAGATTTGAACGTACTATGTTCAAAAGATTCACTTTGTTTTCTCTAGGAAAACAGATAACATGTTCCTGTTGTCAGAGTATTAGGATTCCTCTTGAAGATGATTTTTTAAAGTCTGCAGAGTTGCACAGAAGCAATCTGTTCTCCAAACACTGAGCACAAGTTCAAAGTGCCACTGAGTGAGCTGTGCACGTGCAGGGTACAAGAAAAAGCGCTGCAATATAAAGTACAAACAAATGCTCGGAGTTGTTTATGCCCAGGACGATGATTCAATATACAATTAAAACTTTCATGTTCAAGTACATCCACATGTTACACTCCTGCTATTTAATTACTTTTCAGTTTTTCTGAGAACAGTCCTCAGACTGGCTGAGCAGCCACAAAATGTATCACTAATAACCCAGGTCTGTATATTTGCAGCTTATGGTTTCAAACACAAACTGTTTCAATGCTCTGTGTAAACACGAGTCTCCAAATAAAAGCATTAACCTGTCACTGGACTTAGGCTGCACGAGTAATTCAGCCCGTTTGGCAGGGAGATCCTCTCAAAACCTTCAGCAAAGCTACTTACCCTAAAAACAGCCTCGCCAGGGCCAGGACACGTGACGGCAGCTCAGCTCCCCGGGGGTGACAGCCCGGCTGTGACACCGAGGTTTGTCCCCTGTCAGAGCCCTGCAGCCCCCTGGGCACCCCCACACAGGCTGAGAGCAGGATCAGCGTTTCGGGGGATAACGGGGCTCCCTGAGGAGGCTCCGAGGAACACAAACGCTGCGCCGCAAACGCTGCGCATGAGAACAGATTATTTTTAGAAGCAGTGCGAGCACAGCACTTCCTGCCGGCTCCACCTTGAAGAACGACAGACGCTCTGTCACCCTCCATTCCAAAACCAGGATTTCACAACTTCTGCTACCTGCCACAACACAGAGAGGCAAGGGACAATCTGCCGAGAGCGGCGAGTGACAATTTCCCAGTCTGTAACTTGGCACCAAGAACTTCTGTTGGAATATGCTGTCAGTCTTCACTCACGTCAATAAACTGATGCCTTTTTTCCTGCCACGGGGATGAACAGAACATTAAATGTTTTTATTTATGACACTGATTTTTTCCATAGCAACCGGATGTGAACATGGCATTCCCAGCGCAATGAAGTCACTATAGCAACGTGATAATGATGTCAGAATAATCAGACAGCGTTTCATACTTGTGAAATACATCGCTTCTGTGAATTCTGAAACTTGCAGAGACCACAAAAGCAAGAGAGCTCCATCTGGAACTTCCCTTTAACTTGCCTGGTTTTGGATAACTTCTCGTTAAAGGCACAGAGCTTTGCTAACACACCATTTTCTGTTTCTCCAAGCTTCATCCATTACTTCCTGAAAGTCTCACAAATTTCCACATTAAAACCCTTTCAGATCCGAGGATCTGCTACAGCAGGGAGAATTACTGACACACCATTTCAGCATGAAAAAAGCAATGACACAAATCACAACACTGAAACATTTCACAGCAGACAGGCACTGTCAACTGAACAGCCGCTTTCCTCAACTCTTCAGATCGTCTGGTGTCTCTTTACGTGGAGCGACACAACTACTCAGAGAGAATTGCAACAGCAACAGAAATTACAGAGTGCCAATACAATACTCCGAAGGCAGACAGGTGTTTTCAAGTCAAACAACTATTTTGAGAAATATTATCTCCCCTGTTAAGCTACTGAAAGGAAAAAACTCAGTTTTCATGGTTTGCCCTTCCTGTTTGCAGCTCTTTCCAAGCTGTGAGCAAAGCGAAGCCCAGTTCCAGCTCTGTGTCAGTCAGAACTGACTCGCTGTGTCCAAACCCCAACCCTCCCACTGAGGAAGCTTCGCAGGAATCCCTGCACCAAACCCGAACGTTCTGTACCTCAAAATATCGCCAGCAAAGAAACCAATTAACGAGAAGTATCTAAACACCAAAGTTTCCCTACGCAGAGAACAGTTTCTCTTTAAAGCCACCGAAGGAAGTGCAAGAAACCTTTTCAGAACTGAGGTGGTCTGAGACAACCAGTCCTTGGGAGTGGAGAGTGAGGATGGGCCGGGAGGATGAGGATGGACCAGGGGATGAGGATGGACCGGAGGATGAGGATGGGCCAGCCCGTTGTTCCACGTGGCTCACGAGGGGCTCCCCCTTGGCTTGTCCCACCTGCCCAAACCTCCTGCCGCCCATCCGGGGTGGCGAAACGGAGCGGCCGGTGAAGCCTGTCCCTCGTCCTGCATCCCCCCGTCCCTCGTCCTGCATCCCCCCGTCCCAGCGCACCCTCCGTGCCCCCGAACCTCGCTGTCCCTT
>VZTH01006802.1:287720-479454 GCA_013397815.1 Aleadryas rufinucha | reverse complement strand
CGGGGCCGTGCGGGGCTGGCGGCGCTCCCGGCCCCGCCCCGGAGCCGCCGGGCGGACGCTGCCGCTGCTTCTGCTGCTGCTGGCGGGGTGGGGGGAGCCTTCTCCGGGCGTCCCGGCCCTGTGGGAGGCGGGAAATCGGGGCCCCTTCCCGCTCTGCAGCTGCGGTTCAGCCCGGCACTCCCAGATTTCTGGGTGTTGCGGCCGGAACTGGAGGTTTGCGTCAGGTGCCACCTGGAGCTTTGCAGCGTCGCCTGTGGACCTTGCCGATAAGATTCCCCCAGAGTCCACCGAGCCCTGTGCCTCGTTGCCAGGAAGGGTTTTGCTGCCAGTAATTTTTTTCTTTTTTGGTAGCGTATGACAGTGAAACGATGAGAATGCAGGAGAAGCTCAATTGTCCTTAGTTGAGTTGGTACCTCTCTGTTTCTTCCTCCGCCCTTGTTCTCCCTTCGACAACATCAGCACCGAAGTAATAAAATTTAAACCAGAAGTAGTTATAAGAGTAGTTATAAGTAGTTATAAATGCTGTGAATTTTAAAACGAGTTTTAAGAAATATTCTGCCGTTTCCTGATGTTTTTTAAATTGTGGAGCTTGACACGTGCAGTACCTTTGTTATATATTTGTCAGCTGTAGACAGGACAGATAGGACCTAAAAAATTACTTTTATCTCTTTATTTCTGGCTTGGGTTTTTTGCCTCTTGGTATTGTTTTCCTTTCAAGGTTTCAGCACGTAGTAATCTGAGGATGTCTTCCCAGTCTTACTGTTGCAAATCGAATCTTTATCCCTATGACATTATACTCTCAGAGTATAAAAAGGTGGCTTGTGAAAGGATTTTTGGAAGTTATATACCTTGCTTCCTTCATGCTTACCTGGAGGATCAGTGATTTAAGGTTGTTTTCTTGTTGTGCTAGATGCATTACTAAAAGCAGAAGCAGTTATAAGAGCTCTAAAGCTGTATATTTCAAAACGGTTTTTAAGAAATACTCTGCTGTGTCCTATTGTTGTTTAACCTGGGGAGCTTGACACGTGCAGTAGCTTTCTAAGTAGATCAAGGTCAGTGGTAATCTTTCAGCTTCTCTTCTGCTCACTTGCTTGCAAAATAGTATTTGACTTTGACTTTAGTTAGTACTTGGATTAGAAACAAAAGTCATTAAATGTGAAAGGTACGTTAGCTTGGAAACTGTAATGTTTCCATGGAGATGGGAATGTAAGAAATCTAAAAGATTTTAGAGCTGTAGACTCCTGCTCTTCCAGAAGACTGAATCTTCAGCAGACAGTGCAGTTAACATGAGGTCACTTCATGCTTCAGCTGTTACTCTAAAGCAGGTCAAAATTTTTCTTCTGGAGATTGACTGTGTAGAAGAACCCAGCACAGGGCTCTAAAACCAGCTTTATTCTCAGCTGTTCAGTGGAAAGGGGGCTGTACCTTTGGCAGACCTTGCTCACAAGGTCTTCCTATTTGGAGTAATATAAGTGCATTTCACGTAGAGTGTAGGTAGGAATTAGGTAAACTACTAATTAGGCTGTGTGTGTCTTAAAGCTGGGACTGGGAACATGGGAGGGCTGCTTTTCTGTTCTAGTCCATTTTTGGTCTACCTTAATAATCCCAGATTCTCCTGATGACACAGTAGGACAAAATTGCCTTCACTTAGGTGAGTCTTGTTTCCCCAAGCAAACTCCCATTTTAAAACCCTAAAGTAGTTCTCTTGAAAGATACATGTATTTTGTGTACTAAGATTGCTGTGGTTTTGAAGCTGACCTTTTTACTGTTATAAAACCACTGCTCAGGAAACAAGACTATAAACGTGGTTGTGAATGTGAAAAAGTCAAAGGTACCATTATTAATCTTTGTCATAAATCCACTGTAAGCTCTTCCAAATGTTCTTTTTTGTTTGGCTCATTAAATAGGTGATGGAAAAGTAAATTTAAAGCTTTGTGTGCATTCAAGCTGTCATGAAATCCTACTGTTAGTGAAAGGGAGAGGTCTTGCCCTTCTATTGCCCTGGTCATGACTGCATGGTCCTGTTCCATACTTTATGTTGTTCCTTGACTTCCTGATGTGTTTTTGCTGAGATGACATGGTTTTCTTTCACTCAAATGACTTTTTGCTGGGGGATTTCGTAGCTGTTTTAGTGAGTTAAAGTTAGCTCTTAGGTGCATCCCAGGTGACACACAGTGAGTTAGGGGACAAGGGCATGCAATCCTTTCCCCTCTTGGCAGCGGGGCACACAGTTTGGTTTCTTCTGGAACTGTACCTTCACCCTCAGGTTTTTTTGTATTATCTTAGTTATGTTCTTACTTTCTACTCTGGTTGCAGAGAAGGTGACACCTTATATTTTTCTCTTCTTACAGGAAGAGGATGATTGGAAGGAGTTTGAGCAAAAGGAAGAAATTGATTATAGTGGTCTTAGAGTTCAGTCCATGCAAATAAGGTACTACTTTTTCTTCTTTTTTTTATTCAATATAATCATTACTAATATCTAAAAAGGATGGTTTTTTTCTTCAGAGCTGTTCCCATGGGTCCAGTTAAAGAGAGGTTTGTTTTGTGTCTGATAGTACACAAGTTTGCTACTGGGTAACTTAAGTTTGACTGGTCTCTGCCAAGGTTCTCTTTATTTTCTAAATCTCTATTCCTGTTCTAGATCTATCTATTTTGCTTGGGACTCAGGATTTTTTTATTACAAATGCCTAACATTCCTGTCCATAAAGATAGTCAAGTAAGAATTTCTCAGAGTGCAGATAGCAATTCCCACTGAATCATTTGACCACTGTAAGGGTATCTGACTCAATCTACTCAGCGTTTTCAGCTGGGGAGCAAATTCCTGAACCATTGCATTTGTGTTACAAAAAACCGAAAATAGAGTTGGTAAAAGTAGTGTCCCATGATAAGATCCCACAGGATTGTGTTTATGAATCTAATCCACGATTCCTTGTTCGTTTTTTCATTAGACTTTTCCTGTTGTCTGGTGCAAAGTAAGTCGACTTTTGTCTGTCCTGGTTAAGAAAAATGTTCTGTCAGGTCAGAAAAAGGGGTTTTATGACTTCACTTGTAGACTGAGAATGTCAGATAATCCTCATTGTCCAGTTATTGATGTTCAAAATAACGTCATCTTAAAATCAGCCTACCTGTAACCAGTGCAACAGATGCTTTCTTCGCTGTTTAAATAGGTCTGACATTTTTGGAATTACTTACTTTTTTGGATCACAGCATTCCCCCCACTCATTTCAGTTGACTAGTCCTTTTAGGCTGTTTGCATGAATTTGTCCCACAAGTTGTCCATAACATTGAAGTGTCACAGTGGATAATCACATGTCTGATTAGACAGCCAGCAGGCTGTAGCTTCTCTGACTACTGGTGCTGTTTGACTGAAAAGCCTCTACTTTGGTTTGCCACGCAAAGGCCAGCATTCCAAATACTTTTCATGCTGTGGCAGATTTTCAGGCATGTGGAAGTTTCTGCCACAGGATTTTGTAACCATTCAATTAGTGGATTCAAGGGAAGAGTGGAGAAATAAATGGAAGAAAAACCCACTAGAGGTTATAAATTATCCATCTCTGGAGATCTCTTTGCTGAAACAAAGATACAGAGTGTCTGGCGGGGATGGGATGTTCCCTGTGCTTGCTGTGTTGTAGTTAAGTCTGTAGACATTGCTTCTGACTGTCATTTAAAATAAGGTAGTGATGTGCTTAGGCCCTTGGACTGCCTTACTATGATTGTTACTGTGTTTGGGTGAACAGTAAAAGGGCATTTAAAGGCATTTTCTTCTCTTCTCTGATCATTACTTACAGAGAAAACTTACACAGATCATGATTAGTAGGATTTGGTGTATTATGGACTTCTGAATTCACACTTCGCTGCTGTTGAGACCAGTGTCTTGATTCTTTTCAACAGCCTCACCCTCCACATCTGTCCCATTCTACCACACAGCTTTCTGTAGTAGCTTTGACCAGCAAATTATTTTGGGTGCCTGACTGCATCTATGAAAAATAAAATACAGCCAAGCTTTTGCATTGAGTCTGTCTTTGAAAAAATTACATTTTTCTCTCTTATGATTTTTTTTTTTGATTACCTGCTTTAAAAAAAGAGATCTGAGTTTGCTGATTGTATATTACCCATACATATAAGAGTGTTTCTTAGGGGGTTGTGGTTATAGGAAAAGTGAGCTCAGGACTTGCTTTCTTTCACCACTACTCCACTATTTCTTCCTCTTGACTAAAGCGTTTTATGGAAGCTGGACTTGTAGACCTTTCCTGTTTTGTCTTCTCATCCTTTCCAAATGCATGACTCTCTTACTAAGAGAAAAGCCTTTACATTCAAAATAAGATACCAATTTCTTTGATCACTTAGTTCAAGTTGCATTTTTTTTTAATTCTTTTAGGAGCTTTTTTCCTTCTCAGTTGCCAAGTTACGTAGCAGCATGCCAGAAATTGTTCAGCTGGAATTGCTAGTACAGTGATTACAGAACTAATGTAGTCTGGTTTAATTTAGTGTCTTCAGTACAGCAGCCATGAAATCTTGTCTTACGAGGATTGTGTAATCTCTGGCAAATCTTAAAACCTCTGTTTGTAAGGTGCTACTGATCATTTCTCTCTCATAGTGAAAAAGAAGATGATGAAAGTGAAAAAAGAGAAGAACCTGGTGACCATTGGGAAGAGACGGTTGGTAGTGGTGCTGTAGACAGATCATCTGGTCCTTGGAACAAGTCAGCTCCTGCACCAGCCCCTGTTGTTGAACCAATTGGTAAATTTGCTCAAACTTAATGTTCTTTTCCAGTTACAAGTGCATCAGGTTGAAATAAGCTGCTCAGCAGGTAGAGCTCAAGGAACAGTTCCTGTTCAGGCACCCTCTAACGAACTAATGGCTTGTTTGGCATGCTAGCCATCAAGGAAATTTTCCTGTCAAAGGATCTGAGGAACAGAATTGAATTTAAAGTATCTGTCAGATACTTTAAAGCACAAGTGGAAGGATTTTTTATTTCCATCTTCAAAGGGATGGGGGGAAGCATTCTGTCTTTGCAGGAGATCCCTGTGTTTTGCAGTCTGTAAAATACCTGTTGGAAGCATTTCTGTTGATCTAAAAATGCTGCTTTAACACTTCAGTGGATGTTCAGCCAGTATCTGATGTATTGTGGCAGTTAATAGCAAGCTTTTCAAATCAGTTCTAGAGTACTGAGAACTAGGATAGGACTTGTGGTTTTTTATTGAATAGTTTATTAACATCGATGGGGATAAACTACTTACTTAGTCATCCTCTGAGTTCAGAATATTCTTTTCCACTGAGAAATTAATTGAAAAATAGCCTGCTGTGTTCTTTCTTGTTTGTAAAGGAGGTAAAGCTAATTAGTGTTACTTCATCTTAGATTTTTACCTTAAATGCAAACTATTTGGGCAGTCCCCTCTGCATCTGGAGAGGTGTTTTAAATAAGATTTGGCAACTGCATAATTATGTGTTTAAATCTGTTTTAAATGTGTTTTAAATTGTTGCTAATAAATTGCAAATGAGAAACATGAAGTCCTCATTAGTAGTTTGGATTCCCTAAGCTTTGTGAGGCAATACACTGGAGCCATGTTTCGATTTGATGGAGTGTAAGTTAAGTTAGATGACACCTGATTTCCTGCCTTGTCTAAAATACTTGCTTCCAAAGCTTGAAAGGTGGAAAAACGTACTTGTAAGATTATTTTCATTTTTTCTTTGTGGAGGTTTGTTTGTGTGTTGGTTGTTTTTGGGGTTTTTTCAGCTATGAATGCAAGCTTGTTCTCATATATGAATCTTGTTCTTCTACCCAGTTACAGAAACTCCAGAACCAGTGCAGACTGGTGGTGTGTACCGGCCGCCCGGTGCCAGGGAGGGCGGGCGGCCACGGAGAGCACAGCAAGGACCACCAGAGATCTACAGTGACACGCAGTTCCCCTCACTGCAGTCCACCGCCAAGCTCGTAGACAGTCGAAAGTAAGTGCATTCCACTGATTCCCCAAGAGACATTTCCAGCTGCCTTCTCTAAGTTCTTATTTTGTCCTGGCGCCTAAGCCTGAATCTTTCCATAGAGGAAAGAAATAACTGAGAGGCGGTAAATGTATTTTCCAACTCTGTTCCTGTGAAATAACTTTCATAGGATGTAGCCCAGTGAGACAGCCAAACAAGACTGCCAGTTATGTTATCTTTGATGGCTGAAGGATTTCCCTGAATATTTCTGCTATTGACAGCATCTGGTTCCCTCAGACACTAGCCGTGGTGAGGCTCTATGTTACTTCCTTCAGCAGATGTAGGAAGTCCTGAGCACGCAGCCTTCTTGTTAGAGATGTGAAGGTGGTTTAACTGGAGGAATGGGGTTTAATACAAATACAAATCAATACACTTGCTATCTGAGCTGTGATTTACAGTGACGAGCTCCCCCAATTTTGCTGAAGTATTTTGTATTATGTGGTGCTGAAGACTTGAGTCTCACCCTATTTTTGTGTCCTGATCTTTTTATAACCTTACTCCCAGTAGAAGAAATGGCTAGGCCAATACCTAATTCACTTGGGGGATTTTGGGTGTTTTTTGTTATTGGGGTTTTTTCTGCTCCTGCTTGCTGTGCTACTGTTTAATGCAGCATAGGAGAAACTTTGTTTCCTCTGGGGTTTTTTTGATGTGGCAAAGGAGACATGCTGTCATTGATGCCTTGTGATTTGAATGGTGTAAATTGAACCAAGAGGAGATTTTGAATGAACATTCTAGAAAATTACTTCTGCTTTCTAGAACCTATTTTTCATAAATGCATTTAAATTTACTTTGAGAATGTTAATCTAGACTGTACTGGGTGATGAGCTTCTTTTAAAACCTTATCTCCAAAATATTTGCTTGGGAATGTTTAGATGTTCTGTTAAACTCTAGTTCTTAGTGTTTGTTCTGTGTTCTTAATGTTTTTGTTGGGATGGGGTGGAAATGGACTAGAAATTCACAATTCACAAGTTAGTGATAAGATATTTACTGATTACATTTATTTTCCCGTAGGGATAAAGAAATGGAGAAGAGCTTTGAAGTAGTAAAATACAAAACTAGAGGTAGGGATGAGGTCTCAAAAAACCAGGCACTTAAACTTCAGCTAGACAACCAGTATGCTGTGCTTGGGGATCAGTAGAGCCACACGCACAGCACAATTAAGGAATGCTTTTTTGGTAACCCTTCTACTAAGGTAACTAAACTACAGCTAACAGCTATGATGAACATGCCACCTTATTTCTGCTGGATCTACTGCAGCAAGTGCAGACTACTTTGACATAAGTGATTGGTTCTCCTGCACTGTGGAAGCATAATATGTTGCATCTTCTCCATTGGATATGGGGCAAATTAATGTAAATGATTGAACAAGAGTCATCAGTGTTCTTTAATTGCTCAGAAAGATACCTACAGCCAGTGGTCATTTCAAAATCTTTTTATGTTCAGATACTGAGCCTTCGTAAAGGTTGACTACCTCAGACTTGATGCACTCATTGTGGACACCATGTGGATCACAACTTCTGGAAGAGAAGGTTACAGCTGTTTTAGTGGCCATCTGAAACTTGAAACCAGCTCTACTGGATTCCTGTCAGAAATCCTGCAGAAGTCAGCCATTTGGTTCCAATTTGCTATAACAAAGATTTAAGTGACCTTAATGACAAACCTGTTCGTTCCCCTTCTGAGAAATCCTGTCATGTGTAGCCATAGCCTACTAGAGACTTCTGGAGCATCCCATACCACTCATACTATCCAAGTACAACAGAGCTGTAGTTTGTTTACCTTTCTAGAGTGCTGTACGGAAGTAACTGCAAAACAAATTAAAATTCATTCAGTATCAGATTTCAGAAATGATGGGTTTGAATAGTTTGCATTAGCCATTTTCAAAGCTGTCTGTTTAAGTATTTTTTTTCTATTACCCACAAAAAAATGCCTGCCTTGTTTCTGATATCTATTTGCAGTATATTTAAACAATGATAAGATGTTGTAGTGAAATAGGGTTTATTTTGGTTTTTGTCATGAACTTTGTCTTTTTCACCATAAAGCACTAAGACTTAGGGTTTTGATTTGACACAGAGGTATCTAGACTCCAACTACAGTCTTCAGAATTTGTCCTTTAAAAATGACACATGTGGCAGTAGGGATACTAGATAAAAAACTATCATCTATCATAAACAATTATTTGTTTGTTCAGGAGTGATACTTACTTGATAAACATAACTTAATATGCAGAGAGATAACTAAAGCTGGTAAGCCTGATTTGTTCGGCTACTTCTGTGAAGCATGCAGCTCTCTGAGGCAGCAGTCCTCCAAGTATAACTCATAAGTGGTGTTTATTCACAGTCAGAAAGTTTAGTAATGATGGAAGGCAGTGACTTCTTTAAGTTACTTAATTTAGTGGAAGTAGGCAAAATGGCACTGGTACACTAGGAATATAGGACATTGCCTGTAACTGTTTCAGTGAACCAAACCTGTCAAGTACCAGAAGTGTTCTGCTGTAACTGTTTTTCTCTTCTCTGAATTTTTACACCAGAAGCAAAATGAAGTACAATAGTGGTGTGCTCCAGTGTTGAGGTTTCTCAGAGTAAATGCCAAAAAATAGACTCAATGTCCGTAAGAGTTGCCAGTGGCAAGAAAAACAAGGGAACAAAACAAAGCTTGCTTACCTGTGTGGAAGTACTGTGTATGTGCAGAAGATAAGGATAGTTCAGGAATCACCCAGTTGGGTTCCCTTTGACTAACTGCTGACTTGCTTTAAATTTACTTCTCTGAGGCCAATGCAGATTTTGCTGTTGACTTCAGTGGGGCTGGGGTTTCACCTGGTTCTTTTGTGCACAGACTGAAACTGGCCTTGCCCTTGCAGAGTTAACTGTCTATAAAAATTCTGCTAGAAGCTGCTATTAGAGAGGGCTCAAGAGACTATTCCTAAAGTTGGAGACTTCATTTGGAAACAAAACCCTGCTGAAAGACTGATACCGATACCTTGGACTCTGAGCCATGTATCTTCCTTGAAAATCTATTGTTGCCAGCAAAACTGTTGTTGTCACAATTTCTGTGGAATTCATGGTAAATGGACATGTCACTTGATGGGGTAGAGATGTGAAGTCTTAAAATGCTTTTCCTGATGCTCTAAAGAGATTGAGATCACTAATGCACATGAAAAGAGTTTTAGTCTCCTGTGTGAAGGGTAGATGAGACTGTCCATTGTACCATCTTTATTTGAGGTTTTTGGGCATGAATTCTGGCAGTTCAAGAAAACCCTGTAAAAGTTTCAAATCAAATAAAATGGAAATATACATGGATTCTGGAGTCTAGTGAGTCTTTACGTTTTAGTTTGAGGTCATGACCGTGGAATAGCAGAGGATACAGAGCATTTGGATCTCTTAAGGGATAGGCCATGGAGTGGGCAGTTGTCCTTATGGTCAGGTGGGCTCTATTTCAGAGCTTGTAGCAGAGCATATTAATGAAACTTTTATTTATACATAGGAGTTTAGTTTGCTATTTGGCAGTGTCTCCTTACTCCCACCATAGGACTGGTTTGAGATTGTGAGTTGAGTATGAATGAGGATTTGATTTGCTTTTCACTTAAAAGTACCTCTGCTAAATTAAAGAATGAGGAAGAAAAACCCAACCCCTGGATGGCTGCTATCACTGGAGCCCATCAGGTACTGATAACTAAAGGTGTTCTTTGGGGGCTTCTCTCAAGCATATCATTCCAGTTTCTTTCTGGAGGCATAAGGAAAAAAAATCGGAAATGCAGCAGATTTCCTTAGTACAGAATGTTAAACTGTTTTAAAAGAAGTGTTTCTCGTGTTACATATAGCTGCCAGCAACTATCAGAATGCCAATTGTCAGTATCTTCCTTGTACCAAGTAATTGTTCTGCATGCCTGAAATTTTGAAAGTCAGTCCTCTGTGGAAGCTTGGTATGCTTTGGAGACTCTGAAGTCCAACTTTATCTGGTTTGTTGTTGCATTCATTCGAGGCATGCTAAGAATGTTCTTTTCATTCCTTCAAAATGCTCGTTGAAGGCTTATTCCAGAAGTGAAGGGTTGTCAGTTGTAGAGATGAGATCCTTGATGCCAGTCAGTTTAATGCAGTTGCGTGCCACTTCAGGGACTCCCTGGCCTGACATGCTTTTATGGTGGGTTGCTTGTTAATTCCCAGTTTCAAGGTTTTTATTTCTTTGGCTTACAATAAAACACAGCCATAAAGTTACCAACTTGCTGGTAGAACGTTGAAATGTCCAGTGCTTACTGGGAAAAAAACAGTTTGGATTTGTGTTTCTCAGTGATACAGTCTGTATTTAAGGATGTTAAAATGCTAAAAACTAGGTAATTTTAATAAAGTTGGACTTCCCAAATGCCTGCTGTAGGTATCTGGAATCTGTATTTACTTGAGCTGATAAATGTAGGAGAGGATTAGTTTTGCCCCTCCCTATCTCTCCCAGTTTAGCTGTGTCATGTTTAATCTTATTCACAAATGAAGAGGAATTGACAACTAAAAGTGACTGTCTCCTGTTACTTCAGTTTTGTATTTGTAGCTAGCTTTACCAGTCATGTCCACAGTAATTTAGATGAATTTTTAATGGTACAAATTGTGCTAGAGGCCTGACACCACGGGGAGTAGGGCTTTTGGTATTTGACTGCATCTGTCAGCTCTTGGAAACTTTCACCACACCATGGCTGAGACCCCTGTGCTGTTCAGGTCAAGTAAACACAATATAAATTTGATTGGGCTGCACATCTTGGAGTTTGCTTATCTGAGCTTTTGCAGTAGTTGTAGCTTTTTGCCTTTTTAATTTCTGCCAGGTTGAGCAGTTTTAAACTTGCTTGGGGTTTTCTGTCAAATACCCTAACTAAAATGGAGCAGGGATTAATACAGCTTTATGTGCTTAGATAAGGTTGCTTACTTACAAGGTAGTAATGTTATTCTTTCCAATATTGACATGGTCAGAAATTTATACCTCAGTGGCCCAAGAAACTAAATTATACCAAAACCACCTTGGGTACTATAAAATCTTTATGAACACCCACAACCCAGGTTTTGTTGCCTGACTGTAACTTAATTCCCAAATTCTCTCTCCATGTTTTCAGCTTTTAATGTTACAACTTGTTTTTAATGATAAATAGGGGCTTTTATTTGGCAGTATAGGAAAATATTATGTGTACTTCAGCTATACAAGTTAGGTATGTACAGAGGGGAGGAAATCTGACATATTTTCAGATAAACTCTACAGAAAAAGTTAAAAAGACAGCTTGTCTGTATTGAGGTTCATATGAGAGCCTGCAAGCTCTAGCAGATGGAGGAAGAAATGACAGCAGAAAACAGAACTGAGGAGTCTAAGTCATAAATATTGTGTATCTAAAGTTTGGCTTCTCAAGCATTACCTGTAGTTCTGTCATACTCTGTTTCAAGTGAAATAGAGCAGGAAGGAAGATTAATAAATAAATAAATCAGGGAGAGTGGAAATTATGCAAATAAAACACAGGTGCTATAAAAGAGGGATTAGGATGGCTGTTTTCTAAATGATAGCATTAGGTGCATAGCCTGAGGCAGGTAGTGGAGTGTAAGATGTTGGGTAGTACAAGTGCTGTGTGGGTATGTACTGCTTGCACAAGTGACAGGTTCATCTGACTTTAAATCAGCAAAACTGTTTAAAGTTCAGTACTTGGGGGAGGCAGCCCATTTTATTTCTTCCTTTCAACAAATTGGGAGAACCTGTTCAGAGAGAAGGTAGAATTTTGCAGTGGTATGAAGCTGTCTGACCTGTTGCCTGAAGAGAGAACTGAGGAAAAATTTCAAGATGGCTCAACAATCCTCTTAGGAAGTAACCTGTGTATTTAAGAAAATTATTTTTCATTTCTGCATGATAAAAGGCTGAGACATTGTTTCAAATAGTTACGAAGACTTTTTTTGGTGAAATATCTTCTAAATGGTACATACATCATGAGTTTATTTTCAGTTGCTTAGGAGTATGTATTGATGCAGCAAGGTTAATGAAGTGCAGTGTTCACTTCAGTGAAGTTCTGCTTAGCCAGAATACAAATACTAAAAACATATCACAGTATTAATGAGTCACCAGGAAAAGTAGTGTGTCTGGAATATTGGACTGGAGAGTATCATCTAAAACAACTGTGTGCACTGAAAAGAAGCCAAGCCTGTTTCATAGCAAGAGCATGGGAAGCATGGGACCAGGAGCATGGGATTTGGCCTTGGTTTTCTACTGAGCTGCTATGTTCAAGTAATTTAGTTTCACTTTGCCTCAGTTTCCCCAGCTGTACCAAAAAACCAACAACCTACCTCACAGGGGTGTTGTGAGGCCAAAGCTGTTTTGTCAAGGGCTGGGGCTGATGGAAGGTTCTACAGAGGACTAAAAATCTTTATTAAAAGATCTTTATATTAGCTTTTATTGTAGTATTTTAATACTATTTTGGCAAAGGCTTATTTCTATGAAATATAATACATGTCCTATTTATGTATTATGTAATTGGACTTATTTTAGTATGTACGGGTAAGGAAAAAGTTCAGGCTGAGCACTCTTAACTGGCATTTCCTCTCTTCAATTATCTGTGCAACCCAAATGGCATATTAATATG
This sequence comes from Aleadryas rufinucha, assembly GCA_013397815.1. Lineage (NCBI taxonomy): Eukaryota > Metazoa > Chordata > Aves > Passeriformes > Aleadryas > Aleadryas rufinucha. The sequence continues at coordinate 466,880 of VZTH01006802.1, read as the reverse complement.
AGGCTCTTTGTTTTTATGTGGAACATATTAAAACCAATATTGTTATATTTTGTAAACCCCATGACTGCAATAAAATCCTGCTCTCAGTTGATAGCCATCTCTTATAATGTGGCTGTTTTAAAGTTTGTTCAAATCATGTGAACCAGAAATGTTCACTCCTGATACTAAGTGGTATTTTGTCATAGGAATGTATTTTTCTTCTTCTCTCCATGTGTAAACACCTTTTTCCTGCTCTTTATTCTTTCCCTTATTTAAGTTGAAGTGGGATGCAGCTAGAAGGGAAATAGGAAGAGAGAATAATCTTCAAAACTTGTAAAATCTGCTGTTAAGGCAAACTGTAGAGGAAGGGAATGAACAAAAGGGAAATAGTTGGCCATGGAGGGTTTTTTATGAAATAAACAAAGGGAAGAAATTATCAAAAACTAGGGCTGAGTGGGGTAAGCAGAAGGGATAGGTAAGAGGAAGGAATACAGATGCAGCAGAGGTGCTTACCCCATTTATTATCTCCTGCTTTATCTGTTAACTGCAGCTGAAGTACCATGAAGTAGTAACTTATGAATATGCCTTTGTCTGCTTTTGCTGGTGATTTCAAGGTTCATTGCTCAGCTTTTACAATGGGGATTCAAAAAAATCAGAGAACATGCTGGTGGCCTGTATGCAGACAAATGAGAGCTCTGGTGGGTCCTGGACAGAGATGAGGTGCAGCAGTTACCTTCTCTTATTGATATTTTTATCATTGCAGCACCTCTTAAGACAGTTGTTAATGTGCATCAGCAGTGACAAAATTCTCTGTCAGAAATGATTACTGTTGAACTTCAACAAACTGTGCCAGTTGCTTCAGAGGAAATGTTTAACTAGCTGAATAATAAGCACTGAAGAATAACATGGAGCTTTTTGGAATACTTATGATGATGATGGTAATGAGTGATATTAAGGTCCATATATTGGTAGGTGGCTTAAAATGACTTTAAAGTATGTATCTTGTTATATGATGGGAAGGAGAATTGCTTTTAAGATGTTTATCATCTATGCCCCTCTTAACAAATAAACTACCTTAGTCTTACTGTCTTTCCAACTCCAAGGAGCTGCTTCTACCATTCTCTTACCACTTTCCTGCTTGTATTTTTCTAATATGTTGCTTTTTTTAAGGTGCTGAAGAAACAGAAAATATTCATTGAGGACCTCTAAGAGAAATAGATGCTGTAATGTTTTTCCATATTGTTCTGTCGTTAATACAGCCTAACATCTTACTCGCTTTCTTGACTGCAACTACACAGTGAGCAGATGTCTTCATCAAGCTGCCCATGGTGATGCCTAGATCGTCCCCTTGAAAGATCACAACTAATTCAGACTCATGTCACTACTACTACCAGAGCATGTATGAGTGGTTTAAAACCTTTTCAGTATTTATTGCCTTGTTTTTTTCTGTTGACAACTCACCTGCCCCTGATTTGCCAAGTTTACAGTGTCAGTTTTAGAGTATCCTGGCAATCACCATCAACCTAATAACTTCCATGGGGATTGGCTTTTGCCATTTGATGTACTGAAGTCTTCAGTTTCATGTATATAATGCGCTCTTCTGGTCAGTGAGTAGCATGGCAAGTGCTTACTAATTTTTACTGTCTGATGTTTTCTGTTCCTTTTCATGTCTCCTGTCTTCTGTACTGAATTTCTATTCTAGCTCAGTTACAGCAATGAAGTCATCACGTTACATCTGTCTGCTTTATTTCAATTAACTTGCCTACAGAAAACTGTTAGTTAAAATATTGTCATAAGCTTCCCTTTTTTAATTAAAACAAACCACTTATTCTGTATCTCTTTCACAGTATGTACAACCATAGCAAAATTATTCAAACCATAAAAACTGGCTGATACAAGAGAACAAATTTATTCAGAAAATGGCAAAATATATGTCTGGTCTCCCAGAGCTTAACTTCACTGGTTCAATGGAGTTATTTCTGCCACACAAGGTCAGTTTCATTAAAATGTTATTTGAGATCATGTCACTTGTATTTAGGTGTAACAGCCAGAATCAAGTGCCAGTGAACAAGCTCCATAGAAACTTGTTTTAAATTTCCGGGTTATTCTCCTCTTTGTGCCAGAGATGAAACAGATGCATTACTATTACTTAGTCTCTGACCAGCAACCCCATGGGCTCAGCCATGCTTAGTCTAATGTACCTGTAGTAGTATTTAACTGGATATTGAAACTACATTACAGTATTTGAGATATTGCAAACACTGGAGGGCAGGCTTAGTCTTTGTGGTTTGTTTCATCTCTTCATTCTTATCAGCTGGTGCTTTAAAGAGCATGGAGCTGTAACTGATGTTGTCTTTAAGTGCTGACTGCATTTCCCAGTCATGCTATATTTACAGATACAAAGGATGTGTCCTAAGGGCAGACTCAAGCCTGGTAGGGTGCACAGCCTGGCCCTTGAGAGCTGCATTACCTCAGAGTACCACATTGCAGAGAGCAGCTGTCTTCCAGTACTAATGATGATATTTGGTTGAGAAGAATGTACCTTGGATTTTGCATCCAAATAACTGTATCTGTTAGGTGTTCCATTACAGCAGTATTCTGTCAGAAAACAGTTGTGGCTGCTGGGAGTTGATTAGGTTGGCCAAGGGGAGTTGGGGTTTTTTTACTTTTAGGATGCGGGGAGGAAAAGAGCCAATGAATCTGAGTTGTTAGAATGTAATACTTCATAGCCTCTCTCCCGCCTCTGGAAGACTCATCTCTGCTGCTACACTCACCAAAGTCCTGTCTTGCCACGGTAACTCCGTACTGTTACTTACTAACTGCCCAGTAACCTTCAGGACTGACAAGCTCTTTGACCATGCACTGTGTCTCCAGTCTGGGAATTGGGTAAAAGGCAAAGTGGTTGTGGAAACTGGCATGACAGTGTTTTCTAGGTAATGGGCTCTGCTCATTTTTTTCCCCTGGAACTCAAAACTCAGCAAAATTCTCTTGCTTTGACCTCTTTTGCCCTAGAGTATTCCTCCTTCTTCTGCTCATCTACATTATTACCATGCCAAGGATTTCTTAGTCAGGTGCCTGAATTATTCACCACTTATTTAGAAAGCAGCAGGCAAGAACTCCTGAACCTTGATCATGCTGCATTGTTTTTCATCAGGGCTGTAGTATCACAAACATTGCAAAATTGCCTAGCAAGTAAATGCAGTCTCCTTGAAGAACTGAAACCTAGAGCCTCAGAGGCTACATGGGAGCCTAATTCCCACTGAATACAGCAAAAGGAAGGCAGTAGCACTGTTCACAGTACAACACAGCTCAGCTAAGGGAAGGAGTAGGGTTGCATGACTGGTAACGTTCTAGCTTAAACAAAACTGTCTTACCTAGACAGCAGGATCTAGCCTAAAGCTTTTTTTTTTTTAATGAAGAGATTACTGAGGGAAGAATTTGAAGAGGATCTCTCTGTAACTGAAAAGAAAAAAAAAACTAACAACCTGAATTTGTTTTCAACAATGTACCAGAATGTCTCAGAATCAGACTTAATTGTGAAGAAATGAAGATGATTGTGTGCTCAGTGTAGTGCAAAAGAAAGAATGATACTGTCTGGCTGGGAAAATGGTTTGGCTGGAAGCCTACGGAGCACAGCAGAAACCATTTCAGCAAAGTAAGAGTTCAATAAGATTGGTTTCTGAGAATCCCTGTGTGGCCCCCACAATTAACACAGGAACCTAATGATGCCTGTATATTTACATAATTATGTAGTCATAACTTAAGTTCAAAACCTGAACTATATATATTTTTGGCAGTAGATTTTTTTTTTTTACCCTGGTTTACCTATCATGGCTTCCGCATATGACAACTTCTAACTGTGCAGTGCACACACCTGTTGGCCTTTGGTCCCATGGTAGAGTAATGGTATTCAAACTCTGTAAAGCACTTTCGTGATGTTTCCTGTGAAGAAAGCTGAAGAAAATAAATTTATCTTAACAGCACCAACTGAATTTACATCTCCCAAGTTCGTCTTGCTTGTGTTGTGTTCCCCTGTGTGTGTGGCATATGGACAGCAGTGCGCTGGATGTCAGGGTGGTGTTCGAGGCCCAATGCAGAAGAGGAGCTGGCTCTGGCTGCTTTCTGCTCCTGTTGCCCCAGCAACTCCTTCACTGTCCTGCCTCCCCTCTGCCTTTAAACCAGTGTCCACCAGGGCCATGCACACTGGAGAACATGTAGCACTCAGCTTCCAGGTTACTGGTTTCACTGCGGGTTGGTACATGCCTGATTTTAGCTGCTCCCGCTTCTGCCCTGCCTCAGGATTCACAGCAGCTGCAGGCACTGTGGGGCTCCAAGACTTCTTTTAAAGTTTAAGTTAAGTGGGTCAGGGAGTGGGTTTTTATCTAAAGTGAGAATAGCAACACCACCCTTCCACAGCAGCTTCTGGAGACTGAGAAGAAAAAGTCACAGGAACCTTAGGTCGTGCCTGGTAATATTCACACCTATTTCAAATGCCTGCAATGCAAAGCAGCACTTCAGAAGTAGAACAGTGAAATACACAGTTAATTCAAAGTTAAAGTTAATTCAAAATGTAAGGCATTAAGAGCAGCATTATTGTCAGTATGTGGACTTGGAACAAGTTGGAGATATTTGTGGACATCAAACACCAAAACGCATCAAGCTGTTAGGAACAAAAAAACCAAAGCAGGTGATAAGACTGTAGTCGGTGCAACTCAACATAGCAGTCTTATCACAGCCTAGGCCCCAGTGATAGGGGCACAGATTTCTCTTCTTTAAAAGAATCAAATCCCTCACATGCATTTGCAATCCTTCCTGTCAATTCCTTCAGGTCATCCTAACAGCAGGTTGCAGAGCTCACTGACAAAAGATCCACTGCACTAAAGTAGGAAGAAGCCCCAAATACAGTCTTGCACATAAAGACAATCTGCTTGCTTGTTCTCTCTCACCTGGAGACCCACAGCTCAGGTGCCTTGTCCATTCCCCAAGCAGCCAAGGGTCAGTTCTGCCTAGCCCAGAGTGATTCTCCAGGTTGCATAGGGCTTAGATGCTTGCAGCTCAGTCTTGCATCTGCAACAAAATACTGATGCAAACTAGAAAACAGCAGTCAGCACCTAGAAAATAAATGTAGAATACACCCTTGCCTTCAAAACAAAAAAGAGGTAAATTAAATAGACTTCAGTGTTACATGAATTTTTCCAGACAACTCCACTGGTCCTGTGTAACTGGATGCTGTGTTTTTCTATTCAAACAGACTGTAGTAATTCCAGCTGCTTAAATACAGCTCTTCAGGTTCCACGAGCACACTTTTGCCCAGACTAAGACAGTGCACTCACATACACGAAGTTCAGTAAATGTAGACCCAGACCCCACTGTTACTGAAAAGGTCAAACACTTTGTCAAATAGTGTGGTTGTCTGACTAAGAACATTTCCAGCTACCAGAAACTGAAGTCTTTGTCTGGCTCTGGTTCCTGTCACAGACTCAAACAGGGAACAGGGTCAAGATAAACTTCACCTCTTGGGTAACCGAATTGTTTCTACAGTTGCTGAGCAGATGCATTAGCACTCAGGATGGCAGCAACAGCACCTGTGATCTACAGAAATAATTTATTATACCCTCTATTAGTACAAAAATTTACAAGCCAGTTCTTTTTGTCCGGTTTCCCTCTTTCCTTCCAACAGAAAATACCAAAAGATGAAAAATTAATGTAAAAATCTAAGTTCATTACTATATGGGAAATGCAATGGAATTCTCATCAATTGGTATTTTCCCCACAACACACAGATAAAAGATTTGATAAGCATTTTACAAATTATTTCTTAACTATCATTATACGACTGTGTCCACAGACAAAATCACTAGTGGGATAGCTTGGACACATTAAAGATAAAGTATTTTTGGATGAATTCTTGCCATATTTTTAGATGCTACTGGTATCCAACGCAATTTTTCCTATAAGTATTACTGCAAATTTATTTTAATCTCAGGACAAGTTAGAAGTTAAACTCAAAGCTTTTAATTTTTTGGGCAAGAATGAAAAAATATAAATATGAATTTAAAATGTACAAATTAAGAACAGAGAATAGGCTTAGTGTATTCTGGATCGCTTGACTCTGCTCATTTCTCCCAGTGCTTTTCTTTTCTGGGATAATCCGGTTCCAAGATCTGAGTTATTCTGAAGGTATGACTCGGCCTCCGGCAGGCAGTAAGACTCCATAGGGGGAGGTGGATCCTTCAGTAGGGAAAGAAAAAAAGAGTGGGTTAAGCAAGAAGAGCAGCTTCTGAGAGAACAGAAACAGCTCATTAGTTGTCTAAAACTGAAAATAACAAAACAAACATTACACACCTACATTTTGAATATGTTTTGCAAGCAGCTCCCTACCCTGCAACAGATCCCACTGCCAGCACAAGAACAAGTCATGTTAGAGCATAAATTTGAGGCCACAGATCCAAGCCCTCAGCACAGGCACTTTGTGGCCACAATTCCTGGCAAAGCAGGCCCGTGACTGGTAGAGCAGCAGTCTCCTGCAGAGGCTGGGGCTGTGTGGCAGGTGGGGAGCCCTTGGGCATGCCCACCTGGATGAGGTAGTCAGCGATGTACTCCGGTTTGAGGCAGTTCACTCCCCGGGCTGCCGCCTCTGCCACGTTAACCCTGGAGTCATCTGGCTTCAGCTTACTGAAGTCAGCAAAGAGGTGAGTCGCTTCTTTAAAGAGAGATGCAGAATGGCCAGGAAACACCTACAGACAAAACACGACCCACGAAAGTTTAGTTGTGTTTCTTCCCCAAGACAAATGCAGTTCACAACCTTTAATTTCACTCATCATATTAACAGAAACCAATGGGAAACCCAATACCATTTACAGCTGCATTCTGTACCATCACATACCTGTCCAGAGGGGTGATCCTTCTCATCAGAGCAGGGCACAGAAATTCTATCCTCAATTCCCACCAGCACTACTGACTTGTGTAACCTCAGACAAGCTGCTCTGCCTGACCACTTGCAAAGTGAAGATGACAAAGGTTTTTCCTCCCACCCTTTGACCATTTCTCAGCTACCTTGTGTAAGCAATTTTGTTCATTAGGACCTTTTACTCACATGAAAAATGCTCAGCACAGAACTAAACAGAAAGAAATAATTAAACAAATATGTCTTTCATTTTTTTTTTCCAAACAACTACATACTTTTGCTCCTCCTGACTGAAGAAGGCGCCTGAATCCTGCTTCCTTGGTTTGATCAACGTTCAGGATCACTTTCCAACCACTGAAAGCTCCCTAGATAAAAGACAATTTAGTCAAAAGTATGCTGGTACTGAAAAAGTACAAAGGCTTAATGGATCTATAATTTACCTCTTTTGAAAATATCTATCACATGAAGACTTGCAATTACCTAGTTTTGCCTTTAAATGTACATGCCAGAAAAAAATTCCACAGAACATAAAGCTATTGGGCCACAGTCAGCAGCTTGCCACCCCTCTAAGGAAAGACCCTTGGTAGAGAGTATGCTTTCCAGAACACAGATGCTGAGAGAAATCTTATCTTAAAAAAACCTCCAGTTACTTGGAAACATTTTCCTCTGTTCCCCCACTACGCACTTAGTTACAGTAACAGCACCAACGGCCAACTGCTTGCCTCTTACAAACACTCAGTGTGGTTTCCAAGTTGGCAAAGGGCACGGAGGATTTGTTACAAGCGTTCCTTTTAAAAAGGTTACTGTAAAACACACAAGAGATTTTTCCTGACCTAATAGAAACAACACCTTTCAATGAATCCTCAGCTGCCATGCCTGATTTGAGAGAGGAGTTGAAAGGCTTTGGGGAGTTCAAGTCTCGCTTCCAAAAATCTCACTGAAAGACTATGAAACCAGTAACCAGTTTTGGTTTCTGAGCAGAGCTGAGTTCAGTTAGCTCTCCAGTCAGAGCTCTGAAGCATAAACATCACCTTCCCAGCTGAGGGACATTTACATACATAAGTAGCAACATTCCAGCTTTGCAAAACGTGAACACTGGTTCAGAAGAGACTAAGACTTCCAATGTACCAGCACAGAAAGTTTTTTAAAAACCAGGATTACTTAACTAGAATTTATCAAACCAAGACATTTTGGTTTTGATAACAAGACAGGTTACCTTCCCTTGACAGATAAGTTTTTAAGCTTCTTGGTGACAATCCCTGTCCTGTCCACCCACATCATACAGATTACATTACAGGAGTATGTATATACCTCAACAACACCAGTTTCTTGTGTCCCTTTATTAATTTTTTTCCTCCACCTCATGGCTGCCAGTGCTAGTTTCTTCTGGTTTACATTGATTCCAGACAAAACATTAAGTACAGAGTTACTTCCCCATTCATAGTCTTCTTCCTGAAACAACCATAAGCTTGAATTACAAAGCAGTCCTGCCAACTTTACCAGCAGAAAAATAAGATTTTAAAAACCCACACCAAATAGAAAACATAAAACCCTGAAACAAATCCCATCTCACTCCAGCTACATATATGGATTTTATCTAGCCAAAACAGCTCTAGGTTAAATTTGAGCTAAGGCTCTTATTTGCACATGTGTATCTAAATTAACTCATGTTTTCTGTGACATCAAGTCATGAACATAACCTGATTCCTCTTGCAGTTACATCAACAATAGAATTCAACAGCAGGACAAAGCAACTCACTACACTCGACACCACTGACTATACTTCTGCAGTGTCTTCCAAAACAATGAAAGTTGGTTTTAATACATAAGGATATGAAGCAGTCTACACGCATTATTTTAAAGTTAGCCTGGTCAATGTAAAAGAACTGCCTGACCCAGGAGAACTGCAAAATTAACAGTTAGGAAGGCATTGGAAGAGGTAGAGTTCAAAAATATGTATGTACATGGTTATAGAATCAAGTTATTTAAAAATAATATATGTTATTTATTGAAGGGATCAAGATTTTATCCCTGATTTAACAAGAGCCACGAAAATTTAGCTGATACCAGTGAGAATTTACCAAAAGGTATTCAAAGACTCAATTTTAAGAAGCTATTATAAAAAGCATAGGTATTTGATTTATCTTACATCAGGAGTTTGGTCCAGGACTAGTTTTCAGACAAAGCTGGCCAAAAACTTCTCAGATATTGGATTCTCTAAAACTCCCATGGCTTGGGCACCCTAAACTAGCAATTGGTTTTGAGAAGTTGTCTTTTCCTAGCAGTGCAAAACAAAAATAAATGCAAAAATGTAAAACACACTAATGTCCTAGTGATAGGGTCACATGCCTGAACAAAGCAGCCAGCTCCTCTACACGCCTCCAGGTAGGAACGATGAAGCACCCACTTTCCAGCTGCCATCGAAGCCAAGAATTTTTCATTCCGAAGAGGATGTCCCACAACAATGTGTGTGCAACTCGGATCAAAGTACTGTTTCTCAAGTACTGTTCCACCTTGAATTGAGGAATGAATTTGATTCAGATTATATAAGCATCATGCTGTACACAGAAAGGATCATCTCAAAGTGAGAATTATTTGAATCCAGATGAAAACTCAACTCAAATTTACATTGAGAGTATTATCATTGAAATGATTTGGGCAGAAGCTGCTAGGGAGGGAGAAGCAGCCAGGAAAGAGTGGCTCTGTAAAGTACCACTGCAACAGACAGGAATGAGAGACACCCATGAAGACAGCCCATCCTGGGCATCCCCAGCAGTAAAGAATGAGGCTGTTGTGAAGACAGCTAAAAGAAAACTAACAGAAGACAAAACCATTGCTGTTTTATGGCAAAGCTGATCGCTCGCATAATAATAATACTACTATACTCAAAGAATTGCTCACAAGCACAAAAAGCCATAAATTTGAGACCTCAAATCTGATGAGTCACTAACAGAAGTGCTTTCTTTTCCCCAACAAGCCACAGCTGAGCAGACACACACACAGACACATACGATTCTTTGCATTTCACAAATATCTGGTACCTAATTCCTCAATCAGGTGGCAGTAATCAAATCTTTCTTGAGGATTAAGAGAAGACAGCTGAAATTTACGGAGTTTTTCTGTTTCTTCATCAGTCTTCTTATCCTCTGTAACAACCTAGAAATACAGAAGCAGATTTTGAAAATATGACAGAATGATTAGGTTGACAGCTGACTATTTCTCTACCAAATATTCTGGGTTTTTTATATATTAAGTTTCCTTTTAGCTGGGAAAAGCAGAACCAAACCTGTCAGTCACTTGACAAAAAGCTTGAATCTTATCAAATTATCCTTAGGCTTCTGCTTGAACATCCTCTTTGTTCCCCTTTTCTTTAGGGCACAGCTGAACTAATCTGTCATAACAACTAATCCTTCATTCACATCCACAGAATGCCAGGTGGAACACATGAAGAAATCAGCATTGATCTATCACAGTGCCTCATTCACTCACTTTCTATCATGTCGGAATTCTGTATTCTTTGAGGGCCTTTCCACTACCATTGACGCATTATGCCTCTGAAGACACAGAGCTGCTGAAAGTTTGAGCATCAAGTGACACACTGCAGGCAAGACTATAAGCTCATTTTCCTTTCCCTTTCCAAGTTCACAATAAAACTGAATTTTAAACCAGGTTTTGGCAGAAAAATAATTTCCCATTTGTACCTAAACATAAAATTCCAGATAGCACCAAAGAAACAAAGGCCTAACTTTTTTTCCCATCATCCTAACATGGCTGGAGGAGTTCCAAGTCATACACATAGTAACTCTTCACTCCAAAGCCTGCCTTAGCATTCCAGCACTAATGGGACAAAAAGCTTTATTCATCTAAATAAACAAGCTTTTTTTTTTTTTAGTAAATATTACTTGTTCAAAATCTCAAAGGAAGGGGGAGTATTGAAAAGAATAGAAAAAGAGAATAGAACAGAATGGCACAAAAGTAATCCACCTCAAGATTTTAAATGCAGATCTTCACATTTATGTTTACCATCAAATTCAAAATTTCTTAAAGTATTACTGCATCTCTCAGAACACAAATCATCATAAATATTATTTCATTTTGACAAACCTTTCCTTTGGGCTCTGGTGCCACAGGAGGGTTAGCCAGGGGGAAAGCAATGCTGGGGGCCTGTGGAGTGGGGATCAATTTATCTTTAATTGGTGTTTCAGGATCTCTACATATGGGATTCTTTAGACCTTCAACCACATCTCCATCCCCAGCCTCAGGAACAGCTGTGAAAGTAAAGTGTTGTTGCATGACTTGTCTTCAGCAGAATATAATTATGTATGAAGTAAAAAATAAATTAAAAATAAATAAAAAACCCCCCACAACTACTGCTACAACATGTACAGTTATATTTCACCTGCCTTTCATAAAGATGCTCTTCCTTATATCACAAACCACCAAAAGCAATATTGCAATCATGTCCCTGAATGCCTTGCTTTAAAAAAAAACACCTGAAAACCTCAAATGACCTGATTTCTTTGGTTAAACTGCACTGATTTGGTTGAATCAAAAATCAATTGAATGAATTTATCTCATTTTCTTCAACCTCCTCTAGGACAAGGTTGGTTTTCAGGAAGACTGCTGCCTCAGAAACTCTACAAGTAGATTGAGGGAAAGAGTTGGTGGCAACAGGGAGAGAGAAATAAAGGATTCCACTATCTCAGAACAGAAAGAAAATAAAAATAGATGAAAAAACATCTGGTTTTGGCAGAAAAGGTATGTTGCTTCCGTAGTCATAGCAACAGACTTTGGACTTCAAGAAGAACAGGGCACATAAATAAAGTATCTTCACTGAATCCTGACCCCAGCATGTCCATCAGCAACTTGACACATCTTGGTTTTTTGGGTCCACAAGTTAATCTTGTACCCCAATTATTCACCCATATATTTCCACTAGAATGGAAAAGATTTTGCTCATGGTATTCCCATTTGAATTCCACTATACTTACCTGAGGTGTTACCTGGAAACCAGCTGTGATTCAAAAAAAAACTAAATCCAAAACAGCTTGGAAAATTTTATTAAGTCTTTCAAGTTGTTGGGGTTTTTTTGGAACCACAGCAGTCTATTTTTAGACAAGCATTTCCTTGGTGTTTGACCACAAATGGATGGGAAAGCTTCTCTTTAAAAAACAGCAACACATAATGGAGCTCAAAGATGTGAATTTGTATTTTTAGCACTTGAGAAATGCCAACAATCCTCACTTTTTTTGTAAGTAGAACTCAAATGCTACTGTATTTTAAAAGGTCCAAAGACCAAATGGATGCTGTCACACAGAACAAGGATATTGCATTTCTAATTTTACCTATACCAGCCACCTCTGCATCAGGTACAGATCCTTTGAGGGCAGACTCATCCGTATTCTTATTGGTGTTACTCTGACCTTGCTCGAGGTACTGAGAAGGACTATTAGGCCACTGAAGGTTGCTGACAAGTCTTGCTCTCTCTTCCCTCGCAGTAGGATCATCCCAAATGATCTGCTCACTCTGGGATGGCTCTGTGTTTATATCTGCCAGTGCCTGGCGGGACTGCCTAAGGGAAAAACCACAGATACCTTACATACTCATTTTACAGAAGGCTTCCATTCCAGAAGGCAATGTGTTAATTATCACATCAACTGTAGCACCCAAGTGACCTCATTATTAGAAATCATGTCTGGGAAAGGGGAAAACTTCAGTATAAAAGCTATTCTAGCATCCTGGCTTTATGAATCTAAGTGTCAGCATGGCTGAAAAAAGGCACTCAAAGTACCAGTAGATATTTTTATTACATGCATATTAATAAGTTATTACAAAATCAGTGTACCTTACTCTTTATTAAGCCTATTTATTTGCAAATAAGCACCAAGCTAAATGAATAATTTTGCAAGGATTCCATTACTTTCTTACTGAACATCAGTGTTGATGGAGTTCAAATCCTATTCTCCATTTGAAGAGAAAAGAAAAATAAAAGAGAAGAAACATTCACAGAGGTGCTTTGCAGTAATACCTACTACTTCTTTATGACCTATGTGAGCATTCATAAATACTTTCTTCAAAATCTATAAGAACATTAAGGAATCTGAAGAGAAAGAAAATAAGCCAGCTCAAAAACTGAACATTAAAACCAATCATAATAATATGGTTTTTTTAAAAAACAAAAGATACCCACTATGGGTTAAGACAACATTCTGACTTTACCTAGCACATCCAGTTAAAGATTCTGAATTGCAAGAGAAGCAACTCAAGCACATCAGTAGAAACAGGCAACACATCTGAATACCCTGGAGACCTATTCACGTTTCAATGAATGTCTAAATATATGCAAGGACAAAACAAGATACATTTAAATACAAATCAATACCTTAGAGCCTCCAAGACCCTGCTGCGGCCATTTCGCACAGACCGTGCACTATCAGGAGTGGCTGGAGAACCATCAAAGCTGCTCCTGGAAAGGGATCCTCTTTGCCCTTGTGGTTTCACCAGGGATGTGGCAGTCATGAGCTCCTGCAACTGCCTTTGGAAGTTCTCCCTCATTTCTAGTGCTTGGGTTAAAACTTAAGAGAAGAAACAAAACTCTAATATCACAACTCTTATACTGTAACAAGTGAAAAGTGAACAACTGCTCATTGTTTCAGTGAAAACTGAAATTCCAGTCAACCTCCCTCCTCCACCAGGACAAAGACTACACATTAAAAAGAGGAAAAGTACTTAGGTAAGAGTATCTAGGAAAACTACATATGCCACAAGTCACCTATTTTTAGACAGAAGGAGAAATCTCCATTTGGCTCACTTCTGAATTTCCTCACACAATCTAACTTAGATCCACAGCTCTTCCATAACACATTTATTTACATAACATATACTCCAAAACAACAATGTGCCACATTAAGGATGAACTTTAATGTTTTAAAAACAAAGAAATGGCAATTAAGTATCTTCCAATGAATGATTATGATTTTCTTGTGGGCTGTCAAGATCTTTAAAATAGAGAGGAAAGCCCTTTCCTGGCATCCAGCAGCAATAAAAGCTAGCTGTACTTGACCAGTACATAAATGTGCTATCTAAAGTTTCCAGACCTTAACATTCAGCACCTGGAACTGCAAAGACTCATATTTATAGTTCGATATTGCATAAGTGTTATGAAAACAGTGATTTACATTTACCTCCTTTGGATTCACTTGCTGCAATTTGTTCTTCCCCTATAGTAACTGTTTCCTTTATTTGGTCAGCAGTTACATCATCGTCAGCATCATCTTCATCCACTGGAACAATCTAAAACCAATGAAGAGAAGTTTCACCATCAAACACCATTTTTTAAATTCTTTTTAATCATGTCTGACACTTGTATAAATTCTGAAGATTATTAATCTTGCCTTAGAGTAAATCTAACCTTTCTGCTACTGCAATGACAGTAGAACAGTGAACAGTAACATGGGTGACAACTCCTATTCTGCAGGCTTAATGTCTACTAAAGCAAGTTCACACCTTGGATCTCATTACCTAAAAGAAAAGACATCTATCTTTTCAAATTTGGAAAGCAAATCCTGAAATGCCTGTGCTTTCCTCCATCACCCTAGAAGAGGAATATTACAAATACAGAAAAACCTTAAAGAACATCTGCAATAGCTACTATTAATCACTAGCTAAACCTGATTCAGGACATTGCTGAATAAGTATCAATGTTTTTATTAATATGTTAATATAACTATTAACTGAATCCAAATCACTTCATGGAACATGCACTCCTATCACACATCATACCTCATTTTCCTCTGTTGGTTTTCCAGTTGAAAGAGGTTTACTGGAGGAGGAGGAGAGCCTGATGTCTTGCACTGCACTGATGTCCAGGCTCATTTTGGGATTGTAAGTGTGAGGAAAGAGAGATTCAGGAAGCCATTTCCATTCTCGGGCACTCTGTAAGAAAATTAGTTAATAAGAGAAAGATGAGGAACTGATTGAGATAAAAGAAGTTTCACACCTAACTAAACACAGGAAAAGTACAATAAAAACACTGTCAAAAGAAGTAATTCACACAAGGGGAAAAAGGTGGTTGGCATTCTGGGAAAAATGTAGCAGAAGTGTTCAGTGGAAGAAAATTTATTTCTCCTCAAGGAGAACAAAGTAAATGTACATCAGTGAAAAGAGATCACTCAATTTATTAATTCAAAGCAGGATGCAAAACATTTTTCCTTATATATGTTTAATATAAATGCATACAGAAAACCCACTGCCATATAACTGGTTTTAAGCCTCCAATTCCCTTTACTTTTAAATAGGGAACAAAACAAGCTTCATACCTCTAAAAGCCAGTGTTCTGAAACAATATGTATACCCCGTTCCTTAACAGATTTGTACTCTTTATTGTTATCATTCTGTCCTCCCTTATAGATGAAATGTGTTACCGTTTCATCAAAGCACCATCTGGAAAAGAGAACAAAATACAACTTGAAGATGAAATTTCTACCAAAAACTATCATAAATCCAGCTCAGAAATTGTTCTCTCTCCTGTTCAGGTTAAAGGAGTTTTGCCTATTTTGTTATGCCTCAATAAACAATGAGAAAAGAAAGTGGGTTCTTTGCCAGAAAAGACAGCATTCAGTTTCATGACATAACAATTTCAACCTGTTTTGAAAGCATTCCTGAAGAAAATAAAACTAAATGGGATAAACATATGGAAACATATGGAAAGGAGGGGGTTTACTTTAGGATTTGTTTTGTTCTTATTTAAGTGAGTGGAATTTTAAATCAGTTTCTGAAAAGAATGTGTGATCCAAGATAAGAGCTTTTTCTTTTGTTGTCATATTGAGCTGCAAGTGAAATACTGATCCTTGAAGTTCAAAAGAAACAAAATGAGGACTGTTAATTTTTAAACTGATGAAAACAAGTATTTGCTATCTAATTCAAGTATCTTCAGCATTTCTAAGCTACTGCCAAACATAAGGGCAACTTCCTTCACACCATGAATAATAACACTTATATAAAAAGTCAGTAACAAAACACATAAATCAGATTTAGTGGAAGCAGAATTCTGTCTTAAATCACAAATGTTAGTTGGTAGTTTCTCTTCATGACAACCTATTTTTCCTAAGCTTTTCTAAGAACACTGACTTAGCCATGCTTACAATCTAGAAAATAATTTATTTTGAGCCAGAGAGAAACACACACAAATTCGCATCAGATTCAAAATGTAAAATATAAAGCAAATGTTAAAGCATCCAAAAGCTAAACTTCTTCAAAACACAGGAAAAAAACCAAAACTGCAAATCAAGATTTCTGGACAAACATTATGAAGAACACAGCGACTGGAGACATGACAGGGAAAGATGGCCTTATTTCACATTACAAGTGGATGACTGTTGTTAAAGATGGTGAAATCTAACATTTAGCTATAGCAAAAGGCATATTAGGATGCAAAGACTCACAGTTATTAGAAGCCATTTGTATTGGCTGATACCTGTAGTCTGCTCCAAGAGAAGCTGCTACTGCATTCAGCTCCCTTTGCCTCTTACTAAGTTTTTTACTAACACATATAACAGCATCAGCTAGAGGCTTGGGCTCTTCTTCCTGGTCAAGCAGCAGAGATAAAAACAGGAGAGTCATGACTGGAAGGCTTCTGTATCAATAACAAAAATACTTTAATATTTAGTGAAGCATGTAATAAAATATACAATAACAACAAAGGTGAGATAAACACACTTCCTCTATTTTTGATGCTCCCCTACCCATGCTCAAAACGCAGCATTATTAACATACCATACACTAGGAATGCCAAGACAAAAGATTCATTCTCAGCCAGTCTCCCTAGAACATGATCAGCTCCTTTCATCACAGGCTGAACACTGAAATTAGGGAATTATCAAACCTGATGCTACTGAAGTACTTCACTGTAGAAGAGTGAAACAAGTAAGACTAAGGAGCTACAAAATAAGAATTAGTAGCCTTCCCTTCCCAAAGGTCATTAGCTTTCTTGACCCTCCTCAAAAGGAAACAGTGCACTAACACAGCAAGCAATACATAAATGCTCCCTTTCCTCCTACACCCTTTTGTTTTTTCTGACTTTTCTTCTCATATCAAGCACCAGAGCAGCACCTTAGAGAGGAAGGCAGGAAAAGAAGACACATGCATTAGTAAAGAACTCCAAACTTTAGTCCAAGACAAAATATCTAACCCTGTTCAGCTGGAAGCTGAGAATTTAAGTGTGGTATCTCACTCCAATACTACAAAGTCTAAATTGGTACACATTTATATGCCATGTTACTTAGCAACTGCTTATTATTCAAGACAGTAGCACAGACAGTAGAAAAAGGTTTTAAAATTCTTTGCCTTCCATGAGGAAATTCTTAAAACTTACCTTCCTTTAACTGTCATTGAAGACCACATAATCACATGAATTTGTATTCAAATAGAGCACAAATAACAATTCTCAATTTCCTTTGTAACTTACATCACAAAAGATAAAGCTTTTTCCTAATTAAACCTGTGCTCCAGCAACTAAACCCCCAAATTTCCTACCACTTCTGGCTGTGCAGCAGCCAACTGAGGGCTGGCAGTAAGAGCTGCTGCCTGCGTCGTGCTGCTTGCCAGTGCCAGTTTCAAGTTTCTGCCGATGACTTCAGAGAGAGGTGTACTCAGTTTCCTGGTTTTTTGTTCAGGGCCTCTAGGAGTTTCCAAAGCTTCCAGAGCATCCTACAAAAAAAAGAGAAGAAACTGAGTGATTTTCCTGAACACTTAACAAAATTCCCACTCAAGTGCAAGTTTTACAAAACCAGTAAGACTTCATACTCCTAAACCAGGACAGCAAACTACAGGAGCAGCTACCAAGTGCAACCGCAGTATCACTGCACAAAAGCTGTACAAGACAAACCTAATCTTGGAGTCTACTTAAGCAAAACAAGAAGACAAGAGATTATTAATCTCTCTGTTCACTGCCATCACTGAGAATTGCCCTCAGTGGAAAAGCCAGTGATCAAACACAGGTATTCCTAACCCCAACCAATTACTTTCATGTACTTACACCTTGCCCCACAGGAGTTGCATGAATATGTGATTCTATTTGCACCTTTAAAATACCATTTAACACTGTCCTTTTTTATATGAAAAGAGAAATTTTGGTCTAGAATATCTTGCTTTTGAAAATTATCAGAGTTTTCTCTTCATGAAGCAGAACTATCTAAAGAGAACACCGTCTTCTTCTACATTTGCAACATGTTTTGTCCTATTGTGGGCAGAGGGATTAAAAAATAAAACAGAAAACCCCCCACAACAGAACAGACAACCCCCAAAAAAACCTAACAACTCTGCAGGAATTCAATGCATTAACCTTTCAGTTAAGGCCTTGAAAATTAAAAACTAACCCAAAGTCTACCAAAGCACACCTGAGACATTCAAGAGCTCTTCCAGCACAGATACTCCCTAAGTATCAGCAGGGTTTTTTTGCTGGTTTCTCTAGCCTTTTGTGGCCTTCAGAATAAGACACTGAACCCAAAACCCCAATGCATTTTTCAGCTTGCAACAACAGCTTTGGAATAGCTCAAAAGCTATTACGTTAGAACATGTCATCAAAGTAGCATTTCATCAGAAAATGCAAACACTTGTTTCCAAATACCTGGAGCAATTCTAAGGTGTCTTGTTACATTTATCAGTCTTTAGATACAAAGAACACAGACTGGATGCTGTCTGAGGTGTAGGACACACAAGCATATGATGCAATAAGCACAAAGGAGCATTGTTAAGGACATTACAGCACTTACCATTCAATAAATTTAGTCCACAGGTCATTAACTAAACTATATAAATAAAGGAGCTGGTTTTCCTGGCTTTATTCAAAAGGGAAAGTCTGTATGTGAACAGCATAAAAATGGGTAAAAGCACAGGTTTCTGTGCTGCTTTTAAGTTTATGCACATCTTAAACAGTACTGGCCACATAGACTAAAAAGTTTGCAGAAATCACCTTTACATCGAAAGAAGGCTTGTACAACTTGTCTTTGGAAAGAAACTTTGATGGCGTGTCAAGATTTAAAGATGGCTCTTTCTGGACTGGTCCCCCTTGTGCAACAGGGGTTGTCTTCCCAGTATGATGAGAAATTACAGCTTGGAAAGCTTTACTCTGGAACCTGTTGATATCAAGAGGGGTCACAGCTCCTTTTTTTCCAGCTTCAAGGAGATGAGTAGGCTGTTCTGAATCAGGAGATTTAACAGTTGCTGGTGTCTTGCTAAGCTGAGTAATGAAAATCTCCATATCTTTAGAAAGAAACAAAGAAAACATAAGCAAGCAAACTGGTTTTTCTTTTGAACACAGACCCCACATACTCTTATTTAAACAACAACCATGAAGAACTGAACAGAGGAGCATGAAATCATTGCAGACTAACAAGTCTGAAGTCCTAAGAGGGATCTGTCATCAATTCCCATGCAAGCTGCAGAGCAGCATACATGCTAAAAAGGACAAAGCTGAGACACTGAGCTTGAATCCCAACTGACTGATAACCACAAGACCCCACTGGCTTCACCAGATTTGCAGCAAACGCATGGTACCATTTCTGTAATCACAACTCAACAGCACAAAAAAAATGGTTGCGTGTACAACCTGGTCTAATGGAAGGTGTCCCTGTCCATAGCAAAGGGTTGGAACTAGATGATCTTTAAGGTCCCTTCAAACTCAAATCAATCTACAATTCTATGTTAATATTTGGAAAAATATCCTTTAGCTCTAATATTTTGAAGGCGTTAAGAAAAAAAATTTCATCATATCTGCCTTCTTCATCATGAACAAACAGTACAATGACAAAATCATATTCCCTAATTTGCTGAGAACCAACCTTCAGCCTCTGCATTTTCAACCAAGAACTTGCTTTCATCTGCTCTCTTTCCTGTCCTTGCAGACTGCAAAAGCCAAGCTACAGTGACTGCTGGCAAATTCCACTTCTTTGCAGCTTCATACTTGGAGCCGTTCGGTTCTCTCACCACAAGATGGGTGCTGGCAAACATTCCTTTTTTCGCACTGGCTTTCCGCACAAAGAATTCTTGGACTCTACAATTAGATTGATAAAACACTCATTAAGTCATAAACAATATTATTCTAGGGCACATTTATACTATTATAAAATGTATTCTCGCAACAGAAAAAGAACCAGTAGAATTGATATCTAAGGCCACGCACTTTGCACTTTTCAGCCCAGCCTACAGAAAAGAAAAAAAACCAACACCCCCCCCCAAAAAAAACCCCAAAACAACAACAAAAACAAGTGACACAGTAATGTTTTGCTTCTACCAGCATTGAAAACAATATTTTTTATACTCCAGCAATTCTCACATATCCCATTTTCAAATCATACACTGGGCCTAACACTCTTCAGTAAGATGAATGGAACAGGCTTGCTTCCCTTCCAGAGTCAACAAGCATTATTTCCAAATGAACAAAAGTTTTCTTTATATTATAGTTTTTCTCTTATCATCAAGGACACAATCTTGCAAAAAGATGGCAGGACTGAGAACTCATCACCAAGAATTTTGTTCAAATAGGCTACAAACCAGATCAAATGACACTCTAAGCTACATGATTTTGCCATGTCACGACTAAACATGTTTTTCTTAAAGTTTTTCAAAGATCTTGATGAACTCTAAGTAAACAGCACACCATTTCTTAGAAGCTGAGACGGTGAATGGGGTTCACCATAGTTATGAGGCTGAGCCAGACGAACAGTGGTCCTTTCCTTCCTGAAGAGGAACAGTGGTCCTTTCCTAGATAACCAAAGAGCAACTTGGAAGGCCACACCTGAAAACCTGACTTTTATTGATTGGTTCAAGAGCAGGGTAAAAAGTTGCTGAGACTCAGTTACTGGGAAATAAGAGACTGAGCATATTCTGGTAGAAATGAGACTGTGTGAGTACTGACCATATTTCCTTAAAAGAGAGGAAAATAGAAGAACTATATAATGATGTCTCATTCCTTCAGCAGCAGGTCTTGTAAATGAATGGAATTCAAAAGAGCTTTAACTCCAATATTTGTACAAAAGAAATGAAATGCATAATGGCAGCACATTGGGTCTTTAAGAAGAAGAAGAAACAGTGACAGGAGATGTACCTGGCTCCCAGCAGTCCTGCCAGATAAACAAGGGACTCTCTCTCAGCACCGGTGAACTGGCTAAAAGAAAGAACACAATCTTCCAGAGGGGTACCTCCTTCCATTACCAGGACTGGTGTGAAGAGTGGATTGGATCGGATGTCTAAAAGGACCTGCTGTTCCACACACGTTATCTTCAAGAAGGTGAAAGAGAGAAAAATGTAAATCAAGCTTACAACAGCATTTATGGACTCAACAATGAGCAATCCTGCTTCCATCATTACACCTGAGACAAATTATTTCCCATTGGATCAGACAAATCCTTTTTTAGACCATGTCAGTTTTGTCAAGTTTGACATACTGAGGCATTATTCAGAACTCTTCAGTTACTAAAGTTCCAACCCTGGAGGTTCCCAGTTCAGTGCATGATCTGAGGATCTGTATAGATTTACTTCACAGGAAGTTACCTAATACTGAAAGCTACTAAGAGCAGGTAGTCTATATCATGTGCCTGCTCTTGACAAATATCCTTAGTATTCTTTGACTCTTAAGCTATAAAGGTGACTTGCTCTTCTGCCACAAATTTAAAAAAAGCTATAAAAAGCATGAAACAAACGAAAATATCAAATTAAATCCTTATTAGTCAACTAGCTCCTTCTAGAGTTCATAATTTAGAAAGAATGCTGTCAGACCTCATATAAGCCTGGGTCATGACAATGAAGTCCTATTTAAGAGTCCTGTAGAAAATGAAGTGAAACAGATAAGACACCCTACAGATGCAGAGGCTTTAATGCAGGCTTTCGTTTAGTACATCTCAAATGAAATGAGGCTAATATCTCAGTATCTTCTTTATATTTAAGCTGTCAATAACTGCATTCTGACAAGACAAATTTCTAACACAGATATCTGTTTATTTGGGAATTGAAAAAGTGTAACTCCCTTACCAGCCATGTATTTGTGACAACGTCACCAACAGTTGCCTTCACTGTGCACCCTAATAAAGGCACCACAGCATAGTCTGCAATGGTTCTGCTTTGCAGTGGCAGAACTTCCCCAGCATTCTCCTTTATAATATCTGCAATGCAGGACTCGTCCTCTTCACCAAAACCCAGAAGAAGAAATCTCTTTCTGAAAAATAAGCCTCCTTCAGCCAGTACAGAAGACTCTGCCAAAGACCCATTACAGACAGAAGGCTGATTCTCTCCTTGAGCAGTCAAGTTAGTAACATCACTGAAGGTTCTGGATGTTAGTTTTTCAACTTCATCTGAAAGGGTAAAGAAAAATAAAAAAGAACCAAGCATAATAATTGTTTGACAAGAACATCAAAGACAGCCCAAAACAGTTACATGAAGAAATCACAGTACTGTGCTGTTTTCAGCCAGGTTTTAGTTAAAAACAATTCTATATAGGCCTACTTAAATTTGAATTCTGAAACACAAAGTAGAAGTTAACAATACAAGATGTGGATAATAAGCAAATTCTGCAAGCTGAAATGCTAATAACGAGCAGTTAAACTTTCTATAGTATGCTGAGCCTAGAACATACCTACTGTAGAACAGTTATTTACATATTGAGAGAGGAAGTCATCTTCAGCAGCGTTCTGGTGCTTTATATTGTTCACAGGGTCTTTCTTCAAGAGACTGTTTTTTTGGGGAAAAATTGACTTCATTCCAGGTTGTTCCAAAATTGGATTCTCTAACAGCTGGTAGTTTAGAGGGATATAGTGCTCCACTGGACATAGACAACCTTTACCAAATGACTCCAGCAACCATTTCGCTGTCACTATATGAGGCCTGTAAAATAAAACAAGATGTTATACAAACAAGTTACAGCAGGTTTCAGACCTGTGAATCTTCTTTCCTGCTCCAAAAATACCAGTATATACACACACAAAGTTTGTAACTCTAATACTAAGCAAACTCTGCACAATTTACAACCCTCAAGAGACTTTTTAATTCTTTCAGTCTGAGAACAGAGCATTTCATAATTATTTTCTATAATATAAATTGTATCTGCCACTGCTGCATTGCCAAGTTCTTCCTCTGTACTAACAAATACACACTAACACCTCTTTTCACCAATAAGAACACTTGCTTTTCTACTCACTGAGGTCACTCATGGCTGCCCAAAGACACAGTACTGAAAAGCACATGGGGATATACTTATGACCACTAGATGTAAGTCTTCTCATTTAAATCAAGAACTACTTAGTATTATCAAATCAATATGTGAATCCAAAGAATCATACAATAGTTTGGAAGGAAAGTTAAAGATCATCCAGTTCCAACCCCCCTGCCATGAACAGGGGACACCTCCCACTAGACCAGGTTGCTCAATGCTCCATCCAACCTGGCCTTGAACACTTACAAGGGATGGGGCACCACAGCTTCTCTGGGCAAGCAGAGAAGCCTCATCACCCTCACAGCAAAGAATTTCTTTCTAATATCCAATCTAAACCTCTCCTCTTTCAGTTCAAGGCTATTCCCCCTTGTCCTGTTTCTATATGTCCTTGCCAAAAGTCCCTCTCTAGCTCTCTTGTAGGCTCCCTTCAGGTACTGGAAGGCCACAATTTGGTCAACCTAATCCTCTCAGCCTTTCCTCATAGGAGAGGAGCTCCCTCCCTTTGACCATCTTGGGGGCCCTCCCCTGAACTCACTCCAACAGGTGAGTATTTTATGTGCTGGGGACCCCAGAGGTGGTGGGAGAAAGAAAACGAGGTGTAACTAGACCTTAAGCAATACAGTTATCACAACCTGTGAGCCGTTTTGTCCAAAAAGTGTTTCAGCTCATCATTATTTTCCCCCAGAATGACATGAGTAACATCTTCATTAAGTTGATTAAATCGAACACCACCACCGCAATTAATAAGCCTTCTCATTTTGTCCAACTTCCTGCCACTGAAGCCACAGAGATAGATCTACAAAGAGAACAGAGCAACAAATAAAGCCTTAAACATGTACAAAAAAGAAGGAAAAAAAAAAGAAAAAATAAAGTAGAATGTTTTGGTATAATTTGTTTCAACTGCTGCAGAACACAGAGACTAGTGCTGCAGCTTCTGAGAAGGAACAAAAAAGTTAAACATTTATAAATGGATTAATTTATCTTTGCAAATTAATCTAGCAAAGCTTCAATGTTTACTAATGGAATGAACCCCCGAAATCGCATAAACAAAAAAAAATCCCCAAATAAACCCACATATTAATTCTAGAACCCATTCACTCTAGTGTTTGAATACAAATGTCTATGAATATACAATTTTATATTTCTACTACATATTTAATACAATTATACACACACACACACACACAATATGTAGACACACATACAAGCTACAGCACGTGGACACAAAATAAATCTGGTATTTATTGCTGACTGTGGAAACAATTTACACAAGCAGAAAGTGCCAGTGTTTCAACATAGTTGCTTTCACTTGTTCAAATGGAACATTTCAAAGTATACATTGTTAAACGTACTCGACACCCATCTAACAAATCTTCAGGGGCTTGGAAAGAACTTATGTCCAAGTTTTCCAGCTCATCTGGAAGAGGATCCAATCTGCTGCTCATAGCTGAACTACATGCAGTTTCATTAACACCGCTCAAATTGATATTGGAAATGTGGCTGACGTCCGAAAGGGTATGATCTTTAAATAAAATTAAAAATAAAAAAGAGGCATTAGATTTGACTCAGCTCTCTCTGCTGCTTCACTAAAGAAAATACAAACCTGCCATTTATGATTTTGTGGTGCTGTAAGGAAATGTAAAGTCTGAAAAATGAAAAATACCAGGTAAGTAAAACCTTTGTTAAACCGAGGGGCTTCTTTACACATAAACTGAGCATGGTCTTAGTACAAAGAGTGCTTATACACCTTCTGTTTATTCCCTATGACATAGCAGCCAATGAGACTTGCTTTCATAGCTTTTATTCCAGATTTTTGACCAGCTATTAGAATACTTCTAAAATCAAACAGGATTCTCTACAGTAGAGAAATCAACGCAAAACTCTGTAACTTAAAAGAAATAGGAATCAGTACCAAGCGCACACACATTAAACCTGGCTGTTTCATTCATGCTACCATGTGGGCTTACAAAATACTTTTAACTTTCTTCTGTTAGTAGCATGAAGTAAAAACAAGTGTATAAAGAAAAAAAATAGAAAAATAATATTAAAAACTTAAAAATCAGCATTTGTTTCCCCCCCACCACCCAAGACTGATGTAAGATTAAATTCATTACAGACACTTTAAACTTTGTTTTAAACTACAAATGTATAAACAATCGTGCTTTTGTAGGACTTACAGATATACACCACTGGTTCTCAAGCAGAAAATCATACATCTAATTCAAATTTACTTTTTGAACAATCACCCACGTTTCAAGTCTACACATGTTGGAATATTCAATGTGCATAACAGCAATCTGTTGTGTTTTACGCTTAAGCTTAATCTAGAACCCAAACTAGCAGACCACTATTATAAAACCAAGCACCTTATTCATCCCAAAACAGTTCCTCCTCCTTAATACAAATGTCTCTTATCTTATTTAAACACATTTTAAATATCTTACTTACTATGAGGCTTGCTGGTATCATTTGTAGGTGTTGATGTACTGGGTGCATTACGCAGTTTTGATCCAGCCTCTACTTTATACATTGTCTCATCCTGACAGAAGCCTTTCTTGATGCTGTCAGAAAACCATTGCACAGACACACAGTGCACATTCCATTTTTTGGCACATTCATACTTCTGACCTTCCAGATGTAAACAAAATTAAAAAAAAAAATCACAATCATTAAAAGACTAAAGCATCAAACAGTGATTGCTGAAAGATGGCTGGACATTAAGAAAGTTTATAAATTCAAATAACAGATTTTAATGGACAAATTATGTTTTACTGGACTGTTGATAAGCTGTTTATACTCTAAATAAAGTTAGAGCAAAAAAAATCTCATGGATGGCTAACTCATGGTATGACAAGGCATTAAAGAAACAAGGGGAAAAGGCTTTAAAGCTTTCAAGCACACCAAAAAAAAAAAAGAAAGGTCAAAAAGTCCAAGGACATTTCACTGTAGGCAAAGAGAGGGAAATTGGGAAAAAAAAGAAAACCCTTCCTTTCTTCTCACAAGAAAATTAAAATCCTTTCATCTTCCCAAGAGGAAGGAAAAGGAGATTTAATTTTATCTTAGTAGAGAATTTGGAAGACACAAAGAATAATCAGGTAAAAAACATCCCACCACAATCCAGTTTCAATCATGGTACAAATTAAGTCCTATCCAGCTCTCCCAAAAAATGTTTTTCTTTTCTTTATCCCCTCTAGGATTCTCCCTTTTCCCTTCTTTAAATACCATCTATGTCTCTGGCTTTTTTCCTCTTTTGTTCTGTTTCTCATGTCTTTATAGCAAAGCAAAGGTGCCCTGTGTTACTCTTGCCATCAACAGTGATTCCCTAAACAGAAGCAGTAAGAGCAGCACTGAAGCAGACACAGAGGCAGTTCAAGCTCTTGTGCTTACACACATTCACACTACTTCAACTGCAGAAGTGCAAACAGCATTTACTCTGTTGGTTGTACCTTTTGGCTCTTGAACTATGAGGTGAGTGCATTCATTCATCTTGAGTTGCCCCGTGTACTGCCCACCATGCTCAGCAGTGAGGCACTGGACTTCTTTCCTGTCGGAGCTGCTTAAGCCAGTTACACAAATCGTGCAGCCAAGGAACACAGGACAAGCGAAGTCTTCCATGTTAACATCAGTGTACCTCATTATGCTACAGGAGTGAAAGAGACAAAGTTTATTTTCCAAGTAAAATCAACTAGGAAAAGAAATTAGTCTGTACATAAGAATTACCAGTCCCCAAAACAAAAGCAGTTTTGTTTTTTTCATACCCTTGCTGAGACTTATCCCACAATGTCTTAACCCAAGAGGGAAGCAATATAGGTTTCTTCAGGGAAGCAGCTACCAAGTATTTCTTGCTGCCAACTTCTCCAGCTATTAGATGAGTTACTGATACGTTGAGGTCTCTGTATACACATCCACCCATCATTTGCACATATTTGTGAACTTCTTCCTAGATGGGGAAAAAAAAATACAGAAAATTATCAGGGGAAAAAAGAACCTACATGACAGTCATGTTCACCTTAAAAAAAAACCCCAAAAATGTGGATTTCAATTGCCCCTGATTTCCCCTAAAAACTGTTCAAAAATACTAAACAGATATATATGGAAGCCATAAAAACCTAACCATAATTTCCATTTTATTTGCACTTACAATAAGCTGAACATAATACATACCCCAAATAAAAACATTACAATTATGCTGTATGAGCAAAATTTTGCAGATGGTTGACATTTCAGGTAGTATGAGAAAAAGATCAGAATAAATATAAAGTAAACATATACAATCACATTTGAGGTGTATTAATATGTGAGTAAACTACACATAGTCTACAAGCTACAGAAGACTTGATGGATCTAGACACAGGCACAATGAGACTTACAGGCTCCGACTGCTGCCTTAGGAATGAGCCACGCAAAGCAAATGTCAATGACAACCAGCTGAACAATCCATCCTTGGGAAGGCCTTACCCTCACATCCTTCTCCAGGCTGGTACAGGACACTGTGACATCGGCCATGGTCATGTTGTACACGGGATACTCAGCTCTCGGGACACACCGCTGCGACTGCACGCAGTACAGGACTACCTGTGGTCCAACAATCCTACAGCCAAGCTGCAATAAAATAACAGGAAAAGCACAAAGAAAATAAGCAGAGGGTACACTGGTATCAGGAAGGCTTTCCTTGTCCCTAAGTTCTGAGGAAGACAGGGCCCTTGGTCTGTCCTCCCTCTCCTCTAGCATCTCTAGGTAGCCGACAGTTTTGTTTTTACTTTCAGCTGTGGATTTTCTGTATAATCATTGTAGATTTTCTGGCCTCAGTAAAAGCAGCTTATGCTATGGCTATGGCCAAAGAATTCCAGCTAGCCTTTGTCCAGTAGACAATTCCTTGCAGTCAAACTAAATCATGATTATCAGGAAATAAAAAGTGTAAGAACCAGCTTAGGGACTCCAGCAGAACCAGAACCAACCACACCATTTATTTTTCCAAATGCTTGAAAATAATCATTAGGCATTGCTGGTCACCTTCCTCCCTAAATACAGGATGCAGTGAAGTTCCTACTGCTACACTCAGTGCAGGAGAGAACATGCAGGATGCAAGTATGGACATGAGTGCTTCTAAAAAAGAAAGAATAGAGCTCAATAAGTTGCTGGGTGACATACCTTTTTGAGATGACTGAAACCCATGCCTTGGAAAGGATCACAAATGTAAAGTGATTTATCATTTTCTTTTATACTGAGTACTGTTTCTTCTTCAAGGATCTGGAGATGTTCTTCTGACTGGAATTCTTTTATAGACTGCAGGTAAACGATGCATACAACATTTATTTAATTAGCAAATAATTAATAAAGAGGTAGTCCTGTGCAAACTACCCAAGTGCATATCCTTGAAACACCTCACAACAAAGCCACCATGGAAACAGGTAGAAGGGCTGAAGCACCTCATGGGTGACCCCCTCATTCCCTTGAGTCTTCACAATATTCGGACTTAAATATATATTCAGCATAGAAGCCTTCAGGACCTGATCCTGCCACATGGTGCCTTTGGCTCCCACTAACCTCCCAAGATGTAAAACAATGCACAGTGTCCTTCTAAAGTTTGTGTTTAGATGAGTGACCACCACACAGGCCTTCCAGGCCACATGTCCCTTCCCTACATGTCACCAGATTTTGAAACTGAAGCTATTTCATTAAGTTCTTAAACAAAATTGTTTTTGTTCAACAAGCTTTATTACACACTAAACACCCCTGCTATAGAAACAGCTTTATTTCCAGGTGTACACATGTAAGCTAGCTTATAGTATGGCACATGCAGCTAACTCAGCCACAGAAATCATATGGCAATTCGCCAAGCTCACACGGGTGACCAAAACCACTTACCTCAAGGGCTTTAGAAAAATACTCCGAGCTCCCGGAAGACTTTATGAACTTCACAAAAAACGGCTCCTTATTATTTCTCATCCTTTAACTAAGAAGCAAAACCCAGTGAGCGCCCTGACACTCCCGCCGCAGCCCGGAACCCCTCTCGCCCTGTCCCTGTCCTCCCCGGGCCACGGGCTCGGCGCACGCCGCCCGGCCTCGGTGGCGCCGACTTCAAACGGGAAGGCCCATTCCCCACGGGGCCCAAGGCCCGCACGGAAAGGTCCCTGCTGGGCAGCAGGTGCCCAGCGCTCCCGTCCCCACAGACCCGGCCCCGCCGCAGCCGCACCCGCCCGACCCCTCAACAGCGCGGGAAAGCAGCGGCGCTCGCACTGCGCAGGCGCGGGGCGGGGTCTGCGCGGTAGAGGCCGGGCCGGGGTGGGGCTTCCGCGCCGTTACAGCGGCCGGGGCGTGGCTTAGGGGCGTGGTCTAGGGGCGTGGCTTCGGCGGATGTGGGCGGGGCGCGAGTGGGGGTTCCGCGTGTCTGCGCGCCCGCGCTTCCCCCGCAGGGGCACTGGGAGCTCGCGTGTGGGAGCGGGCGGGAAGAGGCTGTCGCTGAGGGAGCGCGGGGCCGCAGAGAGAGACGGGAGGGGAAAATACTTGTGGAATCACAGAGGGATAACGGGTTGGAAGAGACCTTAAAGAGCATCTAGTCCCAGCCTCCCCTGCTATGGGCAGAGATACGTCCCACTAGACCAGCTTGCTCTATACCCCATCCAACCTGGCCTTGAACGCTGCCAGGGATGAGGCATCCACAACCTCCTTGGGCAACCTGCTCCTCACCACCATCACAGTAAAAAATGTCTTCCTAATATCTAATCTAAATTTACCCTCTTTCAATATGTGCCCATTACTCTTCGTCCTATCACTGCAGTTCCTGATGACGAGTCCCTCTCTGGCTTCCCTGTAGGCCCACTTCAGATACTGTGTATTGGGTTTGCATGGCCGGGTTTTTGGTAACCAGAGGGCTACAGGGGTGGCTTCTTGGAACAGCTGCCAGGAGCTTCCTCCATGTCCGATGTCTCCAAAGCCAATCCCTGATGCCTCCAAAGATGGACATGCCACTGGCCAAGGCTGGGCCAATTAGAAATGGTGGTAACACATCTGTGATAACATCTTTAAGAAGAAAAAACCCAAAAGTTGTTGCTCAGTGGTAATTGTGGCCAGAGAAGAGTGAGTTGAGTTTTTCGTCAACCATCACTCCCAAGTCTTTCTCCACAGGGCTGCTCTTAGTCACCTCTACACCCAGCCTGGAGCTGGAGTGTCTGGCATTGCCATGACCCAGGTGTAGGACCTTCCACTTCATTTTCATTCTTGTGGCTTGTAGCTTCCAAGCTGTGAGCAAGAACGTCAAATGCTCTCCTTCCAGAGCAGCATCTGGAATCTTGTACCGCACTCTTGGCATCTGCCTATGCATCCGATGGACCTCCATTCCATTCTTAATGACCACAGTGGCTTGCTGCTCTTTCCATAATACAGATAATGCCTGTAGTGGGGGGAGTCATTCCGTTAGAAGATTTCCTTAGGAAAACAGATCACAGCATCAATTAGGTTGGAAAAGACCTCTGAGATCACCAAGTCCATTCCATGACCAAACACCACCCTGTCAACCACACCATGGCACTGAGAGCCACATCCTGTCTGTCCTTGAACACCTCCATGGACAGTGACTCCACCACCTCCCTGGGCAGCCCATTCCAACGTGTAATCACACCTTCTGTGAAGAAATTCGTCCTAAAAATGTTTTGAAGAAAGAAAGCACCAAAACCCTTGCTGGAGTAGTGCATATTTGTTGGCATCAAACTTTGCAGTGAGACCACATGATGGCACTGTAATCTTAAGAACTGAAATGTGTGCACAAGTCCACTGTAATTGATATTAGTTAGGTGACCTAATTACTTAGGTCACTAAATACACTGGAATTCTTTTATACATTTATTTATTTTAAAAAACACTAATATCAATCATCTAGGATCAGTATGAATTGTCTGAGATACTGCTTTTCCCATTGGTAAATGTAAATAAAATCAAAAGTAATGACAACCAAAATAGCATGTTTATTATTAGATTATTAGTGACAAGCAGTTAAGAGTGCTGGAGTTATCTTGATTATGTTATTTGTGTTATGAGCGCTGTGTTACTTGATTGTGCTGGTTCTTAGTCCACTTGTAAAACCCTGAGTTTGTCCTGCCTGTTCTTTCAGTGTTATGAAGAAGAATTTATCTTCCTTTTTCATTCTTCTGAGCTGTTCTAAAAAACTGGGGATGGATCAAGAAGTCTACCAAAAAAGTTAACCAACTTTAATGGATGGTATAATACAAAATATTATTATAGTTATTGGCAGAGTCCTTAATTGAATGTACCAGCAGTGCTACTAAATACTGTGTTTTCAATTGTCTCCTTGAATGTGGATCACAGTTCACTGCAGTAGCTGAAATATGACTTGTTTTCATGTGCTGAAGTGTGATCCCTTTCCAGTGAAGTGATGGAAACTCTTGATAAGCTGCTGATCCACTGGACCACCAATCTCAGTTCCACCTCTTTTCTCCAGAACCTGCTTGTTGCTTAGAAAGATCCATGATAGGATGTCCATGCTGTAGAAGGATCAGGGCAGCTTTTTGACATGGCTCTCAGAAAGTTTGTCAGTGTGTCCATGCAAGTTTGGTTTTGTTCTTTGCTCCTGAAGGGCTGACAAAGATGCATTACTGTGTCTGGCATCAAAGCCCTCCAGAGAAAGTAGTTTTCTAAAGGCAAGGTATTTTCAAGGCCAAGTGAAAGTTCTTGTCAAGAGCAGAATAAAATATAAAATTGTTTTCATAAATGTATACTATATGTAAAAAAAAAAAAAAAAAAAGCCAGCCTGACTAGAAGTTCCTGCATGTATTTCTCATTATGCTGATACATTTACCCATTTTTAAAGCATATACAAAGTCCAGAAGGTGATTGATGCACAGGACCTTAAAGAAGAGCATGCAGCTGAAATTCTGGTAAATGAGAAGGTGTTGTATACTTCTGTTACACTTCCCATGTGGATGTAGTTCCAAAGCAGTGCTTAATATGACAAAATTGAATAACTCAAAACAAGTGGTTTGAGAAGTAAAGATTTCCCTATGCCACTTCCTGCTTTGACAAGCACTTTCCACTGTAAAATTTCTTTGAGACTTCTTGAAACATTTGCTTCTTTAAAAATACTATTTAAAAGGTTGTCTACAGAAGCTTGGAAACAGAAATTGCCCTTCTGGATAGGAACAACAAAAAAAATTCACTTTTAATTTCCTGTTACCAAAGTTGTCCAACACCATATGTCTTAGGGGAAATAGAAGAACTGTTAGAAAGGAGATCTTGGCTCAAATTAATTAATAGTGTGATTATGGTATGTTCTTAAGCACTTGAGTAGCCCCATATTTATTTCATGTTTTCTATCTGTTCCCATACTTTACAGGTGTGGTAACACAGACTCTTTCCCATGGGAATTTTTCTCTTCTTCTCCCTGTGTTTTATAAATAAAGATAAAGTTTGGATGTTATTGAAACTGTCTCTGGAAAGATGGGCAGTTCAGCCTGGCCTGTCGGCCTAGGGGGAGGTTTTGAATTGATCCAATACGGAGGAACTTTTAAAAGTCTATATAAGTTTTAGAATTAAATAATAAAATCAGAATTTTGCCTCACCCGATGCAGCTTGGTTCTTGCACTCGGCTAGCGGTTCACAGCAACATACAGGTTCTGAGCTTTACAGAGAATCAGTCACATTTAACCATCAGTCTTAGTAATTATGGAAGCTTTTGCTCTCTGTAAAACTCCTAAATGGCAAAAAACCCCCGTTGTCATAGCCCCACAAATGATACCAGCTTCTAAAACAAAAGAGAGATGACCTATGCCCTTGACTCTGTAGAACACGGAATATTTTTACTTATTCAGATGTTTTGTTAACTTAAATGTTCATAACATACACTTATCTCTAAAAACATCTGTGTTAATCCTGTTCAGAAACCATTTTCACACCTCTAATGCTGTTGTGGTTTGGCAGCCATTATGCCTGCATTCATTTTTTTTTTAAAGCTTTCCTCTCATGTAGGCTACAAAAATGGCAAGCAAAATCACTGCACTAAAAAGCTAAAACACTGTTGACTCATTGTTCACGTTCGATCCAACCTGGTTAAAGCTCCATGTGCAATACTTTATTTTTAAAATACTGTTACCACACTGATTTTCTGATCAGTGATGGGACATTAGTTTTTTAATGACAGCTCAATTATATTAGCTTTTTAGTGTGAATAGCATATAAAACAGCAGATGATAAAAGAGAGCCTTCAGAAATATCAAACTCCAAAGTCACTCAGGTGTTAGTCCCTAGTAGTTATGAGAAAGATCTAAGTGGTTGGGACTCAACCATACACAAAGGAAAATATCAGAGTCTATTCTAAGTGCATAAAATTTTCCATTCTGTGCTGTATCACAGACCTCAATAATTCAGCATTATTTACAGAGATACACAACCAGTCTAGTAAAAAATGTGACTGAGACTGAGTATAAATGAGTGAGATATCTTGTGTAATGTACAGTCAAGAGATGTTTCCGAAGAACCAGTGTAAATTTATAACCTCTAGTTCACTTAAAAAAATCTGTTAGCCTGCTAGCTCAGGCCCCCAGTCAGGTAACTTGCCATATCCTTTTCATTTATTTACAAATACCCAAGTCTATGAGCAAACGCAGTCTTTGATAAATATGTATTCTGTGATTTTTTTTTTTTTTTTTTTTTTTTTTTTTTTTTTTTTTTTTTTTTTTTTTTTTTTTTTTTTTTTTTTTTTTTTTTTTTTTTTTTTTTTTTTTTTTTTTTTTTTTTTTTTTTTTTTTTTTTTTTTTTTTTTTTTTTTTTTTTTTTTTTTTTTTTTTTTTTTTTTTTTTTTTTTTTTTTTTTTTTTTTTTTTTTTTTTTTTTTTTTTTTTTTTTTTTTTTTTTTTTTTTTTTTTTTTTTTTTTTTTTTTTTTTTTTTTTTTTTTTTTTTTTTTTTTTTTTTTTTTTTTTTTTTTTTTTTTTTTTTTTTTTTTTTTTTTTTTTTTTTTTTTTTTTTTTTTTTTTTTTTTTTTTTTTTTTTTTTTTTTTTTTTTTTTTTTTTTTTTTTTTTTTTTTTTTTTTTTTTTTTTTTTTTTTTTTTTTTTTTTTTTTTTTTTTTTTTTTTTTTTTTTTTTTTTTTTTTTTTTTTTTTTTTTTTTTTTTTTTTTTTTTTTTTTTTTTTTTTTTTTTTTTTTTTTTTTTTTTTTTTTTTTTTTTTTTTTTTTTTTTTTTTTTTTTTTTTTTTTTTTTGCAGCTGCCTTAGAAACAATATCCAGGAGAGATTCAGAAGGCTTTCATCACAGAGTTGATCTCAAGAGAGTCAATTCCATTTTTTCACTAGACACAACTTAGAGTGCAGCAGAAACTTCTTGTTCTCCGGTAGATTGTGTGTAGGTGGAGCTAGCTCGTTCAGCTGTGTCAGCATAGAAAACAGGACAGTATTTAGACAAGTGGACTGCAATCTGCTTTCGGAAGAAGCTGTGAAGATATTTCCTAAATTTTTCTCCAGCAAAGGCATAAATTACAGGGTTGATACAACAATGGATCATTGAGATTGTTTCTGTCACTTGAATTGCTTTCTGCAGTTGACCATTTCCTTCACAAGTAGAGATGGAAAAGGCACCTTGAAAATCACGCAAGAGAATGCAAATATTGTATGGTGCCCAGAAAAAAAAGTAGATAATCATGATAATAAAAATAAGCCTGACTGCTTTATGTTTTTTCTCATTCCTACATTGCAGTAACGTCTTTATAATTTGTGTGTAGCTGCAGATCATAATTAACATTGGAATAAGAAGTCCCAGAATGTTCATTTTTAAGGTGAGGAATTGCTTCCATGTATTTCTCTGCTCTGATGGATAATGAGCACTGCAAGTATAGCCTGAACTTTCCTTCTGAGTTTTGTGAAATACCACCCCAGGAGCAGAAATAAGAACAGCAACAGCCCAAGTGACAACACTGGCAAGGATGCCGTAGGTAACTGTCCTGGCTTTCAAAGCAAACACCGCGTGCACTATGGCCAGGTACCTGTCCAGGGTCAAGAGGATTATGAAAAAGATGCCGCTGTAGAAGCCAAGGAGGTAGACACCTGACAGAATTCGACACAGCACCTCCCCAAAAATCCAGTCGTGAACTGCGTAATAAGCCCAAAAAGGGAGAGAAAACACAAACAGCAGATCAGAAATTGCCAAGTTGAGCAGGTAGATGTCAGTCATACTCTTCAGCCTCTTGTATTTCACCAGGATAAGGACAACAAGCATGTTGCCTGTCAGGCCAAATATCACCACTAAAGAATAAAGAGGTGGCAAAAAAATTGCTGCAAAGTGCTTTTCCTCAGTTGCAGGGCAAGGTGTTGAATCACTGTAGTCAAATTCTGTTGTCAGTGCCCAGTCGGTGAAGTCTGTGGTTTCATTTCCCATGGTGTATTAGTCTGGAAAGGAGAAAAAAAGAAGACATTAAACTAGAGGAATCTCTAAGCTTTGCAGTGATGAGAATGAAACATGCTGATGTTGCCTTCTGAAATGCGTTTTGCTGATGAGCACACAAGCATTACTATGTCAAGGTATGAAAGAGAATGGAATTGCAGAGCTCCCAGGAAACCCATCCACACAGCTGTGGAGTCACACTGGTGCATGTTGGAGGTGTGCTGTGTGCCATTTCCCATGTGTGCATTATCATGCACATTTTTCCCCTCCTCAGTAGAGCCTGTCAGCTGCCTGGCCTAACCAGAAACAGAGGAATGGTGGATTGAATCCGAGGTATGGTTATTCTTGATTTAGGGACTATGTGAGGTACTGGCCTTCCCTTGCAAGAAGGAGTCAGGTGCTGGGAGGTGAGTATGCAGCAGAGCTGTGAAAGTCCTCAGGTAAATTCTGCTACAGTGGGAGCAGAGAAAGGCTTGTGACTGTGATGTCAGCCCCTCCAGTCTTCAAAGCCTCCCCTTTTCCCAAGTCCCTGGTAGGACTGTGAGCCAGATGCAGAAGCATAGCTTTGTATAATTTGATCTCTGAAAAGCTCAGGACAACTGTCTTCTCACAGAGCCCCAGAGAACATGGTAGAATTCCTGTATGTCCCATGAAAAGCTGGGCAGAGGAGTTTGTGAAGATGGGTGTCAGAGGGACAAAAAGTGCTCCCTGGTCACTCAGTGGGGAAGTGCATTGGTTCCACTTCCCCACTGAGAAGCCCAATGAGTAGCTCTCCAATGAGAGCCTCTCAAATGAGCACTCCTCAATGAGTAGCCACTCAAAGAGAGCTACGTGCTGCCTTGTTAAAGGGCTGCTCTGTCTTCCTGTGCCATCATGACTGCTTTTATCAGACACTTCATGACAGACTGGTGGCTGCCCATGGCGGGGTGCTGGTTTTGAAGTCAGCCTCTTCCTGGAAATGTCATGCCAGTTTTTAGTCAAAGGCAACAGAGTGCTCCTGATGCAGAACAGTTCAGGCAGTGCCCATGGCCCAGCTTGCTGTGTGATCCCTGAGCGCTTGTGTCGTGCACCAGTGTTCAGTCCTTTCCTGAATGCACTTTCTCAATGGTGTGGTCTGCCCTGTGGGAACACAGGCGTCTTTTGCAGAGACCACGCTCTCAAAACCAGCATTTCATTCTCTCTGCACTTGAGCTCTACAAGTCTGAATGTAACTGAAGAAACTCAGAGCATGTCTGGAGTGACTCAGAGACAGGCCCCTGCTCTGCTCTCTGCTCTCTCTTTTGGTAGAAATTCATAGTGGTCCATTCCAACTTAGAGCATGTGAAATCCCCAAAGCAGCTCTTTGTGCCTGTAGACAAAACCTCTCAGGAGAAAGGACTATTTTCTGCTGTTAAAACAGATTGCTTCAAATGCCAGCATCCTTAATCTGTGTCAAAGACATTGACTTTGCTAAACCTAAACCGAGGTCTTGGGGAAGGGGCTATTTGCCATGTCTGTGACCTTAAAAATGAGGTTCTTCTGCCAGCTCCTCATGGAGATTCTTATGCTGCACAGTGCAGATATACATCTGCCCCAAAAGAGGAAGCTTCGTTGGAGGAAAATCTGCACCTTGTAGAAAAAGAAATGCTGCTTTTGCAAAACTTTTTCCTGCTCTTTCCCCAAGTTTTTGAGTCTGGCTACCAGCTCTGCGCTTAAGAATAATAAGAACATGATCCATGTTCAGACATTACTTTGGTATGTTGAGTATTTAGCAAAGTTTTCTTTTGGAGAATGAGGAGTAAGAGAATATCAGCAAACTGTAACAGTTTGGGTCTCAACTTTGTCCAGATACAATTTCTTGATGAGAAATAAGTGCTGTCGAACTCTTCAAAGACTGTCTTTCAGGGAAGTCTGGCAATCTCTGTGAAACAGTTTTTTCCATAGTCATACTAACTACACAGTTATTACAATGCAGCAGTAATGGTTTTGTTGGTAAAGGAAGTGGCTCCATCTGTTGTCAGTAAATAACTTGATTTTAAAGTAGCTAAGGGTTTATATTTCTTAAGTACTTTCAGCAACACTTAAAAAAAAAAGAAAAATCAAGTTTACAAAACACTTTTTGGTCTAAAACATTAACTTCTTTACTTCAAAACATGATGAGACTTGGGCATTACCCAAGTAAATATTTAAGATTTCCTTCAGCTAGACCTACGAGATCCACGCTGCATACCCTGACAGTACATCCCTGATACTGCATGTAGCTAAATATCCTCATTTACAAGGTGTCAGTCAGCCATGCTGTATACTGGGATTATGGGATGAGTGCCAGACCCAGCACATTCTGCCTTGCTCATTTTGCACCTGGGGGATGGTCATGCATAAATATGAGTATAAAAAACAACTAAGTCATAAACCCGGAGTGGGATTTCATGAGCAGGTGATTGATAGGATTCATGCAAATATCATTGCAAAATGCTGCCTTGATATTACTGTGACAATTCTTTTTGGGACAGACCCTTCTTCCTGTTAAATGCCATCTCAATGCATTCCCTCTGTTTCCTCTGCCTTCCTGGAATGACAATCACATCTTCCCTGCATCTTGTTTTCTTCCTTACAACCCTTTTTGCATGCTTAAATTCTGGCCTCCCCTTTGAGCAGTTGCTTCTGCTAACCGAGCCCCATTCCTCTCGCCCAGCCTTTGTTTCAGAAGTCTCTCTGCAAAAGTATTTACCACTCTGACTGGTGTATACTATCCAGCACATGCTGACAGTGGAGACTAAAAATACTTGGAAAAATAATTTGGAAACCAGAAAAAGGAACTGTAAGCAGGTTTCTACTTTATCCTATAATCTTGTTGTTTTAGGAGACACTGTTAGCTACTGGCTAGAATATTTCACTGGGTTAATCAGCTCACCTAACTACAGTAGGCTGTTCACCTAACTAGAGGGATCTGACTGGGCTTATGTTTCCTGATCATTAAAAAAAACCTCAAAAGATAGTCAACAAAAATCTCTGAAGAAAGGATATTTCAAAAAAAGTTCTATATTATTTTGAGTACCACTTAGATAAATGAAATATTTCTAGAAACCTGCAATCTGCTGTACAAATTCTGTTGCTCTGCTTGAGACTAGCGGTCATGCAGTTTTTAAAAGAAAGGCTCACCATAGAAAGTATGCGTAAACTCATGTCACTGTTTCATTCTGAGTTTCAGGTCACAGCTTTCTGTGTTTTAAGAGGCAAAGATTTTATTAAAGTGAGTTTCAGTTCATTTGCATGGTCCCATAAAATAGTAATAATTATATAAAGCTGTAGCAAACGGAGGTAAAGTGCTAAGGTATGCTGCATGTAAACAGGATCCAGTGAGTCAGTGTCTAAAATACAACACTAGATTTTCTGTGGTCATCCTGTGAGAAGAGTAAGTACTGTTCACTCAAATAAACAACC
This sequence comes from Aleadryas rufinucha, assembly GCA_013397815.1. Taxonomy (NCBI): domain Eukaryota; kingdom Metazoa; phylum Chordata; class Aves; order Passeriformes; genus Aleadryas; species Aleadryas rufinucha. Next base: position 427,982 of record VZTH01006802.1, on the reverse strand, counting down.
GTTTTGTTTTGGAGTAAAATCCATATTTGTGTCATTGCACATAATTTTCAGAGACAAAATCAGGGAGGCATACTCCATTATGTTTCTTACTCAGATTAATCTCTAGAGATTTAATTCTTTGCTTACCTGGATCCTCTGCTCAAGTCTTCTAGTGATTTTGTCCTTTAAAACCAGGGTATTCCATTTAATATATATTATGCACTTTGCCTGGGTTATTTTTAAAGATGAGTACACTGGCAGGATTCCACTATTATTTTTCACTTCAGGCATCATACTACCTAAGTAGCTACTAAATGTTTAAAAAGAAAAAGAGCCAAAGATGACTTACCATATATCTTATGGCGCAGGTGATGTCTTGTATTATTGCAACATGAGTAATGCTAAAACACTTGTATGGTCACAAGATGAAGGTCAAAACCACCTCTTCCTGTGTGAAGAAGGATGTATCAGTTTGAAACCTTCTAGCAAAAAAATCTGTTTTCATTTAAAAAAAATGAAGGAGCGAATCTCTGGTTCTCTTTTTCTAAAAATGAGTCATCAGATGTTACTTTTCTAACTCTTGAGATGTGCAGATATGTCGAAATTCTAGAGGATCTTCCTAGGAGTTGAAGTTTCACAACCCACAGCTGAAGTTTCAGAAAAAGGGTTTATATCATTATTTTATCTTTTTCTTTTAGCTAGCTTGTTTGAATCAAGAACTGTTTATATGCAGTTCATCCCTTTACATTTTTCAGTCATTAAATTTCTTTTATGTTTTTCTGTCCTTTAACAAAAAGTGGAGCCATTGAATAAAGTTTATGCTTCTATTCAGAATTACCTGCACTTTCTGTTGTCTTGCTCTGAGTTGCAGTCCTTATATTTCAGGAGAGTTGATCAATCCTATTTTTCTTTAGCCCAGTCTTCTGGACTGTGTTTTTTATTTTAATCCCTCTAATAAGACTATGACTTAGTCTGTATAGTGAGTCTGACCTTTTAAAACAGCACTGATACTTACGTTTTGGAATTAAGTTTTTAAAAAGCCTGATAAAATCTGGTTTCTTATCAATTTCCTTCCTTGTAGTTGATTCCTCTGACTTTTAGAGTTAAATTGAAGCTGCACTGTGAGCAGATTTCTAGATCCTCCTTGGACATCAAAGAAATTACACAGAAGGTAGGAAAAATACAGAAAGCAAGAAAGGGATGGTGCCTTACCAGATGCCAGAGAACCCCTGAGAAGATACCTGATAACGTACAACCCCCTTGACATCTCTTGGTAGGGTTCTGGAGGATCTCATGTGTTTTGGTTTGATACTGGCCCAATGCCAGGCACCCACAAGAGCGACTCGCTCACCCTCCCCTGCCACAGCTGGGCAGAGAAAGGTAAAGGAAAAAAAATTAATGAACCCTTCATGAGTGAGATGAGGACCAGGAGAAACACTTCAAGGGCGAAACAAGCTCAACTTAAGTTGCGAAGTGAAATTTATTACTAACAGAATCAGAGGAGGATAATGAGAAGTAAAATAAGCCCTTAGAACGCCTCCCCTCCCCCCCAAGCCCCTCCCTCCTTCCCACCGACAGCACAGGGAGACAGGGCATGGGGGTTTGGTCAGTCCATCACCGAGATTTCTCTCTACTGCTCCAGAAGAAGAGTCCTTCCCTGTGAGGCCGTGGGATCCCTCCCACGGGAGACAGTTCTCCGTGAACTTCCTGACATCATGCTATCAGTGAAGGCACTAAAGGGGTGCCTTTTCTGCACTCATTCCTTGGTATCCTTAAAAGATTTTTAAACACCAAAAGCACAATGGGAGTGTCTTTCTTTGGATGCTGCCATTCCTTAATGGAAGTCAAGGGAATCACATCTTCTGAGTTACCTCTCAGATCTGGGAGGAGACAGTAAAGAGTGAAAAGCTCCCTCTGTTTTCCTTGTCAACCCTTTTTTGCACGAGGGACTAATCTTTATTCCATAGGACAAATGGATTTTTCTCTTCCTTTCCTAATCTGCTGTTCCAATGAGCTCTTTAAAGGCTGGAGTCTCAGCTCCTCAAAATTAAAGGCCCATGTAGGTTATTCTAAGGGTATGTTTGGTGCACCACGCTTGATGGACTGACTGTACTAGACCCCCTACACAGTCAGTGGAAATAGCTGCTTCTAATACTGTTTCCACTACATCTAAAACAAGTTCCCAATTATTGTGTAACTTTCCTGGCTAAAAAATTCTGCTTTTATACTGAATTCTTATAATTCTGAAACAAGATAACATGTCAAATTACTTCTTCAATATATGATTTCTAAACAGTCTGCATACTAAAATTAACAGATATTTGAAGTATTCCTTCATGAAGCCTGCACTGTTTACTGTACGTTACGTGTTACTTAACCCACTGGAGACTCTAAACTTTTCCATAATTTCACACTATAGGAACAGGGGAAACAGTCTCAAACCTGTTGATGGACTTGCCTGTTTTTCATCAAGCTTTTTAATTCTGAAATATGCTCCTGCAAAACTTGCCCACAACATTTCAAGTAACAATAACAAAAACTACCACTACTACTTAAAACTAAGACCTGTAGTAGGCTGGTCTTAAGAAATAGCCCCTTGTTCCCACAGATTCATTGGCTTTATTAATGCATTTGATTTTGTTGATTATAGTTTTTGGTTCCCATAGCTCAGTCTGGTCAGCAAGCACAGTGGGGCATGTTATTTACTGATGAAGAGTATTGCACATCAACAGAGGGCCTCTGCCACTCATGGTTATAACAGCTGAATAAGGGGAATGCACTTGGTCTGCTCACCAGCTGCGTCTCACAGCTGGATGAGAGACTCCCCAGAGAGAGTGTGAATAGCTGTGGCACTTTGCAGCCCAAGTACTGGGTTGTGTGACTTTATTAGCAGCACCTGCAGGATATCTACAATTAGCTCTACCCCAGCTGCAGATAAGTAGAGCTGCTGGGAGGCCACATTTGGTCAGGTCTTGCTTGTGGCTGTAGGCAAGCCAAATCCCCTTGTGCTTGTCAGGGTGCATACCGGTGTTTCTGGCACCGGCAGGCTGGCCCGACATGCCGGCGGTATGAACGGGAAGGCTTCCGTGTAGAATTCAGCAGACCTTTATTCCATGCTGAGGGGCTAATGACGAAAGCGCCGAGCCCGGGCAAATTCAAGCCTTTTCCCAGGACTCTGGCAGAGGATTCTAGGCAGAGGGGCGGGACATAGGCGGGGTTTCGGTATACCGGGGAAAGGGGGCAGGGGAACCAACGGGCTGGCCAGGGAGGGCTCTCTGTCATGGATCTCACATGTGCTGTTTGTGGGGCACTGAGTGATGTGCTGTTCATCAGTGCTGTTAGGACAAGATCTTTCCTGCAGGAGTTGGTCTCCCATCCAGTCTGAAGTTTCATCACACTAATTTGGGACTGGCCATCTTAATGCTGTCTCACCTCCTCTTTCCTGCTGCCTCCATCTGGTGTGTATGAACACAGGTGTGGACAATGCAAGCAGCACAACTGTTGCAACTGTTGTTGCAGCTCAGATTTTTTTCAGCTTTTCTCAATCCCTTGCCAAGCATTTATTTGACTAAGCGTACTGGTGCTTGTCATGAACTCCAGTGGATTTTAAGAATCTTTACCTAAGGTGAACCTCATCATTCTACCAAGAAACTGAAGCTATTGTTCAATAATAAAAGTAACGATTTACTTGTTGGGGGTTGATATAGCTTTGAATTTTACCTATCATGGTTTTCATTCCTATCAGAGATGAGTAGGAGTTACATTTAGTGGTGTGATGCTCCTTCCCTCCATAAAGGTATTCCTGGAATGGAAGTGAGCTTCGTTCCTCATCTGTGGGGCTCAAGTTGACATACTCAGCAAGTGTGCAGCCATGTACTCTGTCAAGTCAAGCTGCATTTGTCAATCTCTCCTATCCAATGATTGATTTTATGATTACAGTAATCAGCCCATCTCATTGAAGTGTCTGGCATCTGAGTGGCATGGCACTCCCACAAGGAGATGCCGTTATTTACATGAGGTTAATGCCAGTACTGAAATGACTACTAGGACACATACTAGAAACTCACATACCAGTGTGATACACAAATGTCATCAAGTACAATTATGGGTACAGAAACTTGAATATTTGACTAGCAGTTTCCATTCAAGTTATACCAACCTTCACCGCCTGAAAAAGAAAAGCTGGGGGGAAAAAAGAGTCCTGGGACAGAATGACAGATGCCTTTCCTAGGTACACACAGTGTGATAGAGAACAACACTCTTATTAAAAGAGCTTATTAAAAGTCTATCACTACAGCTAAAATTAATCCTTTTCATCTGGAGAAGAGGTCAAATGAAGACAAGTGAACACAAAGTAGATGAATCTTGTTAGATTCACAACATCTGTGTCCAAATTAGATTAGTATTAGCACGTATTTTATTTCATCAATTACAAGTGTCTTTGTCTTGAAGAGGCTGAATAAAGACATCCAGATAAAACTACTTTTTTGCTTAGACTATTTTTTCTTACCAGCCTTTTCTTTCAGGCTCTCAAGCTCTGGTGACTCATCATTTGAGCCACCATCACAATCACACCCAATCTTAACATCTCTGAGGTGTATTCTTTTGGGGAGAACAGGGGAAAAGCATGATGTACCACGCCCTAAGATTTCTATCATGGAGACTAGTGAAAAAAACAAAACACTTCACACACAGGTGTAAAAGAAGGTGGGTTACGAAAAAAAACTCTGGAAGACGAAAGCATTTCTAAAGCAGATGAATGTTTCTTCACGTTGTTTATTGTCAGTAACATCAAAGGTTTGTGACTTTTTTCACCTATTATTCTTGGGCTGTTTGTTTCTTCCTTGTAAATCTGGCACATATGTCATTACAATCTGCAGCACATATTATCTCTATTGTCATGATATTATTTTTGTTTTGGCTTTCTCCAAGCTGCTCTTACTGAACTATGTTTCCTTATGCAGCGAGGAAGAGAACATTGCTTCCTTCTACTATTTTTATCCAGGTTTCTGATGTATGCTCTCCTGATTTATAGACAAAGGGTTGTCATAGTACAATAGATTTTACTTTTGGGGCACAGTTATGCATTTCACAAAATTTCATCTCTCAGAATCTCATTTTTGCATAGGCCTTTAATTCACACACTTTGGTTTTTTTCAGGTACATTTCTTGTACATAAATTCCAGGTCTAGAGTTTGTGTTTTGGGGCTATCTCATATGTGCATTGGATATGTTCCTCAGTGTACATGTAATTCCTGGACCTTTTACCAGGCAGGCTGGGAAAAATCATGCACCAAATTTCTTCCCAGTGAAAACTAGGTCACACAAAGGGTGAACAGAGTCTGTTAGATGACAAAGTATATGCCAGTAATGCAATATAGTACCTTGAGAGAGTTAAAAATTCACCAAAGTATAGTAAGGAATAAATAAAAGAACTTAGGAAAAATAAAGGAAAAACCAAACATGCAGGAACCAAAATCTATTGACCCGAGAAGGAAGACCAGGACGACACTATAAATCTAACTACAAAGAAAATGAAACTGTTGATAAAGCCAAAGAAGTTTGCTTAGTCATTAACAGAGTTAAAGACCTGCTTACAGACTATGATTGCCTCTTACCCAAAAAACCCCCTTCTTCATAGAGCATGCAGGGTAAAGGAAGTGTGCACTGTACCCTTAAATGGAGATCAGAGAATGCAAAGCCAAGGACTTCAGCTGTAGGTTGATATGTATGCGAGAAATGTCAAATTTTTGTTGTTCAAAGCATACAAAAATGAGCACCTGGCATTTTGGAGGTGTGCCAGCTTTGTGGATTCACGACCTAGCACCTGTCTGCGCAGATATAAAAGAAACAAATATCTCAACTGCGTGTGTGTGAATCAGCTTCTTGCACACCAGCTGAAAGAACCCATGCTTAGGACAACACCAGCACCTAGAAACAAGAAAGTACTTTTGGGAGCCAAAGGTTAGATATAGTCTGTAATTGTTCATACCTTATATTAGTGTCCCTGCAAGTTATGTCCAGATGGCTTATTTACTTCCATCCATTCAAGAAGTCTGGTATCAGGATAGGTTGTATTGGTCGTGTTCTATGGGTAGCATCCTACTAGCACAACCCTGTAGACAGTTCTGAAGAGCTGAGCCTCAACTTGGAGGTTTGTGCATTTTTGCATATTGGCCTATGTTTCTGAAAATTCTGTCCATCTTAGTGTTGGGGTCTCACCTTCCCAAGATCAGTCATTCCAGACTTCAAACATTCAAACCAAGATTGCTCTCACTGTCACCAGACATACAAAGCATCTTGGCAGTTATACAAACTTAGACAACATTTTTTTATCCTCCTATTCAATTTTTTTAATGAAGTACAGCTCCTAGTGGGCAAGTGTCACCAGAATATGGGTACAAAGCAATGCCTGCACCCCTTTGTTCTGGCCTGGTTGCTATTGATATACTAAATGCACCAGAATTTCCCAGTTTGCTTTTTTTCCTCTATTAGCTAAATTTTTTTATTACTCTATTAAGGAGTAATTCTTCTGAGGCCACAGTAACCACACTAAACACTTCTTAGTGAAGGCCAGTAGGCATCAGCAGTTGAAAATAGCAGCAAAAATAAATTTCAAAATTAGCAGTATATGCCTGTTGTGCCATTTAACCTGGTCAGAATCCTGTTATTCTCCTGGCGCTTTCTTTGTTTCTCATTCACTGCAACAAGATACCATGTAGGTTTGTCCTTATGTTCTTTGTATTTATCCTTCTGTAATTTTCACTGGAAGGAGAGATGTTTAGTTTGGAGCTTCATAACTGGGAGTATCTCTTACGTAAACTTTTTAAGTTTCTGCTTAAATTATTTACCTCTGGTCTTCCCATTAGTTTGGCTATTATTTTTTTAGTGTCTTTTAGGGCTAATAAAGTCATTCTCTTGTTCTTGTAACTGCTTTTTTCTATTTATTCATTTCCATCTACTCCTCTTCCTTTATACCCCATTTTCATTTATCTCATATAAAATATGTGCACACAAAGTTACTGTTGGGTTAACAAACAAGAAAGTCTTGTGACAGGAACATCCCTATATACTGCTTACCTAAAGTTTCACTGTTTCTATTTGTCCGTCATATGCTTACCACTGACAAACCAATGGCTGTGACTATAAATCTGGTGATTGCTTGTGAGTGTTGTTCAGCACTCAGCAGTGCCATATATGCACTTTTGCTGCATTTCCTTTTGCCCCTTAGAAAGTCTGTCTGACAGTGGGCAGAGTTATCTTTTGCTGTGTGGGACATTCCTCCCTACGTGTTTCTGAACATGTGGCAGCAGCATCTCCTAACAGGAAGGTTGGACTCTGTCCTGTTCGGTGTATAAACTAGACTGTGTGATTGGCTTTGGAGCTATGTGCGGATACTTGTCCATGGCACGTGGCCATTCTTTTCATAAGCATGCTGAAAGCCCAGGCATCACATTATCTTTTTCAGGAGTTCCACGCCAAAAGTTTTGAACTTGAAAAAATTTTCACTTAGCTGTTCAACATTTGTTGTAAAGCAACAATTTATTTGTGGTGTTCAAAAAGGTCTTGTCTTGAATCTGTTTGATGTTCCGGTGAGACTTGTATACTCTCTCAAATGCTTGCTTATATCACCTCAATATCTCACCAGAGCAGCTCAGATGCCTCCCAAACACTGCAGTGGTTCTTCCTTGTGTTAGTTTCTTTTCTGCTGTAATTGCAATCCTGGCATATTGGTACCTCCTTGCCATCTTCTTCACATACCTCTAGTTCATCACACAGTTTGGATGCATATGCCTGTGTCTCTAGCTCTTACATATACACTGTATCTTCATCTCAATGTTTTTCCTCTGCAGACCTTGAGTTACGGAATATTTGTCTCCTATATGTAAAATTTCTACCACTTCTCCGCGGAGGTGACTTGTGTTCTCTTTCATGGGGACTGTGAATCTTGTTAAATCTTCCCCAAGAGTATCTCCATCCCACTGTGACCAGACTGCCTGAAATCCTGCTAGCCTGGTTTGAGGCTAGCTGGCCTGTAGCTGTACGATGGTGCAGCCACATCTGACTGATTAAGACTCAAAAACTGCCACAGAACTGTCTAGAGCCCTGCATGACTCAGTGCAAAGCTGCAGTGAAGAACCAAGGATTATTCTCATTATCCTGCTTGGGCACTTAATAGGATAATGTGTAAGTTTATTTATTTGTGTTCCTGCATCACAAAATAGAAAATCAAAATCAAAAAAAAGGACGGAGTGGTTATAGAATTTAGCCTATCCCATGGTGGACAGATGAGAAGAGTGTGCAGGGGAGAGAAGGAGGTGTGGCTCTTAGGCTGAGAAATTGAATGGGCACAGTGTAGCAGGGAGAATGACATGATGAAGCAGAAGTACATTTCCGTATTGAACTTTGAGGGCTTAAGTTCCTTACACATAAAACCTGGGACGACAGGCACACTTCTTGGCTAGGATCACTCTATATGGTGCAAGGAGATATGAAATTTGCTGCAGAAAGTCCATGGAGAATCCTGATTTTATCCCAATATTAATAGAGTGACATCATTTATTGTCCTCTTTTATTCCCTCTCTTCCCCTATTTATAACACAGACAACCCTGTTTCTCCAAATCTCACTCATTTAAAATCTGTGGCCTCAGATTTTTTCCAAAGCTCTTGCAGGTCACTCTTCTCAAGCTTGCTGGTGGATAAAAGCTGTACCAGCTGCTGTAGCTTCTGGACTGGGCAGACAGTTCTCTGTTTGCTTGGTTTGAAGTGTGGTATTGCAAGTGCCCATGGCTGCGTCTTTTTCCCATCTCCACTCTGAAAGCAGAGCCAATGCCCTTTTGCTTACAGAAGAGAACATGGGCTACAGAGTATACACAGATTTCCAGACACTGATTTTATTAGTTTCACTGCATTAACATGAAAAAAGGAAGAAATTTAATTCCAACAAGATAAGGATTTACAATAAAACACAGCGGTAGAAATATCACCGTTACAGCAGGATTTGTATTGCACTGAAGTAATTTATGCTCTAAAATTATAAAGGTGCTTTCACTTTTTTCCAGAAAAAGAAGTAGAAAAGAAAGGAAAACTATTATTTCCAAGCAAGAAAATTTACTGTGAGGATAATTTTTGGTCTTTTGTTTAGTCTGTCTATGGCTGTTAACTTCACAAGGTAGTGGCCAGGTAATAATAGCTGATAGGATAAGAACTACATTAATAGAAGCAGTACCTGGGCATTTTAAGGCAAGAGGAGGAAGAGTATTTGCACCACCTAGGTTAAGGCATCTGATACCTAAATTAAGAGTCTGGCATTTTCAGTTTCCTTTCACAACTGGACAGTTAATCTTCCCCTGAGACTATTTAAATCCCATGTCTGCTTCTGGCTCAGGCACTTCTTATTCTCTAGTGACCACCGAGGGACCTTGAAGAGATTTGCTGATAATGGAGGCATCTGCATCACGTGCCTGATGTTAAGTAGCATGGAATTCCCTCTGGTGTCCTTACCTACTGGAGGTTAGTTTAACCTGCCTCTCCAGATGTCCATGAGTCAGTCCTTGCATGCATGAGCGGTGCCCCTCCACGGAAATGGAGAAAAATCCAGAAGGACAGCTCCCTTGCATAAGGAGTGCTCACCTGCACTTCCTTACCGTTTGAAGTAAGAAATTGTTTGCTATGCTCCTCCTTCCTCTTCTTTGCTAACCCCATGTCCTTAGAATTCTTCTTTCTTTTACAAGGAACCTCTTAATAGTAGGCTAAATGTATGGCCATAGTACACCAGTAGGCCAATGGTCTTGAGTCTTCAATCAGCATGCAGTTCTCGTTGAGGCACCAGTTGGCTAGAGGCACTCTTCTCCTGGCAAGGCAAGAAGGTATGCCTTGTCTGGAATTGGCTCCTTTTGCAGGTCCAAGGCCACTGTCTTCCTAGAAGTGTATCCCAAAAGTTAGACTTTCTATGTTTGGGAAGAGCATGTTTTTCCCATGCAAGAGCCTAACCTGACACACTTGTGTCATATATTGCCAAGTAAACTCCTCTTCTGCACATGATTTACCTGTCCGTGACTAGGGAGACCTGCTCTCAGTACTGTGCTCAGTCTCCCGAAATCCTTCAGTGGTTCCTGATATTTTTCTCATACAGAAACTTGCAGAGCAAATACCAAGGTAATTTTTGTTCTGGTTTTAAAGATCTTTGCTGAAGTGCCTTTATTGGTTTAGTGGATTTTTCTCTTGGAGGAATATGACTTGTCAGAAACAAGCTCATGCTTTTTAGGAGTGCATCATTGTCTTATTGTGCAGTCTGTAAACTTGGTGTGTGCAGTTACTTGAAAAATTGCACTCAAAAATCACAATGTTGCTGATTAAAAGCACACTTTGGAAAATGCCAGCAACTGAATGGTGATATATCAGACATAAAATTAAAAAGCAAAAATCAAAATGCTATAACTTAGTTATAACTGTTAAAGGATTATGTTTAAAAATGACTGCACTATTAGCTAAACAGGTAAATCTTTCCGTGAAATGGTCCCAGTAAAATCTTGTGAGATGACTTATTACTCCTTAGACTTTTCAATGTTGTATTCTCCCCTCAGTAAATTTCTGTGGTTAGATTTTTGTAAAAAAGCACAATCGTAATTTTCTGGGCCCTATTTAAATCTTGATGCGACACAGCTATGCAGTTAATGTTTCCTGGAGAGCTCAATGATTCTCTTAGTTTAGCAATGGAAAATGCTGTAATCCCAGGGAGCAGTTAACCACAAGAATAGGGGGTCACACAATTTTCAGCAGTGGTCGACAGAAAGATCTTAAATAATGTCAGGGACTTCCTAAGGCAAAGCAAGTGATGCAAAATTTACCAACAAATGTTCTGATGTATTTTTACAGTCCAGTAGAGATGTCGTGCTCTGCAGTGGATTGTGTGAATGTAGAACTGACTCTTTCCAATTTTTCACGAGAAAGACTTCGACATTTTTTGCAAAGGTGAGGTGCGACATGCTTTTGGAAAAAGGAATAAAGATATGCCCTAAATTTTTCTCCAACAAATACATAGATCACAGGATTGATGCAACAGTGGATCATTGAGATTGTTTCTGTCACTTGAATTGCTTTCGCCAGTTGACCTTTGAGTTCACAATTTGGGATGAAAAGTGAATTTTGAAATGTATGCAAAAAAGAAGAAATATGGAATGGTGTCCAGAAGATGAAGTAAAAAATCATGATCACAAAAATGAGTCTGACTGCTTTATGTTTTTTCTCATTCTTAGATCTCAGTAATGTTTTCAGAATTTGTGAGTAACTGAAAATCATAATGAGCATTGGAACAATAAGTCCCAAAATGTTCATTTTTAAAATAGAAGAGTACTTCCAATTTATTGTGGAATCACTTGGGTAATGAGCACTGCAAGTATAGCCTGAACTTTCCTTCTGAGTTTTGTGAAATACCACCCCAGGAGCAGAAATAAGAACAGCAACAGCCCAAGTGACAACACTGGCAAGGATGCCGTAGGTAACTGTCCTGGCTTTCAAAGCAAACACCGCGTGCACTATGGCCAGGTACCTGTCCAGGGTCAAGAGGATTATGAAAAAGATGCCGCTGTAGAAGCCAAGGAGGTAGACACCTGACAGAATTCGACACAGCACCTCCCCAAAAATCCAGTCGTGAACTGCGTAATAAGCCCAAAAAGGGAGAGAAAACACAAACAGCAGATCAGAAATTGCCAAGTTGAGCAGGTAGATGTCAGTCATACTCTTCAGCCTCTTGTATTTCACCAGGATAAGGACAACAAGCATGTTGCCTGTCAGGCCAAATATCACCACTAAAGAATAAAGAGGTGGCAAAAAAATTGCTGCAAAGTGCTTTTCCTCAGTTGCAGGGCAAGGTGTTGAATCACTGTAGTCAAATTCTGTTGTCAGTGCCCAGTCGGTGAAGTCTGTGGTTTCATTTCCCATGGTGTATTAGTCTGGAAAGGAGAAAAAAAGAAGACATTAAACTAGAGGAATCTCTAAGCTTTGCAGTGATGAGAATGAAACATGCTGATGTTGCCTTCTGAAATGCGTTTTGCTGATGAGCACACAAGCATTACTATGTCAAGGTATGAAAGAGAATGGAATTGCAGAGCTCCCAGGAAACCCATCCACACAGCTGTGGAGTCACACTGGTGCATGTTGGAGGTGTGCTGTGTGCCATTTCCCAAGTGTGCATTATCATGCACATTTTTCCCCTCCTCAGTAGAGCCTGTCAGCTGCCTGGCCTAACCAGGTGGAGAGGACAGATGAATTTAATGAGTTGTGGGTAGTTTGGGGCTATTGTGCTCATCAGTGGCATTCCAGAGGAGTGTAGAAAGCCAGGAATGCAACCTCAGGAAAGCATAGTGCCTGGCACGCAGAGCATAGTCTTGCTTCTCCTTGGGACCTGGCCACCTGCTCATCGTGCTGGTCTATCCTGTAGCTCTTACCCACGGACGACCAGGCACTGGTCAGGTGTAAATGGTGCCTGCAAAGGCACTGTGACATGGGTGAAAAACAGCTGACTTCAAGCACTTCTTCAAACTGCTTGTGACTTCCTGGGACTCTTACTGCCTAAGGGAATCAGGACAGTACTAAACATACCCACCTGGTGGACCTGCTGTTGTGGGTTTTGCAGAGTGGAAAGTCGGCAGTGTTGGTCTGGGTTAAAATGGCAAACACTGTGTCCTTTACAGAGCCTGGGGCAGGCATAGGCAGTGGAAGTGTGCTGGTTTCAGATAGCTCTGGAATGAAATCAGTGCACAGTCCTGTAGATAGAACAGACAGACAAAGACCTTGGCAAATGATGCAAGAGATGAGAGTTGCTGTTGGGGTGGCCTCTAATATCTGTGTCTGTTGTGGCATCCTCCTGTCAGCTGAAAGACCTCTCGACTGCTGTTTGGGGATGTAAGGAGTTTTGTTTCCTTTTTTCAGTAGTTGTTTACAGCGATTATTCAGGAGCTGCAAAGTTTAGATTGGTAGAGTGTCTTGGAGGGAGCACAAAGGCGAAAGACAGATATGGCCAGAGTTAAGAGTGTGTACTGCAGTTTTCATGTGATATTGTTCTTCACCCTTTGTCAGTCAGTGCTTCCTGTAAGGCAACGGTGAGGAAATGCAAGGGTTGTGGAAACACTCTGTCTCTTCTGTTTTGGTTTAGGGACTGTTGGAGGGACTGGACTTCCCCTGCAAGAAAACATCTGGGTATCAGCCCCTCCGGCCGCCAAAGCCTCCCCTTTTCCCAAGTCCCTGGTAGGACTGTGAGCCAGATGCAGAAGCATAGCTTTGTATAACTTGATCTCTGAAAAGCTCAGGACAACTGTCTTCTCACAGAGCCCCAGAGAACATGGTAGAATTCCTGTATGTCCCATGAAAAGCTGGGCAGAGGAGTTTGTGAAGATGGGTGTCAGAGGGACAAAAAGTGCTCCCTGGTCACTCAGTGGGGAAGTGCATTGGTTCCACTTCCCCACTGAGAAGCCCAATGAGTAGCTCTCCAATGAGAGCCTCTCAAATGAGCACTCCTCAATGAGTAGCCACTCAAAGAGAGCTACGTGCTGCCTTGTTAAAGGGCTGCTCTGTCTTCCTGTGCCATCATGACTGCTTTTATCAGACACTTCATGACAGACTGGTGGCTGCCCATGGCGGGGTGCTGGTTTTGAAGTCAGCCTCTTCCTGGAAATGTCATGCCAGTTTTTAGTCAAAGGCAACAGAGTGCTCCTGATGCAGAACAGTTCAGGCAGTGCCCGTGGCCCAGCTTGCTGTGTGATCCCTGAGCACTTGTGTCGTGCACCAGTGTTCAGTCCTTTCCTGAATGCACTTTCTCAATGGTGTGGTCTGCCCTGTGGGAACACAGGCGTCTTTTGCAGAGACCACGCTCTCAAAACCAGCATTTCATTCTCTCTGCACTTGAGCTCTACAAGTCTGAATGTAACTGAAGAAACTCAGGGCATGTCTGGAGTGACTCAGAGACAGGCCCTTGCTCTGCTTTTTAGTAGATAGTCAATTTAATTACATGTTGGGCCGTTCTGAGCTGCAGCATGTGAAATTTTTGAAGTGTCTTAAAGCTCGTGTCAGCTTATTCAGCAGTTTGAGTCAGGGCTGATTTCCTCTTATGTCATTACAGAGTATTCAGGATCCAGAGGATATAGTTTTGATCTGGATTTTTATCGTGGTGGATATATGTATAATACAAATAATCTTGAACAAATTTTGTTGGTTACCCAGCAATAAAACAATTTTCCATGTGTGTATATGCACAAGTAAATATACATATACATACACATATTATATATAGAATTGTAGTATTTTAGAATGATAGAATCATTTAGAGTGGAAAAGACCTCTAAGATTGTTGAGTCCAACCATTAACTTAACACTGTCAAGTGCACCACTAAACCATGTCCCTAAGAATCACATCTACATGGCTTTTAAATACCTGCAGTGATGGTGACTCAACCACTTCCCTGGGCAGCCTGTTCCAAAGCTTGACATCCCTTTTAGGGAAGAAATTTTTCCTAATATTTGATCTAAACCTCCCTTGGTGCACTTAGCCTTGTAGAAGCTTTGTATTTGTATAAAAAGAAAGTAACTTTTTTTCCAAGTTTGAAACTTATTTTGAGTTGTGAAACCAGCCGAAAATAATTGTGGGAGCAACAAAACTAAAGTTAACTGACTCCCTACGGGTTTGCCTCCTTTGCTGTCCGAGTCTTATGTCCTGTGAGGGGTTGACCCCAGCTGGGAGCTAAGGCCTCATCTAGTCACCCACTCCCCCACAGCGGGATCAGGGAGAGAATCAGAAGTGCTGAAGAAAGAAAAACTTGCAGTTTGAGAAAAAGACAGCTGAATAAGAGAATGAAACTGAAAAAATCCACAAGAGATCATACAAGGACAAATGCTTGCCATGTACTACCAAGCAGACAGATGCTAGCCTGTCTTTGAGCAATGCCTACTCTGGAAAAACCTCCCTCTGCCCCTAGTTTTATTCCTGAGTGTGATGTTATAAGGCACAGAATATCCTTTTGGTCAGTTTCGGTCATCTGTCTCAGCTGTGGCCACAAATGTAAAAGACATCACCATAGGGGCTGCTGGGAAGAAAAGTAAGTCCGTCCCAGTCAGACCAAGTTCACCTTTGCACCACCAAAATTGAGCTCTTGCCCCATAAAAGTCACACTGATCCTGGCTAAAAAGACAGCACGTGCTGTGGTTGTTTTGTTTACTGCCTCTGACCTGATGGGAAGTCATTAAGCATTTGCATGGCCTAGAAGTCAGATCCTCCTCTTCACAACATGCACAAAATATTAAAAATATTTTCTGAGATACTTTTTTTAAAAATGCTTCTCCTTTGCACACATGCAATGTTAATCACAAAGAACTCTAGAAGACTGACCTGGCTAAAAATTCTGTTGGAAATTACTAGTTGCACTTGATCTTAATTCTTTTCATTTATCTTTAACCATATTCCCATTTTCATTTTTCTGCAGAAAGAAACATCTTCTGCAGAAGCTGTAGCTCTTGACAAGATGTCTGGTTTTGGCTTTTAAGTTATCTAGGTGTGAACTTTAAGAAATGGGTCTGTTATAGCAAAGAAATCTCCAGGCTTATCTCTGCTCTTGAGCTGTTTAAACATAATCTAAGCAATTCTGATTTGGGAATTTGTAACTACTTATTTGGTTTATTCCCTCTTTTTTTCTGTCTGAAGTTACACATGAATATTCAGAAAGTCTTAATTATTTTCATTTGAGGGGCTTTCTCATTTTCTGGCCTGCATTTGGCCATCAGTGCTCACTCTCCTGACCACACTCCCTCTGTTTCTGCATGCACAGGGTAGTTTTGGTTGCTAGCAGAAATTCTGATTGATTTTTGCAGAAGTGGGCAACCGTGTCAAGCCTAAGGTAGACATAAGAAGAGAACGTTCTAATTTATCCTATGTTCTAACCATGTGAAAGTACCTAAATACTTGAGCAGTCCAGTAAGAGGCTACTGTTGTTTCCCCTTGGAGGACTGGTTATGTCCTGAGTTGCCAGAGAAACTGGATACAGAGAAGTGTAACCAGCCATGGGTCAGATACCTCCACCATGGAAAAAAGTTATTGAAAAGAAAATTGTGTCTTGGATGGGAGAAAATTTTGTTTGCTGAATACCTGTAACTTTGTGAGCGCAAATAAACATAATTTCATTTCTCTAAGTTTTAACAAAGCTGCACTTACGGTGACATCAGAGATTCTTGTAATGAAGATGTAGCTCTGAACCGTGTCTTTCCAGATTTCTGTATTTCGGCTGTTTTGGGAGAAGCCTCACTAGCTTTTGAGCATTAGCTGCTATTTACAGGGTGTCACTTTAAGCTAGAAAAGTGTCTATGTGCTGGTAGGACTATCAGATATTTCCAGGTCATTCAAGGAAAGCAGCTCCTGAGTTGCTACAGTGACTTATTCAGGGATGACATTTGTCACAGCCCAATGAGTTTGCTGTGCTCTAGAGGGGATTTAGACAAAGTTCCCTCTCAGAAACCAGAACCTGTAATAACTATAAGTTACAAGAGCATCTGTGCATGGATGGAGCTGCTTATCGCAAAACTGAATGACTTCCCCAAAGTCCTCTTCACCTTTTTGCAGTTTAAGACAAGATTGAAATGTATGAGTGGGTAACACAGCGCTACAGCCCCTGCCCTCACTCTCTTCCTTTCACAAATGCCAGCATTTGGCATACAGAAAAAGAAATTGCTTAATGACTTGTAGTCAGCTTAAAAGTATGTGTCAGCGAGCACTGAGTAATACTGGAACCTAAATAACAAAAAATAACACCACGTTGTGATAGCAGGCTTTGCAAGAGGTGTACTCAGTGTTTCCTGCTAACAGCTGTACCTCTTTAACTTTGCCTTTGACTTTCTAGGAGGAGCAAAACTTCAGAGAAATCTATGCACAGACACCTGCACTTGCTTGGAGAGCAAGCATAAAAGTGTGAACTTTTCCTGAGTTACCAAGAAAGATGAAGGGAAAGATGAAGGAAAAGATAGAAGTGTAAACTAAATACTCTATGTAAGACTGTGAACTGATAGTTTCCCTCAAACACACCTTTTCTTGTGGTAAGTGACCACAGGATTTCTTCCTAGGATTTGACTGGGGAAAGAGCCCCTTCCAAAATTAAACCTCGCCTGGGAAACCTCTTCTTCTTTTACAACAGCTGAGCATTAGAAACATTCAGAATTACTTGCCTCCTAACTGATGGGTTTTTTCCAACCCTGCAAAACTTTCAAAGTAAAATATATTCTGAGCTGGAAAGAAGAGGCTTAATTCTCTGTGAGCCCTCAGGATCTGATTGTTTACATTCCCCATCAAAACCAGAAAGACAGTCTGGCAAAAATTCTGAGCTTTTCTGCAGTTAAATAGAGTCAGTCTACGGGTCCCAAGACAAAAGAAATAGACTATGTTCTTACCTAAACAAATGCACAGTAAAAGAATGTCACAAGCACTGAGAACAACCATTCTGAGAAAGAGAAACTTGAGACAGGTATTAAACATCTTCCTCCAAATCATGAGTATATATATACATGGGCTCTTGTGTAGGCTAACTTCTGGGCTAGTATGTCTGTTAAGGTTTTTTTTGCTGTGGTTTGGTTTGGGGTTTTTTTTCAGTATCTGATAAAGCATTGAATTCAGAGTAATTCAAGCAACAGTTGTAGTCACAACCATTCCGAGGACAAGCTCAAGTACAGAATGGAAGGTTAATGGTTTGGAGTGAAGATTGCCAGCATATGCCGAGGGTCATGTGATGTCCTGCTATTGCTCTCTATGCTGAGAGGTTCAAGCCCCTGCTCTGTTGCTGTCAACTGTTCCAGGCAAATGACAATACAATTCTCCCAAGGATGCAAAAAAAGAGAAAGAATCCTTAGGCTATTGTGGCTTTTTTGTTAATATACAAGTGGCAGGTCTCATTTATCCAAGCAGAGGAGTTCACCTTTTCTTGTGTGTGAGTAGAAAAATTCCAGTGTAGTACTGATGTTCTTTATTCTTGTAAAACATCCTTAACAAAAATGCAAGCCAGATCATGACTGGGTATAAAACTGACACCTCATTGAGATATAGCTGAGATATGGAGTACAGACTTTCTAATGTGGTGACTCAGAGATACCACATTAAACAGAGGACCCAATCCCAAATATTGCTTTAAAACATTATAATGAAATAACACTTTAAACAGATTAAATGCTTGAATAATATAGAGAAACCATATGATAGGATAGGAATGGATAACACCTGCCAAGTGCATCTGAAAGGGCAAGATGTGACTTAGAGATGGAGAGTTTAGATTAAGTGTGAAGGATTCCATATCTGACCAATTTTTATCCTTAGCAGAATGCATCTTCAAGCTACTGATCTCTGGGAACTGCTTCAAAACCACGACCAAGTTAGTTTCTAGAACAAAAAAGAGTATAATTTTCTATACCAACTGTCCAGTTGAATTCCCTACTTTCACATTTAGCTTTATTCCAAGCTGTAATCTAGTTATAAGACCCAATTGTTTCCAAAGATGTTACCTCTGCTTCAAAGTCATCTCTACTGCCACTGTCATTAGGCGCATACACTCCCCACTTAGTGGATTTCTCTTACATATACACACATTTAGATGTAAAGATAAGGAAAAAAATCATCTACTCACTGTTTCATCAAGCTGGTCTAAATGTGGGTCCTTCTTCTTTGTGAACGAACATATGTCTGAAAATAGGAAACAACACTTCCTGTGATACATTGCAAAATGAGGGTAAGCTTCTTCTTCTCTGAAAAAGCTTAGTTTCCAGGCTGAGGTAAGAACTGGTGGATGAGGACTTTATGGGTGCCTATTTGTTCTGCTCCAGCTGGTCAGTTTCTGAACTACTCCATCTCTACAGGGTTAAGACTGGCTGGTTAAATTCAATAAAATCCCATTATCAGGTCACTAAGTATTTCTGCCTTCTCTGGAAACCTCTAATCTCAATTTACTCTCTTCCAGTTTGAATCCATTCCATCTATTCCTGTCACTCCATGCCCTTGTAAAAAGTCCCTCTCCTTTCTTGGAGGCTCTCTTCAGGCACTGGAAGGCAGCCGTTAGGTCACCCCAAAGCCTTCTCTTTTCCAGGTTGAACAAACCCAATTTCCTCAGCCTTTTCTCTCAGAAAAAGTGCTCCATCCCTCCAATTGTCTTGGTGGCCCTCTTCTGGGCTTGCTCCAACAGTTTGATGCTCTTCCTGTGCCAGGGATCCCAGAGCAGAATGAAGCTCTCCAGGTGGGGTCTCACCAGAGTAGAGCAGAGGGGCAGAATCCCCTCCCTTGCCCTGCTGGCCACACTGCTTTGGATGCAGCCCAGGACACGTTTGGCTTTCTCTCCTGCAGTTCACACTGCTATCTCATGTCCAGCCTCTCATCCATCAGCACCCCCAAGTCCTTCTCCCCAGGGCTGCTCTTGATCTGTTCACCCTCCAGCCTGTGCTAATACCAGGGGTTGCCCTAACCCAGCTGCAGCACCTTGCACTTGGTCATGTTAAATCTCTTGTCTCCTCAAGCTTGTCCAGGCCTCCCGGATGGCATCCTGTCCTTCAGGTGTGTCAAAAACCCCAGTCAGCTTGGTGTCATCTGCAAATTTTCTGAGGGTCCGCTCAATCCCTTTGTCCTTCATGAAGATATTAAATAGCCCTTGGTCCCAGTACAGACCTCAGAGGGACACCACTCGTCACTGATGTCTATTAGGACTCCAAGCCATTGGCCACTTCCCTCTGGATAGGACCCTCCAACCACTTGCTACTCTATCTAACAATTCACCCACTGAATCCATCTCTCTCCAGCTTAGAGAGAAGGATGTTGTGGCGCCTGTTCAGAAGTCCAGAAAAACAGTAGCCATAGCTCTTCTCTTGCCCACTCTTGCAGTCATTCCATCACAGGAGGCCACCGGGTTGGTCAGGCAGGTGAAAATGCCCTTGGTGAAGCCGTGCTGCTGTCCTGAATCACCTCCCTGTCCTCCACATGCCCTAGCACAGCTTCTAGGAGGATCTGTTCCATGTTCTTCCCCAGCACAGAGGTGAGGCTGACAGGTCGATAGTTCCCAGGAATGGATAGAAAGGGTAGAAAGGAGGACCCTTTATTTAAAGATGAGTACAATGTTTCCGTTTTTCCAGTCGCCTGGGACTTCATCTGGCTGCCATGACTTTTCAAGTGTCATGGAGAGGGGCTTAGCAGCTACCTTCAACCAATTCCCTTGGGACTCTGCAATGCATCTCACTGGGTCCCACAGATCATTATAAAACAAGACTGATGAATAATATGGCCACTTCTCTGCTCCCTATGGAGTCTTTTTCAATTTTATAGCAGGACTACCTTTTTCAAATTTGCACTCTTTTGGCATCAGCTCTTGACCATTCTCTCTAAGACTGCAGGGTGTTTTCCTACAGTGTTCCTGAAAAGCTGTATGACTGGCTTGTGCTACAATTACAGCTGTATTTTTTCATTTCCTAAAAAATCTATGTGGAGTTTCAGTAAACCCAGGGATACATAATCTGATCAGACGTGTTACAGGGAGTATGAAAGAGACTCATAAAGCTGTTTCAGAAAGAGTGCCTAAGGAGGGTTATAGGAAGAGGGATGTGATGGCTGAAATCACACTGTGTAGATTTTGCTGTAAGTATAGACAGCAAACCATTGAAAAGCAGAAAGTGCCTTCCCTACAGCGACAGAGTGGATAACAGGGAGACAAAAGCCACATTTTCATTCTATACTATCTCCCTCTGAGCTGCTGTCTGAATGTGAAATTCTTTCTACCACTCAGGACATCTCTTCCTACTCAATGTTCAGACTGCTAGTTCAGAAGTCTTGTTCGCATGTTTCATCTTTCGTGAACTACTATGCCTGGTAAAGAAATGAATTGGCTTTCAGGATGAAAAATCCTGCCTAAAGCACTCCATTTTCACTGCCTCATGAAAAAGAAGGGTTTCACCTGGAGAAGGGGCTTATCTCAGCTCTTAAGGGAGAAACTGCTTTGGAATCCATTGTCCAGGGTCTCCGTGTGGGTATAATCGTCTGGGAGTAGCAGAGGTAATCCTTGACCTTTTCTCTCCCTGTCTTGTGAAACTGGGGCTTCTTTCTACCTTGTTCAGGGTCTTTCTGAAGTCACCAACCTCTCAGCCAGTTCTAGGAAAGATCACAGGAGAAGTCCTCCTCCTGTGAGGAAGAGCTATGTGCTGTTTTCATAAGCTAGAGGGTAAGCAGCAATTTCAAGTTTGGCATAATGGGTTTGATGGATCCTTGTGGTGGTGAATGAGTGACGCCTGATCGACCGCTGTATTCTAACTCGAGGAAAAAAAGCACAGTTTTGCACATATTGTTTGAAAAGAATATTAATTCTTTGTGCCACCAGTCTGGGTGCTTAGACTGAAGATAAGTGGACAGTATTTTCAGGCTACCTGAGCCCCAATTGCTCCAACTTTCGAAAATCAGGAATAGTCTCTTTGCAAAATGGTAATGCAAATAATCTGAAGCTGCTTCAAAAAGTTTGAGCAAGATTAAAATACAGAAGAAAAAAAAAGAAGACATATTCAAAGGAAAAGAAACATTTCATATTAGGCACTTAATTTTAGGCACCTGTGACTACATTTTGAATTGCAGCTGAGTTATTATCATCTTATAGAGGACAGAACCTGTTACAAAGGGCAGAACCCCCTGAAAATGCCTTTTTCAGACATGTTGGGACTCTGAAGAAATCCAGGGGACAGAAATTGTGTTCATTAGTCCAGAAAGCATGGCCTGTGAGAAGTGATTGCAAAAGGACTGGATGATTTCTGGAGAGCTCTCTCAGACTTAATTTCTATGTTTTTACTCATAGTATCTTTCCTGTATAGGTTTAATGGGCTTTATAAACATTAACTAATCCATACAACTGTCTAAGAGATAGAAGCAGAGGAAGCAGTGAGAGAAAAGCCTCTCAAAGTCGGAGACATAGCCAGGAGAAGATTTCTTGCCATATAATATTAGGTTCTCCATCTCCACACAAAATTAGAATAAACAGTAAGAAAAGAGTACATCAACTTCACCATGCTAATCCATTGAAATTCTATAAACAGGGAAGTACTGCTTGACCAAAGGGAAGAATCAAAAAAGAATGAAGAATTTCTGCAAGAAAACCGTCTTACTTCATCTGGGGCTTTCTACAAGCTGTCACAAGAGTACCACTGAGAGAACTAAAGCAGGGGAATCAAACCATAATGTGTTTCTGTTACTCCATTAGCTGTTGAATGTAAGAGGGAACTAGCTTCTTGTGACAATACTACAATGTTATGTGCACACTGAAGTCAGCCTGTGGGGATACACTTAAGGCACTGAAATAATTTTCCTGTGGAAGGAAAGGGATAGCTGGAGACAGTTCACTGATGGCAAAAATATTGATAAAATTACCTAAACATAAATGACTGGTCTTCAGCTCTATGCCAGTAAGACCATAGCAAAGATAAGTGATGGCCTTGCAGTTTATCTCATGTTCTAGGCTTTCCATGGAAGGAGAAATGCTGACTTCAGTCCCTGTGTCAAAGCTTGGTCAAGAATTTCAGGCAAAGCAGGACAGAATGAGGAAGGTGCATACTGAGGGATTTGCTTTCCCGTTGCTATGGTGTGCTTCAGCCTGCCCTTTTATGACGACATTGAATGAAGTAGATCTTTTGTGCTAAAAGAGGAATTCAATAAACATCTTAATGAGACCTGTACTGCCGAATCCTCTACAGCACCCTCACCCACAACAGCCCTCATCAGAGATTTTGCTGACTGTCTTCAAGCTCACAGGGGTGTGCATGAGGCAACTTTGGTCGAGCACAAGGAGAAAAAAGCAGGCCTTTGCAAGGTCTGTTAGCAGGTAATTCTTTCCCAACTTCAAACTGGAAGTTCTAGGCTGCGGGAGTTTTCTCTCCCACCCTTAGTTGGTAGTTGGCTAGCTAATCTAAGGGGTCCCTCTCTAGTCAAGGGACAGAGGTAGGTATTTGCAGAGGGTGACAAACTGTTTTAAGTTACTCCATCTTAGGCTGGAATTAATCACCCTATGGAGGGAGCTCTCTTTAATGATCTAAACAGCCTAGGCAGCAAGTTCAGGGTAGACCGCCAACCTGTGCATTGATAAAACTGTTCCAGGTAACCTGAATGAAGTCTTCAGGGCTTTTGGTAACAAGAAACCATTTACGTTGGAAAAACATCAAGTCGACTATTTTTGTTTTACTGTTCTTTGGGTCTGGGGCGATTTTTAGCAGGTAAGACTGATAATGCTGTTCACTTCCTTTGCTGAAGAGGAATAGATCTAAAGTAGATCTAAAGACCAGTCCAGGTGGTGATGCACCCAGAAGCAGGAACAGATTTGTTATGGCACTGTGAAGACTGTACTCTGCTCGTGCCCATGAAAACTGCATGTGCTACCTCTCATGGCACAGAAGTCAGGCTGCAAAACCTGTCCTCCTCTTCCCCTACGTCCTCATATCCATGCAGGTGTTCTGAAACTGTATTTTAGGAAGGGTAGGAAGAAGATACACGAAAGTAAAACAGTTTCTGTGGATGGCTTATGCAAGTTGCCTCATTAGCTGCTCCGGTGTCACAATACTTCCTTACAGCTTTAGGGCACTTTCACAGAGCCTTGGAGGAGTAAGACTTGACAGAAGATGTACGTAAACTGGGAGTCCCACATAATCTTAAAATATTCTGCATTACTCACAGAAGAACTGCACAAGGACATATCAATGCAATCTGCCCTTCACATTAACTCTCTGTACATACATCCTGGTGCTCAGTGCACCGTCACAATGCTTGCTTCAGTTTGCAGAAGGCACCCTCCCAGCTGAGGGACTGGTTATTTGGGGTTCTCTTTACTGCACTTCACTACAGTGCAGGACCAGGCCCTATTTAATGTACACTACCCAGGCCCTTCTCGGACTACAGAATTTTGCTTTTCCCTCATGATCGCGACTCTAGTTCTGTGAGGCTAACATCTCAATCCTTCACAGACATTACCGTATTTGCCTTCTTACCACATTTATGAGATGAAGCAATACAATTACGTGCATTTTGCAAGCATCCACTAATATGTGGAAACTGGTTTGGAAACTGTTTTTCTCCAAAGCAAAGTGCTGTGCTGGGGCAGGGTTCTCATCTGTTGTAGCTGCTGTTTCTTGATCTTCACGTTGAGTCTTGTAACATGAGGAACACAACAGCAGAGGCTAACTATGAAAATCCTAGTGTAAGTAGAAAAGGAAGGTGCTTAATTTGTGTGCTAGAATTAGTCACTTTAGGGTGGGTAGGATAGAATCAGCTCTAACTCCCTTGATGAAACCTGTGCCTGTCCTGTGATAACAGATTCCAGTAGTATTTGTGGCACAGGACTTGGCATCTCTGAAAGGCAAGTGTTCCCTGATTTTGCTTCCCTGGTATCTGCAGGACTGCTCAGTGAAACTGAACCTGAAAGACTCAAATGGCTCCAAATAGTCTTCAGTCTTCTCAGAGACTGGCCTCGCACTCCTGTGCACCTACCTGAGAGACCCTGCTATATTTCTGAGAAAACTCCCCATGGAGAGTCCAGCAGCCTGAGGCCAGCTTGGTAGCCACACTACACCAACTGACACACATAATGAATCTGATCTTAGTCATCTTTTTACAAGTTTTGCTTGTGGGGTGGAGACACCATTTCCTTCATAACTTCTATAAAGAGAATAGAAGAAAACACAGGGCCTCAGATAAGTCATCAAAACTTTTTTCACAATCCACAGCAAACTAACCACACAGAGTCTGTAGTACTACAGACTTCAGACTCTTCTCCATTCTCAGCAAAAGAGAATGGCTTGGTATTTTCTGTACTGTGATATGTTAAACTTTATTGCATCCTCTTCCTCGCTTTTTTTTTGGTTTTTGTTTTAAGGCAGTACTAATGGTTGTCTCATAACTGGAATGGAAGAGCTAGCTTACAGCTTTGTCACGAGGGAGATGTGTTACGCCTGTTCTGTCACTTGAATGGTTGTGGATAGGCTGTTTGTGCCACTGTGCAAAACAGTATCAGTGTTAGCAAGAGTAATAGAAAACCAAGTCCATTTGTATTTGTGAAGCTCTCAGATCACATTGCAGGAGTTGTTTTACAGTTAAAACATTCAAACTAGCTTGTAATTCTTCTTGGAAAGATTGCGTAAATGTTAAGAGGAAAGCAAGCGTCAAGTAAGTGATAAAAATAACTTCAACTGAAAAGCTGTATGAGCAAGAGAATTCAAAAGAAAGCTGGTACTTCTGCCTACGTTGTACTAAGATATGCTGAGATAAAGGCCCACACAAAGACTTACATGAATCTTAGCAAAAAAATGTATTTTCATTGCCTAAAGTGCACTTCGTTTCACCTGAAATCTCAAAACCAAACTATCACTGGTGTGTTTGTTTGGGGAGTTAACCTTGTACACTGGTGCTCCGTTTTACAGGACTTTGTCAAGTCATACTATGTTTTTAATAGTATTGGATATTGGAGACGTTCACTGTCTATTACTGTTTTTCACACTGTCCAGGGACCATTTATTGTCTCCTAGTTGTTCGTATGTTAAATGCATTAAAGTTTAATTGCTTACACAGTGCTCACGACTGGCACTGCCAGCTTCCCTCCCTCTACACAATTCACTGAAAAGACTGTCAGGGAAGTGTAAGCCCCCAAGCCTGTGGTTTTTTTAACCTGAAATCAGGGAGTCTCTCCTGAGGTATAGCCTAACATTTTCTCTGCCTGAGAAAGAAGCTTAAAAGAATTAGGGCCAAAGGCTCCAGACGTGAGCCACAACCTGGAGAAGCTGTGTCAGAAACCTGTGACAAGTGAAAACAGTTTGTCAGCTAGCTTGCGAATCAGTGTCAAGGAAGAGGACAGGATGACCCACTAGGGCGAGTGACAGATTGACCAGCTGACACTGGAGTGCACTGGGATGGATGACAGAGGACACCTGATTATCTTCTCCAGGTCAAGAGAAGGAAAGGAACTGCTGATAGAGAGAGAGAGCGCAAGCATTTGGGCACAGAAGTCATCCAAGGGCCACCAGAGTGGTGAGCAGACCTCTGAGATTTTCAGGTTCTTAAAGAAAGTTTAAGTTAGGCACATTTCATAGCTTAGTGGTGTTATGAGGTCATTTCAGCAGAAATTGCAAACCACAGAAACTTTTGTATCTCACTTCTGGGTTGATTTATTAATACATTTGGGGTTTGCGCTGGATAATATATTTTGATTATAGCGTATTTCTAATTGAGAAGAGCAAAACCCACACAAGGTATGAGGCAGAAGAGGGTGTGAAGTGTGTTACTCTAACCAAGATTCTAGTGTAAGGACTACAAATAATTACAGCATGTAGCCACAAATGAGAAATGCCGTTGATTTTGGCCATTACAAGTATCCTTCTTTACAACTTGAGCTTAAATAAGAGAAAGAAATAATACATACTTCTTACCTGGAGCGTTTTAACTCTGATGTCAAGCCCTGGGAAAAATTATGGAAATTCCCAATGAGTACTGTGTCCTGCCCCACTGAATTCAAGGGTGGATCTCAAACACGTGACAGAACCTGTCTACCAAGGTGTCTGATGCTGCCTGGTTGACCTCACCTGTAGGGCAAATGTGATGCTCACGGTGGGCAGAAAGGAAACACTTTACACACAAGCCAAGAGATTTCTTTTCAGTGTAATTGAACTTTTTAGCACTGTAATCCAACAACCGTTATTAGTCTGGATCTAAATATCTCAGAAAAAAAAAGGAAGAGGAAAAAATAACTAAGACATGAATATTTCTGAACAGAAACAACAACAATAAAATATGATAATGATGCCATGATGCTTTTTTTGCTTTTTATGTATACCCTCCTTTATATACTCTTTTATATAACTTCTATTTTTGAGGGCCTTTTAGCCCACATACTTCTAATTCCTCAAGTTTGATAAATAACACAGACTCAATATTCCTTAAGCCAGGAGACCAAACATCTTAGAAGCCTCAGACACCAAGGTCTTCTCTGGAACACATTTTGCAAATAAGATAGGCCTGTCCAGGGGGGAAGGTTCCTCAGAGAGGGGGGTTCGCTCAGCTTCTCACTGGGGAATCTTTGATAGATATGTTAATTGGCAAGGCCTATAATGCTATACCCAAACTATTGTGAGTGTGAATTTCGGGGGGTGCTCACGGAGGTGCATTTTTATGTGCATTCCAGCATGCTCCACCTGGATGGAGTGCACCAAGGATCCTTAAAATAAATACCAAGGTAAAACCCCTTTTTCCCTTTTAACCGTGTTTGGCTCTTGATTTTAAGACCAAGGAAAGGCATCATACTACTACTAATATGTCATCCAAAACAATTAAAAGTTACATTTGTTCAGCTGGCCAGTCCCTCATGAAATGGTCCCTCTACATCTCTTGCTCTTTCCCTGCTTCTCAAGGCCTCTGCTGTCATACTCAGACTGTATTTCTCTGTGTTGCATTGTCATGTTAGAAAGAATAGCTACTTTTTACTACTATCTGTATAAAAACTGTGGCTGTGCCCCAAAAGGTAAGCAAAAGTAGGACAAATTAAATATAGCCACCTACTCAGAAGAACTGCTGTTACAGTTAAACCAAGCAAAACCAAAGCCTTGGGCAGGTCACAATGGGTTGAGACAAAGCCAGGCTGGCAAATATCAGCCCTGAGGCCTTGCACACTCAGCACACAGCCAGTGACCCGGCAATAACAATACCAACTCCATGTTACTGGGTCACAAGGCTACAGAAGACCCTTGGGAAACAGAGTCTCCATTTACAAGCTTACAGAAATCTCTCCCTTTTCAGATTCCTCTGTAACAAGAGGTAATTTTCAGTGAATATTTCACAAGACAATACCAAGAAGAAAAAGTAATTTATTTCAAGAAATTTTTATAATTTTGAGCTGGAGACAGGCTAGAAGAATTCACCAGCTTCTCTTTCCCTCACCAGCCTTCCACAGGGCAACTTTGTTCAGCCCCAGCTTTTGAGAGCCAACAACCTGACAGGTTGATATGGAGAAGCAAGGAGGTGTGCCGTAAGGAAAGGATTAGGGACAAAGGAACAGATTTATTCTCCAACATGTTTATACTGGAAAAGAAACCGTGATGCTAAAGACTCCCAAAACAGAGGAAGCAGTCCTTAGAATTGGGAAGTCTGTGCTAAGGGAAGTGATCCAGAGAAAAGAAAAGCAGGCAAGAAAACTGAAAGATCAAAAATACATTAAAGTGGGTTGAAATTTCTAAGTTGGAGGGGACTAAAGCAGCTCCTGGAATTAAGAGCAGTGTCCAGGCACAACAAATGTTTCCCCCTTCTGCCAAAAGATGAGATGATCTTCCACCTTACAATTCCATCTCCTACCATACAACAGCTGTTACTGATATTTTTTTCCATATTCTTTTTAGAGAACCTGTGCTTGGTTTTGTCACAAATACTCCATCCCATCTGCAAACTTTCAGGATTCTTCATGTCTCCCAAGCCCCTGGTGTGACAGACTATTCACATCCATGTTCGTGAACTGCTGGAGAACCTGAGGGACCCTGCAATAGCCAGTCCTAAGAACATTTTGGTGCACAGGTTGTAATAAGTGGAGAAATGTGTTGATATTGTGCAGTTATAGGTACATCTGAGCTAGGTCCAGAACCAGCAGCCCTATGACCTGATAGTCACAGCTCTCAGCTTCTGTTTATCCTGAGCACAGGATGGTTTTCTGACCTCACAGGTTTGTGTCTCTGAAGCAGATTGTCTGTGTGAGGCTACTGTAAAGATGCTTGGGGCTGGCAGTGATGTGTTGCCTGGAAACCACTGCCCTCAGTATCTAATGGGTAGTAAAGAACACCTGGTAGGATTGTAAAGAAATTTTCCAGCTCTTTGGTGTCCCAAACTCACTAAGATTAGATGGAGCAATTCAGTATTATAAGAGGAAGTTTATTGTGATTTTTTTTTAAAGCCGTATCATCCTGAAGTATTGCAGGATATCTGTCATTGTTTCAACACAAGGTTTCCACTGGTTGATTCTCACTTGTCATACTGCTTAAGCATCTTAAATGAGAGCTAGTGAGAGATCTTGAAAAGGGTTGGATACGTGAAACTCCAGTACTTGGTCAGAAACTAACACCTGGTTTTTCCCCCCCAGAAGAGGAAGAAGTAAGGAAGAGTAGATGTTTTCTACAACTTCTGTGGGTTGTCTTCCTTGTCCTTCCACCAGCTATTCCCGTTAGGAAGGCATAGTCCCTTAGCTGGATCACAGACCTCTATACCTGCTAGATGCCGAGGGCAAATCCAGAACAAGCCAGCACTTTTCCCTGCTCTCACACCAGGTGCTTTTCTTACAGAAAGAGGGGAACTTCATGGAGCCAAAGACATAGAGAGCCAGAGTATGCTTAACCTCCCAGTACTGCTCCTGAGTGGGCAAAACTTCAATTTCAAGAACTTTTCTTCCTGTAGAATCATCTTTCAAGTTCACATTTCTAATCTCCCAGAAGCCCTCATCAAATCAGATTTCTCACGACCCTGGCCTGGGGGTGGGCCAAATGGAGGACACCTAAAATTCAGTCTCACACTTTCTTAAGTTTGGGCTCTCCCATGGTGAGTCAATAGAACTGAGGAACAGTGTGAAAGCTTTGAACTTGGCAATCACAGGCTGGAGAAAAGCCAGAAGGAATCACCAACAGCACCACAATATACATTATTATTTTTCTTTTCTAACTCTCAGTGCCCCTTTGCAGTGCTTTGCAGAGTATTAGTATATTTCATTTATTTTAAAGGTCTGGGAGGTGTTTTTGAGGATGTGCATGTTTGGCTATTTTGTTGCACATGGCCAAGAGGCCTTGGAGTAGAGTAAGGTCAGACCTGGATAAGGTCACAGGCATCATCCTACAAAAAGACAGAGAAACATGGAACAGAAAAGTGGAGTACTGTGAAACATGTTGGATGAAAATCAATAGCTAGAAAATCCAAGCCCTTCAGAACACACACTTCAGAACCAGGTACGGAAATGTTACTGAATGTGAAAAGTGGTGCTTAGTAGTTAAACTGACAATCTGATGTCAATGGTTTCAATACAGCTCAGTCTCTGGAGAAACAAACATTGCTTTAAATGTGCAACATCTCATTAGAAGATCTGTTCTACAAACAGCAATAATTTCCTTATTCCATCCTCTTCTGAATAGTGAACACCTTTCCACTAATTTTGTGGAACAAGATTGAGCTGTATATTTTGGCATATATTTTCACAGTACCACAGAAAGCCCCAGGAAATCCAGGTGACATCAAATCTGAATGTTCTTTGGAGCTTTTTCATTGGTATTTGCAGTTGAAAACATCTCAGCACATGAAAATTAGATGATCTGGTTGAGTAGATTGCAAAATTTCTTTTTACCAATTTTACTGTGTGTAAGTAAAAACCCTTGAAACTGAGGAAACTGCAACTGCTACCTGCTTTATTCCAAGAGTATTACGCCTGCAGAGAAAAGTAGATTTTCGCTGACAAGTTTCAGCCTAAAAAAAGGTATAATTGAAGAAATGGCACTACCTGCTCATTACGATTATCCTGTGAATGTAGTGCTCTTATCCAGAACTCCTTCAGTGCATACAAGTGCAAAATATTTTAAGCATTGCTTAGTGTGTCCATGCATTCTTCCCATCACATTTAAGAGTAGCGTAAAGTCTTGTGGTTCAACCCATTAAAAATAAAATTTCATATTTAGAAAAGAGGCACAATGCTTCTGGGTGCTTTGCTGTGTACAAGTGCTTGGGATGATGCTGGGTGTATTTGTGTCTCTGTTCTGGTAGTTCTTACAATTATATTTTGGCACCAAGATTAATTTATTTTTTTTAATTTTTGGGAAGTATAAAACCATGCAATTATATTTTCAGAAGGAAAGGTAGAATTAGAAAAATATTTTAAAATTTTATTACCCTAAAAAATAAAATCTTTGACAATATCTAGGTTGTGTTTTCCCTGATTTCACGTGCTCTCTTGATTAACTTTTAAAAATGTGTTTTCAGTAATACTACCTCAATATAAATGTTACTTTTTATTCTGTGAATTTTTTCTGGGATTTAGAGAGCAAAGCTTCCTCAGCAGGAAACTGGAGATAAGACTTATTTTGCTGAAGAGTTTCAGGGTGCCTCTCAATTCCATCAGATATATTTTACATTATACCCACTCAAAAATAAGCAAACCCAAAGTTTCCTTAGCGTAATCGAGGCTTGTGAGTCACTAGGCAGACTTTCAAGAACCAAGACAAAAAAAGGGTAGCTAATGTTTATTCAAAGAAAGCTTTTCTAAAATGGCAGAAAATAAAGACATTCGGCAAGAGAGACAGAGCCTACTTTGCTACAGTAACCATTTTGTGATTGTTGCATTTAGCAGCGAGCACAGGAGGCACAAAGTTGGAGATCCCACAACTCCAGAGGTGATACACACCCCTCACCTGCTCTGAGGACAACGTATTCAAGTGTAGGAACCTCCATGAGTGACCAGTAGAGGGGACACCTGGAGCCATTGCTTTGTCATTTTTGGAGGCATCACTACCAAAGGCTGCTCTGGGCAGCAGCAGTTCCAAGGATTCCAGGGCTGCTCCCCTGGGACCATCCCACAAGAAACAGGGCCCTGAGGGGCTTTTTTGTCTGGGAGCTGAGGTAAAGGGGACATAGCGACAGTGGCTGAGGGTGGCCCTCTTTGCAATGTGAAGCAGTCCCATGACTGTCTACTTCCCCACTTTCCAGAAGGGTGTCGCACACATGTCCCAGGCATGCAGGGATTCAGCTTCCACAGGGCAGAGCATACTTGGGGTGAGGCAGAAACGATGCTTTTGTCAGCGGAGAAAATAGATACTAGAGGAAGCAGCCTGCTTGCTGAAGTGTATTAAAGGAACTCTAAAACTTAATTAAAAATTATTCTGAGTCAACGTATGTTCACCATTTTACAAACGCACCTGTGCTCTTGGGAAACCAAAGTCACAACTCCTTAAGCAGCAGCTCACAGCACATCCCAACAGGAGGCACGGGCACACTGCATCTGCCAGGGGATGCTGCAAACATGGTACAACCTCCAGGACCACAGCAGACCTTCAGCCAGCCCCTCACACCAGCAGAAGGAGGTTCAGGTGGGCTCACAGGGCCCCTGCACTGTCAGACCAGCGGGAGAGCTGGGTGGGTGTCGAGAACGACTGTCCAGCCCCGGCACCTCCGTCAGGGCTAGAGAGGACACGGCCACAGGACTGAAGGAGCCCTTTAAGATGGGCCTTGAATGTCACACCAGCGAAGGCGTAGATGATGGGGTTCAGGCAGCAGTGGATGAAGGAGATGGTTTCTGTCAGCTGCAGGGCCAGCGCTATCTGGGAGCTCGCCTTGCAGTCGTTGATGATGTGCAGGCTCTGCAGGGAGTCGAGGAACAGCACGATGTTGAAGGGAGTCCAGAAGAGGAAGAAAACAATGACGATGATGAAGATCATCTTGATCGCCTTGACCTTGTTCCGGTTTTTGCATTTTTGCAGGTTTTTCAGTATCTGAGTGTAGCAGCAAACAAGGATGCTAAAGGGAATCAAAAGGCCCAAGATATTGGCTGAAAACTGGGAAGCAACCTTCCAAGTATTGTCACCTGGTGGGTATGTGGGGACACAGTGCAAAGCCTGCTCAATCTCCAGCTCCTGGCTGAACATGATGTTGGGTACAGAAACCAGGCCAGCCACCAGCCACAGGATCAAACTGATAATTATGCCACAAGTGGCCGTCCGTATCCTCATGGCATAGACAGCATGGACAATTGCTATGTACCTGTCTACGCTCATGAGGGTTATGAAGAAAATACTGCTATAAAAACCTGTGTAGTAAATACCAGCCATTATCTTGCACATGGCATTGCCAAAAACCCACTGGTCTGAAGTGTAATGGGCTTGGAAAGGGAGAGGCACAACGAAGAGGAGATCAGAGGCTGCGAGGTTCAGCAGGCAGATGTCAGTCATTGTTGTCAGCCTTTTCCTGGTCAGGAGAACCCAGAGGACCAAGGAGTTTCCCAGGAGGCAGAAGACAAACACGAGGCAGTAAAGAATTGGCAGAAGGAGGGATTTAAACCTGAGAAAGTTGTTTCCTTCGTTGCATGGAGCAGTGTTTTCATCGTATCCATAGTCATATTCTGTTGTGCCAAGGAATTGGCTGGTAGGATTCATCTCAGGTACCTGTGAAGGAAAGAGAAAGGGGTTAAAAATGTCTGGCTGTCCTGGCACAGCACTCCCATGGTGGCTTCTGTCTCTGTTTGTGTTGTGTTGAGCCTGTAGGTCAGCCTCCATGCAGAGGGGGGACTACAAAAGGCGGTCTTGGTCTGTGTGGCTGGACAAGAACAGCTGTACCACCCAAGGGGCTGCCCTGCAGCCTGCTGATTGTTCCTATCCATGTGTAAGTGTGAGCACTGGGATGCTCTCTGTTTTCCTGAAACTGCTTTAGTGCCAGTGGACCAGCCCCTCATATTACAATGACAAGGAAGAATTCAGGTCCCTGAATAGCCATAATGATAAAAAATACAAATCCTGCATCTGATCTAAGGCTCTCAATTGTCTTGTGCTCCCTGGGGTGGGGGAGCTTTTTGCCTGTAGCATAAAGACCCTCATAAAAGTGTTTTGCCTGAAGAAGCTGTCACCCAGCAGCATAACCTCATTTTTAGCAGAGCTGATCAGGACTAGGTACCGGCACAGAGTGCAGAGACATGCAAGCTACTTTTCCATGGATGGGTCCAGGATTGCATACAAAGCAACAAGGTGTTCACAGGGCTGCACAGCCACACTTGCAGTGCCAAGCTCTGGGCTGCCACCGAGCCCCAGGGCAGCTGGTGAGCAGCTTGGCTGTGCCTTTTGCTACAACACAGCAGTTTAGTGCTCCTGCCTGTGCTGTCCAGCTTCAGTTTTCTAGCGTAGAGAAAACCAAAACATCAGCGGGAGTGTTTTTCTCTCACTTCTGAAGAATTGCAATGAAGGCAGCCTCAAAATAGTAAAATAATCTGACATGTTCTCCAAGAGTGAGTCAGTGCTTTAGCAAACTTTTTTATTGTTTCAGATGCCAGTTCTTGACCCCTATAAAAGTGGATTAGGTTTCCAGACTTGAGTGTTCACATTTTAAGAGGTATGAGGATAATTCTTTCAAAAGCGTTTGGTTTTTTCACTGATAAGACATTTGAAAGTATATGCTGTGCTGCACCTACGTTGCACCTGCTTACAGGTTGACCACATCTTGAAAGAGCTTAAAAAAAAGGGGAGGGAAGGAGGGAAGAATAACTTGTAATTATCACTGCTGTCAAGATGAAGCAATAACATGAATGGAAGTGATTAATTCTAGAGAAGTGGAGGGTGTGCTCTCCTGAATTAAAGATTACTGCCTGGGGATAAAAAAGAGAGCGAACAGTGAAAACTTTTTGTATTGATAGGAAGGAATCACAATTCACTCCTTCTTGCCTGGCTGTGCCACTTGTGGGTGGAACAGAACGATCTGTATGTATGGCCCAGAGGAGTGTCAGTGTCCATCCTCTGCTCCAAGTGTGTATGCTGCTCATGCCTCACGGACCTGCCTCAGCTTTTCTTGGGGCACTGTTTCAATTGGTATGTGCAATGCAGAGAAAACTGTTACAAATACAGCATTCAACCGCACAGAATTCCTTGTTCAGAAATAACAAATAATGAGAGAAAAGCTGTGCTGCATCAATAGTGTAATTCTCTACTGTATTGAGCACTTAGCTGTAGCTAGGACATCTACATTATTAATTTTAACTTTTTATGAGGCATAAACCTTTAAATATTGAGTTATTGAGCCACTAGATAATGACTCTTCTTGCAGCAACAAGCAACAGGTAGAAAATATTTCCTGCTAATGCTTTTGATGTGTGAAACTGGCATGCTGTGACTAAGTGATGCAGCACTGGCTCACATTTCTTACTTGCCTGTCAAGGACCTCTCAAAAGCAGTTCATAGATTCAACTATCAAAACTAAAAAATATTAAAAAAAAAAGAATACTGTGTTACAGATATATAGATCTATAAGTATGTAGATAGATATGTAGAGATAGATACGTAAATCTAGATTTATAGATATAAAGCATCTACTTTTGGCAAAATTCAAGTGTTTTTCCTGGGCTGAACAGACACCGGAGACATTCTACTTCAGACCCTCACACAGTTAATACCTTTAACAGCTCCCAACCAGGGCACAGCATTTTCCATTTTCTCCCCTCTCCACATCACTCAGCAGAACAGTCAAACTGAAAATGCAGTTTTACGGAGGGTATCAAGGGAGAGGTAGCTGCTTCAGGTCCCCTGGTTGCCACAATGAGCCCATTAACAGCACATTGAATATGGGTGGACTTTACCTTTGGCAGCAAGAAGCCACTACTCTCTCAGATGGCCCTGGTCCCCTTCTCCTTGTCCCCTGTTGCTCGGGCTCAGGGGTTTGCAGGAGGTTTACTTCACCTTCACTTCTCTTGTACAGCGAGCTGAGATTTGGTGATATGCGGGTGTCGAATGGGCAGCGGCCAGATACAGAATAGGCTTGGAGGCAAAGAGAAGATTTTTTATCTGTGGTAAACAGGAAAAGAGTGAGAAAGCTATCAAGCACCTTCTGCGAAACAAATATCAAACACATCTCTTTTTTAACACCGTGATGGTTAGCACTCCTTTTAATGTGTTTGCTAAACCCCGCTTCTTCACAGCCACCCCTAATTTAAGTGAAAAATTTAAAAGTTCAGGTATCTCCATCACAGGAGACACGTTAAAAAAAATTGCAGCCTTTCACAGAAGCTGATATGTAATTTCCAGGTCGCATTATTTTAGTTTTCCATTTTCTTCAGCTAATAACAACTTGTATACTGCAGTCTGTTTATATCCCTCCTCATTAAAAATGTATTAGCTTTTTGAGCAAAATAAGAACTCACAGCCACTGATATCACTTTGCTGTAATTTTTTCAAGCAGTTATTATTTAGTGGTGATATTTCAGTTTCTTTGCTACCTCGGGGTTTTTTCAAGTTTTTTTTAGTGACTTGAGGATGGAAAAGGGCAAACTATTGAAACAAAGACAGGCTTGAAATTTTTTATTTTATTCAATTGCTTTAAATTACTTATGTTTAGTAGAATACTGCAAATTGTGATGCTTTAAGAGTCAGAAAAATTATATGCTTTTTATCCGTTAATCTCAACAGGCACATTTTTCCTGATTTTAAGAGCACGGGGAATGCCAGAGGTTCACTCCAGGGCCCCCAAACAAGCATGGGGCAGATCCAAAACACGACTTTTACTGAAGTTATTCACCTGTTCTTTGGTTGCAGCTTCAGCCCAAACGACCTTTACAGGTTGCTCGTTGTTGCATTAAGTGAGTAGAGAAAGAGAGTCTCAAAGAGAGGAAAAGCTAAATACTGCAGGCAGAAAGGAAAAGTGAGAAAATAGGCTGGGGGAAAAAGGAGTAGTAGTAATGAAGGACCTGGCACTAATCAGTAGCACAGTCAGAAAAAACAGACCTGTCCCAGGAGGCTGCCAAAGTGCTCTCGGGTGACCAGGGCATCACCCTGCCTCCAAGTGCCCAATTGGTCTTATTACACAAGAGAGACTAGCTCCTCTTTAACTGTTTATTTTTTTTCAGAAATAATTTTTGAATATTGTTGCAACAGAACTTTATTTTATTGTATTGTCTAGAAATTAATTATATGATTAATAATATGTCACTATTATGTATTGTCTTGGTGTTACAGGCACACAGTATGACATAATGCAGTGTTATTCTATTTAGGTTTATTTATATTTGTTTAGAAATCAGTAAGGTCAGCTTCCATTATTTCTTAGGAACAAAACATTAGTAAATTAAAGATGCCTCCTCTTCCATCATATGCTTTTTTGCATTAGTTTGATTGTTAAGTTATTAACACATATTAAAAAAAGCAATAGTTTTACATGAAACCAATAAAAGAATAAAACATTTCTGCATTTTAAAACATTAGTACATATTCTAAAATTGAAAGAAATTTGTATTTCTTCTTCAGTTATTTTCTGCTGCACAAATTATGATCTCACAAAAAGATTTCAATTCATTCAAAATGTATATTTTATAATTGGGAAATCTCCCAGCTGTGTACTTTCATCACCCACAATTCTGCACAGCCAGGCAAAGGGGGGCATGAAGCTGGAAGAAGCAGTAGGGAAATATCAAGGAAATGCTGCATATGTTGGAGAAAGCTGGAGCAAGCAAGAAAATGGAGACAACCTAAAAGGCAATTCTCTTGACTTCAAGAGAACAAAAGCTAAAAGAGAAGTGAGCAGGCCTGGTGACTGATATGGCTGGAGGATGGCTGGGCTGGCTGCTGTACTTTGGGCAGGCCAAGGCATATGGATAACGGCTTGGTAATAAGGAGAGCAAGGAAAAATAGAGGTGGTGGCGGTGTTCTGGAGGAAAACAGTAGAATTATGGAGTCTGATGATCTGCTGTGTTTTAGGAAGTGATATACAGGTGTGAGTCTCTGGCCCTACCTGGCTTTCAGAAAGGTTTATGTGCCTACACTGCTTTTGGGGTGGTTGTTCCTGACACACAGCCAGCACCTGAGCTTTTCTCAGCAGAGGAAGAGAAATCATGAAAGAAAGCAGAGGATGTGATTTGTCAAAAGCAATGAAAGGGTTGGAGTGGAGATGGGTTTTGGAAAGGTGCTGTTTCTGACTGGTGGATATGAGAGTGGGTGGGAGGGAAAATCCACAGGGGTGGGCTTGGGAACTGAAAAGACGGTAATTACAATGTTGGCTGAAATAGTGATAATTATGATGATGAAAACTAATAGGAGGTGTCTGTTTTGGGGGACAAGGAAGAACCAGAGTCAGATTTTATTCTCCCCATGCTGAGCCCTACTGGCTCTCCTGCAGGTAACCCAAGAGGAGCATGTGCAGGCAGAGTCCTGCTGGGCTGAAGGGCAGTAGAGATAAATAACTACCAGCGTGTTCACAGACATGGGGTGCTGCAAGATGCAGGTGTGCTGAACTTCCCTTGAAAGCTCAGAGGAAAATATCTGGTGGAGAGAGAAGGAGAGGTACACATTTCTAATTTTCTTCATATCAGCTATGAGCTAGGCTTGTATCTGTCCTGACACTTTTTCAGTCTGTGAGTAGCAAACACCGCTCTCTGAGTTGCATAGGGGCCACGCAGGTAAATGTGGATTTTCTGCCAAGCCAACACATAGCCCTTTGTAGTTCACCTACCTACAAAGAAACAAAGAAAATGTGGTAAACCAGCAAGAGGTGGTAAGATAGGAACACAGAAGTTAAAGGTCACCTGCACTTGAAAGTGCTAAACTCACACAGAAGGAGGCACAGAGAGGATGCAAGGTGGCAGGATGAGCAGTGCAAGGGCTCAGTGTGGTAAAGCAAGGTCGTGGAAGGGATGTGTTTGCTACAAACAGACAACCCAGTGAGGACATGGCTAGGGAAAAAGAGGATTGTCTCTCCTTGCAAAGAGTACAGCCATACAACAGCAGTCTTTACCCCCTTGGGCTCATGTGAGTTTGCTGCTGGGGCACTGGGGCTATGGAGAAGGCTTGCTGTGGGAGGAGAGCCAGCCAGTGTGAAATGGTCCTTGGTTAAATGTCTGAAGGGGACGCATGACCCAGGGGCCCTCATAGCCCAGGACAGGACAGCAGGCACCAGGCAATCTCTCCAAAGGGCCCCAGGATGTTCACAAGATGCTGGGTGGGAGCTGAGGAGAAAGAAGATCTCAAATCTACTTATTAAGAACCTATGCAAAATCCACCCCAGAGCTTCCTTCTCCAGTAGCCTTGACTGCTGCCCTGCAGTGTCCTTCCAGTTCAATTTTAGCTGGTCCCTAATACCAGGACTAGTGATGTCTCTCCATACTCCAGTGGGATCTCCTGTGAGAAAGAAATACCTTACAGCAAAACAGAGACAAGTAGTTGTGGATATCTCTGGTGCTCCTGCCTATGACCGGTTTGGGTCCATGCACCTACTCAGGACTGTGAGCTACAGGAGGGAAGAGCCATATGGCATCACTGCTTTGTAGAAAAGGCTGGTGCAGGCAGTAGCCACTCAAGTTAAAAAACATAGCAAAGATATTGTTGTATCAGGAGTTTTTTGTCTTTTCATGTTTCGGCAGTGGCCGTCAGGGCCAGACTGCCTGGGCCACTGCAGCCCCAGAGAGCTGGGAGGGCTGGGGAGTCTCCAGTGTCTGTTCGCCACACTGCTCATGCTTCCCTTTTAGCTGCCACCACTGCTGTTCCTTTATTTACACTCGAAGTTGCAGTTTCTGCTGTTTTGTCTTCTGTCAGAAAAGTTGCTTCAGTGGGGGAAAAAGCCCCATGCAACCCTTCATGCAGCTGAAGACACTGTCAGCCCAACACATGAGAGTAATGCAGACTTCCACTCCTCCAAACTACTCCAAGCCCCAAGGCCAGGGAAGCAATGCTTCACTGAAGCCCTGTGTTACATGGAAAGGCTGTGGCAAATGCTGCAACCAAAAGGAATCTTGCTGTGAGACAAACAGCACGGCCACATCTCCAGCTCCTACAGCCAGAAATGTTCACTGACATTGGAAACTCCCCGTGCACACCAGCTCAGCCTCTGACATCAGTCCCGGAGGGTTTCCTTATCCTGTGCATTCCCTGCAGCTCCTCAGCCTGTGGAGATGGTCAGCTTAGCTGCTGCAAAACCCCTATGCCCACTCTTGTAGGAACCTCTCCTTCCTACGGACAGTCCAGATGAATTGAGTTTGAACACAGAAAGGAAACAATAGTTGCCACAGAAGGCACCCACAGCAAGAGCTGGCTTTGGCCTCAGCAGCGCTGGCCACAAGCCCTGGTATCGCTCCTGTTGTTTGCTATGGCAAATGGGAGGCACCTTTCTGACACCATGGCACAGGCTTTGGTGTTGGGGTAGCAGCCATTAGGGACATATGGGAATAAAAGCAGAGTGAGAGAGCCTACCTTGTAGGGTATTTTCCAAGAAAAGGCTAAGTATTTCCTGGATCTGCTTGCTACCATAGCACCCATCTGGAAAGTGGAGGACACGTTTACTTCAATGAGA
The DNA here is from genome assembly GCA_013397815.1 of Aleadryas rufinucha. NCBI lineage: Eukaryota > Metazoa > Chordata > Aves > Passeriformes > Aleadryas > Aleadryas rufinucha. The sequence goes on along the minus strand of VZTH01006802.1, from coordinate 387,951 downwards.
TGCTCAGCTTCCACCTATCTCAGAGCTGTGGTAACCAGCCAGGTCAGGTGCTGTTCTCCAAGAAGATCACTTTCCTCTGCCGTTGTTCAACAGCAAATTAAAAGAAGCTTCTTAGTCAAAAGGAGGCTTTTCCCTTTCAGAGCCACTTTCACTTTGCACCTCAGAGGGCTTACCGTGTCATATTGGCAGAGGGAAGAGATGACTTTGTTCAGCAGAAGAAAACAAACAGGATTGACTGCAATAGGGGTTATGGGATGTTCAGAGAAGGTGGGTTGTTCAGCTAAAATGCCTTGCAGAATACCAGCAGTCATCATTGTTGGTGAGAAAAACAATGAGGACAGCTCAGCTTTGCAGAAGGTAGAGGTGGGGGGTCAAGGTGAGCATGTCCTCTGCAGTGTGGCAGGTAGCACTTTGATGAATGTCCCACCCCAGATTCCTTCTCCTGGCAATCTCTCTGTCCCAACAAACCTCTCCCAGATGTCTCTGCATCCTGTATGGATCAGCAACTGCCCTTCCCCAACTGCAGCATCCTCTGTGAATCCCTGCCCTTCCTTAGGGCAGCAGGAATGGGCAAGGGGAGACACTGAGCCCTGGATGTCCAGGCTGGCAGTCACCTGTGAGGTACAAGAGGAAACACCACACAGGAGCTGTCTTTTGAGGAATCCTTGCCTATTTTGGTTATTTTCACATTGTTTGGATCTATCAGCATCAGTTAGCAACACACCATCTTAGCAGGACCGCATTATTTTAACGAGAATTCATTTCATCACACCACTGCTAGTGTAAAGGTAAACATATGTCATATGGAAGAATAGTTCACTTCCTTTTCTCAATGAAAATAACATATTTGTATGCCCATGTACAAAGGGGGGGTGAGACTTTGTGACCAGGTCAGATTCTGAGTGATGGGTTTTTTTGACATCAAAAAAGTATATTTTTGTTGACTAAAATATCTCTGAAAGTGCCAAGTTTTTTGGGGGAGGATTTTCCCCCTCCAAATCAAGGGGAAAAAAGAACAGTTGCAATACTTTATTCTGAGAAGTCCCAGACAGAACACTGACATTTTTCAAATGTGTCATTTTTAAATATAGCATTTCTTTTAATAGATAACCCTTCTTCCTCAAAAACAAGCAGACTTCAGAGCTGCAAAAACTTTCCAGTAGAACTGTGTCCGTTGTGCTGATAGCAGGCAGAAATTTTTATTTTTCTTTTCAGCTTGATCAGCAAAAAATTGACACCCTCCACTAAAATGTGGAGTTGTATTACGGTAACAAAGTGCTTGTATATGCAGACATGTACAAATGTGCACAGGAAAAACCTATTTGGTGTTATTCTGGCTCTCTCTCCTGCAGCAGATGATCAGTGCAATAAAAAAGGATGTGAGCTAGAGAATCCTCCAAAAACTCTGGCTGAATTCGTGTAGAAGAAGCAGCTGGAGGTATTTGGTGAGGCCTGGACCAGCTCATTCTGCTCCACGCTCTGCTTTTCACTGCCAGCACGGAAGACACAAGGATTATGGCTCTGACAGCTGCAACCTTGCACAATCGTTTGGTTTCACCCAAGCAGAAATCAGTGCGTTGCAAAACTCCCGGCACAGTAACTCATTCATAGCAGTGTCAGCAGTGAGTGGAATTTTCTCACCCATGCGTTACGAGAGGGTAACTGTGGGACACAAAGGAGTAAACAAATACATTTCTTGCATATGGTGTCTTTGAGAACAAAAATCTTCTCCATCTGTCCCTTACTTGACGCTTGTTTTTCTCACCCTGGAGCACTTAGGTTTTTAAACCTTTGCTGTCCCAAACCTTTGGTTCACCAGTACACAGGCACCTCTCAGATTTGCATCTGACAGTGCTTTGGCAGAGGGTGGAGAGCAGAGAAGGCTGCAAGCAAGAATCAATTAGAACAGAGTAATCACAGACTGCAGGGCTGCAAGGGACACTGGGAGATCATGGAGTCCATCCTGTCTTGATGGCAGGGGCAGTGTCCCACTGTTACTCTTGCTGTGCAGTTGTTCCACCTGCTCCTACAGCCCCTGCTTTCCCCCAGCTTCTCTTTATGAATCATCCTAGTGCTGCTCCAGATCATTCCTAGTAAATTTGTCTTAATCCAAAACTCTCCTGGTATAATTTGAGCCAGTTATGTACCTTAGTCTTGGAGGAACAATTACTTCTAGCTATTTTAAAATATTATAAGATAATGTTTTCCTTCAAGCTTAACAGCTAATAATTCATATTTTTTCCTCTTGAGGTCATGCTTTCTAAATTGTTTATTGTAGTTGCTGTTCTTCTTTGGTGACTGTCCAGTTTTTTCTTAATCTCTTTTTGCATTGCAGTGCCCCAAGCTGCATCACTTCTGCCTCTCAACTGGCCTCAGACCATGCCAGCTCCATGGCTGTGAGGAACCAGGAGGCCTCAGGGTGGGAAACGCCCCGTGTGGGTACCAGGGCCCATGTTTGTCTCCGTTTTTGCTGAAGGAGCCTCCTCTGGAAGAAACTCCTGATGATTTTCGGATTTTTAAAGAAAAAAGGTGAAACACAAAATCATGGTCTTAAACCAGAGAAGTCTAGTTTAGGATTGGGTTGATGACTCAGGGACCCTGGATTCAAACCTCCACCCTTCCACTGGCAAGCTGCTCTCAGCTTGAGAGCATCATGCACTGAAATCTGGCCATCTGGCATTTCCTATCTTGGCCACAGCGGCTACAATCTCAAAGCAGGCATCTGTGTGGCATTGTCCTGTCTCCTTCAGGCCTCTGCTGTTGCCAGGGGCATGAAAAGAGGCTTTGTTGTGGTAACACACACCTACACTGCTGCAGTATGAGCGGAGAGCTTGGCAATGCCACTGATAAATCTTTCTCTGAGCCGCTGGTAAACAGGAAGCTGATGAACAGCTTCACTATTTTTCTTAATTTTTTAGGTTCTTTTTGGTCTGATTTTCATAGCTATTCTTTTTCGCTTACTTCATCTCAGGAAACACATTTTTCTGCCACCTCTTGCAGGAAATGTGCAAGATACCAAGTGCTGAAAACCTCAAGGTTCGCTCAACCTTCTCTATGAGAGGTGATGAGTCAAAGGGCCTGGTAACGAGGGCATCGGAATGTGTTTGGCAAATGCTGGAAGTGCAAGGGTCAAGCTCACAAGGCTTAAACATATAAGGCTTAAACAATAAACATAAGGCTAAAAGAGTATGACAATGCAGAATGCAGACACTTACACACTTTTGTGCCATGTTCAATGTGGGGTGGCTTTTCACCAGTATCAGAGAGAATTTCAAACCTTTCTCATCAAGACATCCAGGGGCATAGGTCTCCAGCGAGGTGTGGCACCAGGCTCTTGGGAACTCATTTTCCACACCAAAGACCCACCCTGCTGTCCACACCAGGCACATCCACCATCCACACCACTGCAAACAAGCCAAACAAGCACAGCCACTGTGCCGGGCCCATGAGCCAGAGTGTGTTGGGGAAGAGGGAAAGCCCTTGCACTCCGTGTCCAGGCACATCATGAGCAAGCAGGGCAGACTGTTCTACTGTTCATCAGATACCCCTGTCTTGTCTTAAGCTGAAGGCAGCAGTGCAGGTACAAAACCTGCAGGGATTAATGCTCACCATGTTTAAACTCTCTCCTGATTTTGCATGGTGCTGCTCGAGAGAACAAGCAAATAATCAAGCCCCTGCTGCTTACAGGGAAGCATGCCAAGGTTGGTCAGCAGCACCCTGGGGCTGCAAACGTGACTTCGGCTGACCTTGCACTGAGAGAAAGAAGTTTGCTTTCTGCATTTCACCTTCTTACCCTCTCTTTAGCAGAGCAGTGAGGAAGATCCCTTAAGCTGGACAGGGTAAAACAGATTCCCACCACCTACACCATCCTCCTTTCCCGTGGGCTGGGGATGGACATGCACAGCCCAATGAAGATAATAGATACAGCCTAAAACGTTCGAAAAATAACAAATCCAGCAAGAAGCTGGGTTGAATAAGAGAAGGACGAGTCACTTTCCGGTATGCAGATGTGTGGGTCAGGTTTCCTTCTCAGTATCAAACTGAAGCTTTATTTTTTTTCTGGTGTGGTTTTCAAATGAGTGGGATAAAGCAGATGACCTTTTCCACTGCATAGTTAAAATCACTATTTCCTTTTACAACACACAAATGTTCTTTTGCTGACTCTTTTCTGATAAGTTCAATTCCAAGGACCATCAAGACTTCCTACCTTGTAAGTTGGTAGGCTGGAGAGTAAAAGGTCAAAAGTTTCATAAACTTTTGAATGGTCTTTCTGAGCAGGACCTAACTCAAGACCAGACCTAATTCATAGACAAGAAAAATGGTAATGTGTCCATATTTCTTGGACAGAGCAAAGGACATCTGAGAAATCCCAAAGTCAAGACCTGAGTCACAGTGCTCTAGGCACTCTTTGAAGAAAAAGAAAGCTCTTGAATTAATCTAAAATAATGTTCAAAACAAAAAAATAGTAGTTTGGATGTTTATGCTTCTTAAACTCAAAATTATCCCTGCCTGCTTCACCTTTATTCTATTAAATATGTGCAAAGTCAACAACTACAAACTCAGAAAACCCTACCCAGTGTCAGCTTTCTCTAAAGAAGAACACACCTTTGCACCTGATTTTGTCAATGGTAGTTGCCATAAGCTGGGATAAAGTAAGCTTGTCTTTTTGACTATTTAGGACTTCTGTCGGTAAAATGGGTCTGAAGATGGAACAAACCAACCCTTGTTTGTTCCTGCTATGGTTCATTTCAGCTTGGAAGATAAAAAGGAAATTTAAAACAGAAATTCTTCTCTGTAACGTAATAAAATAGGTCCACAGTCCAAGGCAGCAAAGTGAAATCCCATTATGAAAAAAAAAAGATGCACAACATTTTGGAGTTTTCTTTGCTCTTTGAAATGTGAAGAGGTATTGTGATAAGACATCAAACAGCAGCTGACCACATAAACCAAAGGAGGTTAACACTTAATGTACTTCCCCGTAAGGCATGCTATTCAACAGTATGAGTGTGCTCCCATCATGATTTCATTTATGCTCTCGCTGTTAAGCTTGGTATAAAACACACCTCTTTGGACAAAAGAAGGAAGTGACTGCACAGGAAAATTACACGTTGGTCTCCAGCTTCTCTAGAAACCTGTGACAAAAAAGGGTCATGAAAACACAAGTTATGTTAAAAACTCAGCCCTGGGAATATCTGCAAGTCTGACATCCAGTCTTGCTTTTAATACAAAGCTGGTTTTTAGTTAATCTTATGTCTAGAATCGTAAGTTATGGTCTGAAGGTGCTGGCAGCCAACAAGATCACACAAATGGCCTTCAGGTGTTACAGAACCCTATCAGAAGTGCATTCAGCACCCTCCATCCTGCTGATCCCAAGGGCGTTCAGTGGTCCTCCAAGAAACTCTTTGGGAAAAAAATTCACACAACCAATACAAAAATAACAGAGGAACCCGGGAAGGGTTTGGAGAGGTTGGTATAGCAGAACAGCCATAACTCCAGTTAGCACAGCTCCAGCTTCAGCATGGCTGTGCTGTCCTGAACCATTACATGGGGCACAGCAGGGAAGTCTGCCTGCTCTGGCTGAAAATCGATCTTATGCAAAAAGCAAGGGCAACCAGTCTTCCAGGAAACAAAAAGTTTTCAGCAGGATCAGCAAAGTGACTGGCTAGCTACACAGTGCAGGGCTGCGACGCAGGCTGTGGGGAAGAGAGGCAGCTGAGCAGGCAGCTGCTTCCTACTGCTGCCCTGACATCCCCCTCCGGCTCCTTCATGGCCACAGAATGCACATTGCACTGAAAGGAGGAGGCTTACCTGTGGTGTGATAGCAGAGGGCAGGGGACATTGCTGCAGGCAGAGAGACAATCCTGCTGTCATAAGAAAGCAGCCAACTCTGCTGGCAGTCAGGGACACACGGGTCTTACACTTCATTTGAAGTGTTTTCAGACAACTAGACAGGAGAGAAAGTATCAGCCCTTTGGACATCACCAAAGTGTGAACACACAGCACCTGAGCTGAAAGCATCCCCAGCATGTCTGTGTTTCATATCCTATCTCATCTCCAGCACAGGCACTAGGAACTGGATTATCGAAGGTGAGAAGCACTGCAGAGCTGACAAATGCACCAGGTCATCCAGAGCCATGGGTGCAAAAATACAGGGATCAACCAGGGGAGAAGGAGGGACCAACTTTCAACATAGCCTCTTCCCAGACAGTGCAAAGGCAGCTGCAGGAGCAGCAATTAGGCTTCACAGAGTCCAAAAAACAACAGGCGAGCATCAGAAAGAAAACAACAGGCCGTCCTAAAGATAAAATACCACCACTGGTCAGTCCCCTCGTAGAAAAATGCTGGAATTTGGGAAAGTTTTCCTCAGTGCTTGGTAGGTAAAATAAATTCCCATGCCTTTGAGCATAACCTACCTCTCAGCTCAGCTTTGCTTCAGCGTCCTCCTCCTCGGCCGACTGTATGTGCTTTAGCAGGACCCGTGCAGGAGCCTGTGAGGGAGCAGCTTTCAGTGCTACAGTGTGCTCAGCAGTTGCTGGCTCCTGAGGCTGTAGGGATGCCCAGATGGAGCTGGAAGCTGGCATGGGGACAGCACTGGCTGCCTTTGGGCATTGAAGTTCCCCCCCAACCAAATAGTCAAATAGAGTCCAGTTTTCTAGAAAGAGTGTTTCTGTATGTTTCAATATAGGCGAGCTGTTGTCTCCCTGGCTGCTGCAGCTGTCACCCAGCTTCTCTGTCTCTAATTGTGAACTAGGTCCTAGAGTGCCTACAGATTTCACGGTAAATTATTAAAAGGGGGAAAATGCTCCATGTTGGAACAATGCCGGAGTAGGAAGCACGAAGCCAATTCCCCAGTCCCAGTTGTTCCCCAGACAATATGTTAGGTGTTTCTAGGCTTGCACAGCCTCTTTCCCTGTGTCCCATCTACCCCTCCGAGAAGTCCTTTCCTCTCTACTGGACACCACCACAGGATATCAGGGGCAGCCTCGAGCAGAGGATGGCAAGGGGCATGACGACGCTCAGGGAAGAGCCAAAGGAGGAGGGATACAGACAGCTGTATGGCACCTGTTCCGGGAATCACCAGCCCACGGCAAAATGCAGCCCGGTGGTGCTTCTGCCCACAGCCGTCCAGCAAGGGATGTCTCCACAACACACGGTGATAGTCCATTGAGTGCAGCCATTCCTGTGCCAGCCCCTCACTGCTGCATCCAGCTGCTTGTCTGCCTTCGCTAGCATGGGTTCAACAACAGGAGCACAAGCCTACGGCATGCTGAGGGGAGATCTAAGGAGTCCACCGGCAGACAGGGACTGGGCAGAATGGTCAGTGAAACACTGACAAGGAAACAGAAGGCAGGCAATGAGGATGACCATCTTGCCACACTTTTTTTTTGTGCCCTCAGTTGATCCACTGCCTCTTCCTCTTCTGCTGCACGACGCTGACCCAAGGAATCAAGTTCTGCTGCCTGCATTGCCAGCTGGGTATGGAGCTGTCTTTCTGCAGCTAGCTACCCTTAACTTTACCTGCTGTAAACCGAGAGCAGGATCTGGCCCCCGAGCACCTGGTTGGTTCCCCTTTGTGCAAAGCCAATGTGACGGTGTGCCCCGGCTTCCACTTTTGGCATAGCAGCTGTGCAGCTGTCTGGCTCTGCAGAGCTGGTGGCAGGACTCCTACATGCCTTCTGCTCTGCTGCCAGCTCTTGTCGATTCCTCCTCACATGCCCTCCAGAAAACAGGGCAAAACCACTAAAACACACATGCCTTCTCCCATTGCCCAGTAGCTCTCCAAAGCTCCAAAGCAAAGTACTGTGAAGATCAGACCTGCTCATCAGAGGACAGGGAATCTGAGCCAGGTCATGGTAACTAAGGGTACAGACAATCCTGTAAGCAGCCAAGCTCCCCACATCCACCTTGGCCCAAGTTCTCTGTTTTCCTACCTGTTACCTCACTCTTAGCTGCTCATTCTGCAGCGTTACTTTTTGATGCACTTAAGACATGCGATAATGAAAAAAGTTTAAAAATAAGCTGAGGAAGTCAACTCTTCCTTCTATCTCAGGAAGAGTTGAATTAGGGAAATCTTTGCAGGAGTTTTGCTTTTTGGGGACAGTTCCAGCTCACACCTCTATCAGGATCCAGTCACAGCCCCAAAAACCAGTAAGACATGGGAGCTCCAGCTCTTAGCCTGGTGGTCCAAATTAACCAAAGAAGGAAGAAACGAGACAACCTGGGTCAACTACAGCAAAGCTTGTGCTCTAGCATTGCTCTTGTTTTGGAGAGTTTTTCAGAGAGCCAACAAAACTAATTTCCTGAGGTAGTGTAATTTAGCTGGATTCAGAACCAGCATGTGGCCTGAAGGCTTGACTCCAAAACCCACCCTTTTTAAATATCCTGAATGTTCACCATCATGCATTAGACCATGATTGTCATCATGGGGCTGTTTGTGTTGCGGCACACAGCGCAACAAGGAGCAGAGGTTGCAAAACAACTTGCGGGAAAAAGAGGGCCAGAGCTAAGATTGCAAGGGAAGAGGAAGGTGCTTGAAGATTGCCCCTGCTTAGATTGTCCCTGCCTGGTTTTAATTTTTCAAAAGTGAAATTAAGAATATATATTTTTATCATTATGATGGCTCCAATTCCACAGCAGAATGCCAGTTCACGCTTGGGTATTTTTCCTCCCTTTTCATTTTTCCCAATGCAGCTCAGTAGGACAGAAACCCACAGGGCCAAATTTAGTCCCACAAGTGCAGTTCCACTGGCCACAGCAGGGCTACTGCACAAAGCACTGGCTGAGGTGCTCCAGTGGTGTTTCATACTGACTTCAGTAAAAGTGCAGGAAGTAAACAAAAATGTACCAGTCTCTGCGCAAGGAACACACAGTGATGCTTTGATGAAGTTTCTAGAAAAGATGATGGTGGTGTTTTGTCTTCAAGATAGTTTAAAAGGTTTTAGAGAAACCTGTATACAGACGATTACACTGAAGCTGACATAGATGCGGCTTATGTTAATTTAGCTTGCTTTGATTGGAGGAAGGCTCAAAGCTGGTACAGAAACACATACATAGACATAACTAAACTTAAACTGAAATTTCACTTGCATGGTTTTGTAGTGCTTTAGCCAGATCAGCTCATGAACATCAATTTTGTGTATGGTCAAACAAAACCTCATAACTTCTTTTCCCAGCAACTCAAATGCCTCCCTCCAGCCCCCTGTGCTAAAGCAACACAGTGGGGTGCTGAGTGATTGCTGACAAAGGTAGGCACTAGCTTTAAATCCACTTTCTTCACCAGGTTAAGCTGCACCACCTGACCTTTGCACAGCTGTACCAGAGGTGTGAGCGTGCATTTCATCCCACCAGGGCATGCAAAACCTGCCCTAGGGTTGGCCAAGACCTGTCTCTCACATATAATGCTCCATCCATTCTCCTCTGATGGAATGTGAAAGCCCACAAGAGCTGGAGCAGCTAAAACCGCACCTGGAGAGTTTGAAGGAGAGTTGCAGCTGTTTTGGTGGAGTTTTCTTCAGGAAAGTTTATTTTTTGCTTTCTTTTTGGCTGGCTCTTTGTAGCATGAGATGTAAACCTGCTGCCATTTTAAGGACTTTTTCAAGTTCGAGAAGTCTGGTTTTAATAGGAGACGTCCCTGCTCCCCTAGGGTCAAAGCTTTCCTCAGCTCTGAAGTGGAAACACACTCAGAACTTTAACATGTTTTCTTCAAAGTGTCCCTTTGCCATTTGAGGTAGAGAGATATTAAATAAATCAACCTACACTCAGGAAAACCACTTCCACAATTAGTCATATTTCATTTGCCAGGTATCAGAAGATCTCCACACTAAGCTGTAGAGCACTTCAGGAAAACCAGAACAGTCAAACCTGTCGTGTGCAGTGACATAGGCAGAGTTTCTCCGTCTTTTTTGCCCACATTTAAATTTCTGAATTTCCATTACATCTGATAAGGATATACAAGCCAGGGTACAAATTTTGTCACTTTTCTTCTTCCATCATTAAAAAAAGCTAGACATTGCTCATTCAGCATGAAAGAACACAATTATACCCTGTTGCTTAGACACCTCCAGGGAAAGACTGATGAAATCTTGGATAAAGGGTTGAAACAAAAATACCTTAATTTCAAATAGTGTTTTGTCTGTGTTACAAATTGAGATCTGCCACTAGAGGTAACTACAGGTTCACATAAAGTATTTCATCGGTTTTTCTAATCCTTCTTCCACTTGAACTCCAGTTGACTGTTAGCAGGGTTATTTACTTGTTATCTTGGAAGTATCACTGAAGCCAAGGGACTTGTCCTTATGTGGTAAAAAAAGCCTTAATGATTGCAGTTCTGACATAATTCTTTTGTCTCTTTCTGCTGTTTTCTGCATGCTTCTATCACTTGCCTTATGGAGCTGTTTAAGACCATTTTTAAGAATATTTTAAGAATATGTTTAATAATTTTAAAGAGTATCTTAAGAATAATTTGTTTTATTATAAGAATAATTTAAGAGTATTTTAAGAATTTTAGCATTAATCAGCAACGTGGATACACCCAGGTTGGAGCCAAGACAGGACAAAAGTGTCAGGGTGTCTTTGAGAAAGGGAACATTGAAACTTATTTACCATGTTATCACATTATGTGGTTTTTATCAGACAAAGTGTGAAAGTGGCTGTTGGTGGGGGAGCTCTGACAAAAAAACATGGTGTATTCTTATTTAAAATTCAAGCAAAACCACAACATTTTTGTCCATCAGACTAGGGCAGATGACGCCTCTCATTTGAGACGCCTTCTCTTTGGAAACACTATGAATCTTCTAGAAACAATTTGGCATTCCTCCTGCCCAGGGGCAAGCTGGAGACCAGGACAGTGAGGTTCAAGGATGCATGGCCTGGATGCTGGAGCGAGGGAACCTTGCGCCTCCCATGGGGCCAGGGTGGTCTTCACCTACTCTAAGAAGGGGTCCCTGCCCTGGAGGGGTGCCAGTCTGGCCTGGGCAGGCAGAGGCGATGGGGCAGCTCCCAGCCTGAGTCAGAGGCATCTGCTACTGCCTAGCCACAGCCATGCCCTGTCAGCCCTGTGCACGGCTGAGTCATTTCCAGCAGCCTTTGCATTCAGCAAACAGATTCAGCTGAAAAATAAAAATAATAAATAGAAAAAAAAAAGAGGAAAATGTGAAAAGTCGACATCCAAGATTTCATCTTCTAAATGCCAGGCTTGCCTTTCTTCATGTTCTGCTCTTGTGGTTTTTCTTGAAAATGATGCTTGCACTTTGAGAAACAAGAAAACCACTGGGTAATTAGAGTGCCCTTCTGCCTCCCCCATGAAATATTTGGTCCCAAACAGATGGGTGTTTTTCTTACTTTTTCACTAAGGAGAAACCTCAAATATTTTCATTTCCACTGTATCTGAAAATACACTATTGCTGCAGAGGTTTTAGTCTGGCTTCACAAACTGAACCATAAATTATCCATGCATATGCAGGGAGTGCTTAGAGACACTCATGTGCTTTCCAGAAGAGACTTGGCTGCCTGCGGAAGACCACAGGTCCCAGAAACATCCCAGCCAGGTGGTTTGAAGGCAGCAGGGAGGCAGAAGGTGAGGCAGCAATAAGACAGCCAGCTCCAGGCTGCTGTGATGGAGTTCCAGACGGGCTGGGAGATGAAGTCCTGCAGAGGCTCATCGAGAGTGACTGAGGGGAGTACAGGAGTGGAGAGGGAAACAAAAGATCTTGGCCTAACAGCATTGATGAACAGCACACCACCAGCACCCCAGTGCCCTGCAGACAGCACAAGGCACCTGGAGTCACCTGCAGCCACATGCAAGACCTCATCAAATCTGACTTCCCAGCAGCTCTGTTTATCAGCAGCTGATGCAGGTGTGGATATACGTGCCTGCTGAAAAGCAGATGTTCATCTAGTCCTCCCTTTGGAGAAGAGCGCTGTCTATCAGGTCCTTCAACAGGGATCTCTCGGGCTGCCGAGGGAAGGCAGAGGTTACACTGTTCAAGTGTGCCACCCACAGCTAACCATGACCACTGCACACAGCCCGCGCCCGGTTCCCCTCTGCAGAGTCACTGCAGGCACAGTGCGCCAGGAACTCATGCCAAATCTGCCAGTCGTAATGCAAAAACCAGACAAATCTCTACAGCTTTACTTACACATCTAAAAACCCAATAATAGCCATAAATATGCAGTCGAAATTAAACAGACACATCCTTAACCTGGATAGAAAAGCGCAGAGCTGCTGCTGAAGGGCATGAGCAAAGGGGGCTGTTGCTGAGCAGGATGGCTGCCAAAGCTAACATCCCTGGATGTTAGGGTGGATCTAAGGGTGATTCCCACGACGTGCATGTGCTCTAGGGAACTGTGTTATACCTGAAGTCACAGAATCATAGAATGGTTTCAGGTGAAAGACCATCTAGTTCCAATCCCCCTGCCATGGAAAGGGACACCTCCTACTAGACCAAGTTGCTCACAGCCTCATCCAGCCTGGCCTTGAACACTTGCCAGGGACGGGGTATCCATAGCTTCTCTGGACAACCTGTTTCAGTGCTTCAACATCCTCATAGTGAAGAATTTCTTCTGAATATCTAAGTCAGCCAAACTTTACCTGCAGCAATACATTGTATCTTTTGCTAGAACAAGAGACATTGGTGAGAAAAGAGACAACGTGATGGATGGAGCTGAGATGTTTGCTTTCTCAGTCATAGAAGAAAACCTGAAAGGGAAGGACTTGCTGGGGCTCCTCTACCAGCAGACAAGATCTCCCAGCACCTTGGTTTTTCTTTCTGTGTCATGTCTGGTCTTTGAAAACCTCCTTCTGCAAACCTCACTTTGCTCACATCAACCACAGAGTGCTACTGACAATTTTACAGCCCACGGGTGGCAGCATCCTGCATAGGGCTCAGCAGAATTCGGCCTTTTAAGTGCTGTGGGAAATTCCAAAGTAAGGGAGAATTGCATTTTCTTTCAGGAAAAGAAGAGGTAGTTTGTGACCAAAAGGAACAAAACAGACATTACTCTGTGGTTTCAATTCTGGTTGAGATGGGAACACACACTTAGAGCTGCACTACACTTGCAGTGAGCTCTGGCATCCAGAGCGGAACAGAGGGCTTGGTGGTGCAGGGTCCTGACCCCCACTAGGGCAGAGTTACCCAAGAACTGACGCGAAGCTCAGGAGCAGTTCACAAAGTCTGCTTGCTGCATTTCCCACAGCCATGACTGCACAGGGCTTTGGCTACATCTTCCAAGACAGCCAGGCTGCTGCAGAGCCCCAGGTCCAAGTGCTTTGCTTTGCCCACATCCTTCATGCTCTGCTGCCTCTTGCCCAGTGAAGAAGCAGCCTCAGCAGGCACACTGTGGTTTTCCAAATACATGCTTGATCCCACTGCACTGCACAGCCCCGCCAGTGCCTGATGAAAGCTCAAGGTTGAAGGTTTACTCTTTGCATCTCAGTCAGCTCAGCTGCTGGAGAAGAGGTACTGACATGTACAGAAGTAGCTCTGGTCACTTGGGGTGGTAGCTAAACTGCATAGCAAAATTCAAGAGTTTTGTCTCTGACTGAAAGCCTTTGCAGGGAAACTTCAAAACCTTGTCCTCCCTGGGGCTGAGATACCATGGGGCTGCTCCTTTGGGCTGGGTGGGGAGAGGTGGGATCACATCCCAGTTTTGAAGAAGGGAATATGTTTGTTGATTCTGTGTCCTGAGTGGATTCTTCATGTCATCCATGGTTAACTAGCCTGAATTTCCTTATCATCCACAGATGTATTTAAAGCCTGTTTTAAATAAGAAATAATTTGAAAAGCGAAAGGGTCCAAGGAGACCATTTTTCTAGATTATTTCAGCTTTATGCAAGCCTGGAGACTCATGCTATCAGCTCCTAATTGCATTACCGCCTTCAGCTTCTTGCCTTTTGGTTTTCTGCCGTTTAATTTGTGGGAAGGACCTGGCCACAACTGTGAGCCCAGCTCACAAAGTTGATTTTCCTTGAAAGACACAACAGTGGTTGTTTAATGTGGTTTGAACACAATATCAGTAAAGAAGAAGGATATGAATTGAACAGGACAGGTGGCCGGAGTGACTGGAGCTATCTTGGGGTAAGTGTAGTGCAATCTAGGAGCTAGGGAACAGTTTTGGGAAGAGCATGCCAACCCTGGTTGCATAAAGTATTGTTTGCCCTCGCTGCACTTACCGCAAGGTCTTGCCAAAGGACAGATGGCCCGAGATGTTATGAAATGGCTCAGGAACTGGAATATTAAGATTTTTGTCTCGGCTCACCAATGCTTCACACACAGAGCCCTTGATGTTACCCCCTGCTGGGGAACGTGGGCTACAGCTGACTTTCTGCTAAAGAACCCCTTATCTGGGTGGACTTGCTGCTGCTGGCCACCTGCTTGCTCCTACTTTGGTGCTGAAATATGTGTGTACAAGCGACATGGTGTGGCAGATGGAAATGTGCAGATGTCTTCTGCAAAGTGGTAAAGCACTTGGAGATGCCTCTTGTAACAACAGTGAATCTTCAATATAAACAAATGAGCCAAATGCAAGAGAAAAAGACGTGGGAGTGTGAGACCAAGCCAGGTCTAGCAGTATCTTAGGAATTTCTGGGCTCAGAGTGAATGTTTCAACCAGTGGCATTTCAGCCCAAACCTTTGAAAGGAACAGCTGTGCTCATAGGAGCAGCCAAAGAAAAGGATTTCTTCTCTGAAAAGCCTATTGCGAGGAAAGCATGCACTGACTCTGCCTGCCAGGAGATGGATTTCACCTGGTGGCACAGACCAAATGCAGTCCAGGGCTGTCTGAACTTCAGTCACTGCAGGATCAGCTCGAGAAGTCATTGCTGCTGCACTTGTTCTGGGGGAACTGGGGGAAGATATTTGAAGACATGCACCATGTCTGGGCTGTGCCTCTAGCCTTTGAGCAGGCATGGCACACAAGGAGGAAGTGCTGGGGTTTTGGGGAAGTAGTGACCAAAACAGTACAGGAATGTTTTTAGTTGTGGTCAATTGTTTCTGGTGCAAGCTGTTAATTGCCTCATTGTTAACGTAAACAGTGCTCTGAAGGTACTGTGTTTGGGGGATTGTTTTATCAAATGTGATTTATTTTCCTTTGACTCATCAAACAAAGAGAGCTGGGAAACTGGCTGTGCTCTGGAAATGTCCTTGCACAAGGAAATTCCTCCAACTCTATGTTCTGTAGAAAACTTAATTTTAATTATGAAAAGATTTGCTTTCCCCAGTCGTTTCTGTTTTCCCAAAGTCTGACTGAGCCACGCCCTCAATGAGCAACTTCCCAACCACCATTTGAGATGCCATCAGGTTATCAACCCAATAAAGCCTCAGGCCATTCTCCCTTGCAATCTTTTGCTTCTCCCTTGCAATTTTTTTTTTTAAAGCTGTTATAGTCCTGACCACCCTGCATCCTGCACCTCTTTTCTCTGACTCCAAATTTAACCCGATGAATAGTCCCAGCCTTTGGTTCTCTCCAGAAACAGAAGGCCACTAGGACCAAAGAGAACATATATACACTAATTGTATAGGCAATCTGTATACAATCTTCTCCAAAACTCAAAGGAAATGAGTGGTCAGTGGTGAGCAGAGTGGGGTTTTTTGCCTTCCTGTATTGTTCCATCTGGTTTTCTAGCATTGCCCTTTTCACACGCTGCAAAGTAGAGTGGCAATTTTGGGAGCCAAGTAAATCAGATGGGTGGCTGCAGAGGGGGCAGCAGAACAGCAGCAAGGTGTCCTGCACCTCCAGGGCAGTGGGAGAGCTTCAGGTCTGCAGTGTCAAGAGGTCTATGCCAAAGATTGCCCCATCCAAACCTCTGTCAGAACACAGAGCAGCTGCGACTCTGAGAAAAAGCACAGACAACACAGCAGCCAACAAATTTGTCCTGGTGATAAGCAAATGCCATGCTGTGACTTGCCTCATATTGAGTTGCCTTATTGCTCTGGGCACAGATGTCTAAATCAGGTTTTAGTCTTCATGAGAACTGCAACATGTCCATTCAAGGGAGCAAGTAGCAATTCACACCAGCAGGCGAGGGACCATCATATAGTCAGTGGAGAGGGGGATACGGTGATGCTTCATTCATTGACCTGGCTGCAGCCCTTTGTTCTTCAGTCTTGCTTTTGCATCC
Organism: Aleadryas rufinucha; assembly: GCA_013397815.1. Classification (NCBI taxonomy): domain Eukaryota; kingdom Metazoa; phylum Chordata; class Aves; order Passeriformes; genus Aleadryas; species Aleadryas rufinucha. Next base: position 371,834 of record VZTH01006802.1, on the reverse strand, counting down.
ACAAGAAAAGGCTCCCCATTGCTGCCTCAGCTGAGTTCCACACTGAAGGGAGCATGAAAGGGCTCCCAGCCTGGCCAGGGCAGTCCATTGGGAGCGGTGGAGGCACACAGGGTGCTACCCAGCTGGGTCTGGGTGCCAAGGAGCCATGCGGGATTGGGGTAGGCAGTAGCTGATGCCAGCAAGAACCAGTGGGCTGAGGAAGGCAAACTCAAACTCTCGTATGTTCTGCACAAAACTGGTTAGAAAGTGCTGAGAAGACAGCAGTGACATACACAGTCTGTGATGGTTGATGAAAAACTCAACATGAGCTGACAGTGTGCTCAAGAAAGCAAAATGAACCCTGGGCTGCATCAAACGAAGCATGGCCAGCAAGTCAAGAAAGGTGATTCTGTCCCTCTACTCTGCTCTTGTGAGGAGCCACCTGGAGTGCTGAGTACAGTTCTGGTGTCCCTGACAAAAGGACATGGAAGTGTTGGAGGAAGTCCAGAGACCACAGAATTGATAAGGGGACTGGAGCACCTCCCCTAGAAAGACAGGCTGAGAAAGCTGGGGCTCTTAGCCTGGAGAAGAGAAGGTTGTACAGAGACCTCATAAAAACCTTCCAATATCTGAAGGGGGGCTACAGGGAAGCCAGAGAGGGACTTTTCATCAGGAACTGCAGTGATAGCACAAGGAATAATGGGGACAAATTGAAAGAGGGGAAATTTAGGTTAGATATTAGGAAGAAATTTTTTACTCTGGGAGGGGTGAGACACTGGCACGAGTTGCCCAGGGACGTTGAGGATGCCCCAACCATGACGTTGTTCAAAGCCAAGTTGGATGGGTCATTGAGCAACATGGTCTAGTGGGAGGAAACTCTTCTCATGGCAGGAGGGTTGGGACTAGATGATAAGGTTCCAACCCCTTAAGGTTCTGTGATTCTATGTTTTTTGCTTCCTTACACTATGCCCAGCCTTTCACTTTGTGCAAACATGGCTCAGTGGGTAGGATCTTCTCTCTTTCTCTTCTTTCTTCCTTTGGCTAAAGCCTTGCAAGTCTCTGTGACTTCAGCATCAAAATGGCTCCATGAGTGGGAATGGTCTGATACGAGTGAGCCCATTTCATAGTCAATAAAAACAGATAATGGCTGCACTGCCAGGGGTGAGGACAGACTTTGTGACAAAGCTGGGCTCCTTGCAGCAACATTGCTCATCCATCTCTCTGGAAAACATACCTCCTTCTGCCTGCACACACAGATGCTGAGGCTGCCCCCCATTACCTCTCCCCAGACCACATCCCAGGGCTGCAGTCAGGAGCCTCAGGAGCAGGGCAGCACCCCCTTCTAAATACTGGTCACACCAATGGCTGTCAGCACAGGTTCCATGTGTTTCAGCATCATTCCTGCAGCAATGGGCCCAGCAGGAACACTGGAAATCCCACCCAAAATGTGGTGCACAAATTCTTTAGACATATGGCTTATAATCCTCTTGGGAAAAAAAAAGGGTGCATATAGCTTAAATACACCAGCAGAACTGAATTCTGTAGAAAAATACAACCCTGTACTTCATGTTGTCCCTGAGCCATAAAACTGAGTTAATGAACTTTATGTGGAGGCTTGAATTTTGCTAAGCTTTAGAGAAAGACATGAGATTATTTCTCCCAAAACTGTGACGTGCTCTTTTGTCTTAATAGTCTTAGTTTTTTGCCTGTAAGAACCTCTGAGAGAATAGAGTCAGCTTCTTTGCACACATTTTACCTCACAGACTTATTCAGCTCAAAGGTTGCCATTTAAATATAGTGCAGTGGCCGGTGAGATCTCTTAAGGGCAGCCCCATCTTCCAGTGTATCATCAGGAGGGTATGTGTACATCTGCACACAGAGACGGGGAGGGGTCAACATTTTGTTGGCAGCAGAAACCTGCAGATATGTTCTGCTTTAGCAAGAAAAATAAGAAGTGGTTTTGCTTGGTTTCGACTGCCAAGAAACCCGGCTACTAAGAAACAAAGTGATGCTCTTTTTCACGGCCAAATAATGGACCATTTATGTTCTCTATGGAGCAGATGGGAAAATGGTATGCCATGTCACTGCTGTCTGGCTGAGAGAAATGGGCTGGTGTTCGGGGCCTGGCAAGAGTGCTGCTATTAAGAAAACTCTGAATTACATGTCAGACACAGAGATCGATGCAAGCTCTTTGCTTGCAAAAAATGCATTTAAACTCTCACTTGTCTACACTGTAGGAACAAACTGACAATTTCTCCATTCAAAAAATCCCAGAAAACTCCTGTTTTCTGTTTCCTCACAGCCAATTATTACCAAAAGGACTGCTTCTTATCATCCTGCAGAATTGCTTACTCATCCTATCCCTGCATGAACTACCAGGAAAACCATGGCCAAACCCTGCCTGGCTGCAAGCAGGGAGCAATGCTCTCCTTTGCACCACCCAGCCAAATTAAGGGGCTGGATTTCTCCTTGCCCTTGCCCTGGGGGAGAATGGAGAATACCCAGAGCTGCAATCCTGCTGACACAAAGCCTGTTACAGGCAACCATAGGCAACATACCAACCTCCACTTCCACACAAGCCTCTTTGGCCAAGGTTGCTCCTGCCTGTGCTCTGTTGGACAGCTGCTGTCCAGCTGCTGCCCAGCTGCTGCCCAGCTGCCAGCACCACGTCCTTTCTAACCAGCCTTAGCACAATAAAACTGCAAATTTGCTAATGGCAGACTGGATCCCCTCATCCAGATATTAAACAGGACTGGGCCCAACACAGATCCTTGGGGGACACCACTAGTGACTGGATTTGGCACCATTCACCATGATTGGTGGGCCATCCAGCTGGTTCTTAACCCAGAAAGGGTGCACCTGTCCAAGCCATGGGCTGCCAACTTAGCATGTAAATTTGAACTCAAATGTGTGTTTCAGGGTGGCTTCCAGGCTCTTCATTTGGGATGCTTCTGCTTCCCCAGACTGTGGTTATCACAGGGCTGATGGCCAGGACTGAGGGGCAGAGTTCAGGGGGAGCAGGAGGCCAAAAAGATTCTGGGCTGACTGTGAGTGTTGTACCCGCCTTGCGAAACCCATGGGGCGTAAGTGGAAGCATTGATCTCAGAAAATGATCCCAACCCAACAGAAGGTTTTGATTCAAAAATAGAGTAAGAGATTCCTTGATGAGCTGGGCTTCTTGAGGCTTTGCAAAACTGAATTGGACAAGGGAATTCCTACTGACTTTTCACTTTACCTTGACTTTTTGCTTTACCCGTGTCCTGGTACAATTTGTAACCATGTGCAAGCCACTAAAGCAGACAAAAAGTTCATGCACCAGCACAGACCACATTGTCCAGAGTACATTTGTGCTTTGGACCAAGTCTATGGGTCAGTCACGACTTTCAGGACTTTCCTGTCCACCTCCTACATGTGAGTCCAAGGCTGTGCTCTGAGACAGATAGCAGTCGTAGTCAGGGAAGGAGAAATGTTATTTAATGTGTTTTAACTTCCTTAAATTAAATGGTTGCTCCATAAGCCTGTTTGAAAAACTAAAGCCCCTTCCTGCCAGAAAAGGTCACATTTGGGATTTTTTCTTCCTATCTCAATCTGGAACAAGAGATTGGCTAAGGAAGCAGCTACCAGATAAATTTAGTTTAGGGGAACAGAAATTTATTCTACGTGTCAATGTTTGTTGCCTGTGTAAACCAGCCTGCAAAAACATCTAATTTTTTTTTTTCCTGAGACACAGGGAGAACAAGCTGTGAAGCCCAGAGGCTTTTTTGAATAAAGTGAATAAAAAATGCCATCAGTACATGTCTTATGGTAGGGGGCTTCTCTCTACTACACTCTCCTTGTCTTTTCCAATTAAGATGAGATTGACCTCAGCTTGTCTGTGTAAATGCCAGGAATCTTCTTAAAGTGGGCTGTCTCTGCTGCTGGGGCAGAGCACACAGCGAGGGCTGATGTGGCTCCTGCCAGTCCCTCTCTCTCTGCCTCCACTGATTGCAAAGTGAGCAGACAACTCCTCCCAGTCACTCTTTCAAATGCTCAGTTTGAAAATTAAATAAACTGATGAAAAATATGTACCTTCAGCTGACAGAAGTGTGACTGAATTTTCAGAGAAAAAGAAAATTGAACTGGAGATCACTAGTAATACAATTTCCCCATTTCTGTATTAGAGTCCTTTTTTAATATGATGCTCCAAGGCAAAGCACAGCCCTGCTAGAAAATGAAGGCTTCTGGAGAAGCAGTTTTTCTGGGTAAGAGTGAAATGAATGTTGAATGTCCTGCTGAGTGCTCTTCAGAAGGGCAGGAATGACTTTAAACTGTATGATGTGTTTTTCCTCTGTTCCTATTTGTCCTGACAACTGAAAGTAAGGTAATTTCCATCTTTCAACCAACTTCTGCTCTCACTGTACCATTATATACCCATTGAAAACAGTTGAATGATTTGTCTTTCTTGTGTGACACTGACACAGCCTGTTGATTCAATCGTATCATTTTTTATCTCCTTTGCATATATCTTAACTGAAGAGTTAAATGCACAGCATTTCTTACTTGTAGGGTTGAAAGGGGGAGATAAAATACAGTAGAACAAAAATACAGGTTTTAATTTAAGGAGTTTTGAGGTGAAAAGGAAAAGATCGAAGTGCCTCAGTTTCCTGCAAGGTTCTTACTGTCACTGACTTGACGGAGGGCTTTCCAGATGGAAGATATGATGGAGACATAATATTAGAGCACATAATCCTTATCAACCACCCACAAGGTCTGACACTTTGTAGGCTGGAGCCTCTACCTGCAATTCTATGGAGCCTGCACCAGGCAAGATGGCATATGATGAATGAACTTGTTTTGTGAAATGTGGCATTATCCAAGAACTAACTTTGTAGCACTAAAAATCAGCCAGGAACAAGCTACCTCACAGAAGCATTTTCCTACATTCTCTGGAAATGCTGGACACAAAATCAGAGGGATTTTGGCCCCATGTAACAAAGCATTCCTCTGGCTCCTCCCAAACTGCAAGACAGAGCCTTTTGAGTCAGGTGGGTAGGATGCCAAGGCATATGAAAATTTGGAGATGGAAATAGCAAGAGTTCCTAACAGGGTTTCCAATCACAGCTCTCTGCCAGCATGAATCAAGTGCCTGCACACTCAGCATCAGTGTCCTTCGGGAAGATGGACACAGAAAAATGGAGACACTTTGGACTGTAGAAAATATTTACCATCTCTTATCATCTGAACTTTGAAAAAATAGATGTGTTGATATACTTTTTTTTATTTTGGCACCTAACTATTATCTGACATAATCTCAAAACACCTTTGCAAAATGGTGCTTTCTGCCTTGCAAGTATTGCTCAGCTCCGACAGCAAGCAGGAGGGTGAGCAAAGCTCCCCAGCTGATACTTGCTCTCTAACCACTGCCTACCCTGCAGCAGGGGTGTGAAGAGCAGAATAGCATGATGTGATGAGGGACAGGACATGTGCAGGTCAGAACGCTTCCCAGACAGAGGTGGGGATCAGGGCTGAGGTTTTGTGAGAAGGGTCCTGTGTCAGGGGCCAGCAGCAATTGTGGCAGAGATCAGGAACAGCCCAGGAGCAGCCCTGATGGCTGTGTAGCTCCTGGCCTGTGGGCAGACCTGCCCTGGGGTTTTCTGTCACTGAATGGTCAGCACGAAAGGAGAGAGTAAGTGGTGAAGACACTGGTTAGTACTGTCCTCTTATCCCTGGAGAACCTTGATTATTTGCAAAGAGGCTTCTCTGCTCCCTTAGGACAGCTGCTAAGGAGCAGCATACCCCAGCATGAACTGAAAGAGGACACAGTGATGGTCAGGACCTCAATCTAAACTATTAATTGCTTAAGTGTCATCTGTACTATCATGTAAAACCAGAGAGAATGACTGCCTTGGCAGGGACTTAGCCTGCATGCCTGAAAACTGCAGTGTGATACAGACTGAAGGTCACAAGCATCTTTCCAGTTAGAACTGTGACTCCGGTGGTAAATGTTCCAGGGCCACTTGCTGTCACAGTACTGAATCCTACACATCCCTTGCCTCCAAAACTTGCTGACCACAAGCCACTGGATAGATGGTCCCTGTCCTGTGCTGCCTGTGTCACATTCTGGCTGACCTGAACCACCTGCCCCCCATGGATGGCATTAAATTCTGGCAGCCAGAAGTGCTCCCTGACATGCTTTCCTTGTGTAGACACAGCTCTCCTGTCCTCCAAAGGCAGCATGTCTTTTTCTGGCTGTAGCAGGCAGATTCTGCCTTAACTAATTCAAAAAGGAAAATGTCACTAGCACAATTTTGACCCGAGCTGTGGAGTTTCTGTCTTGCAAATGTACTTTGAAGGAACTCGGTGGCAGGTCTCTCACTGGCTTCAGTCAAAACAGGATCCAAACATGGTGTTGCAGATAAGCCTTCTTCTAGGATAAAGTGAATTTAGACTTTAAGCCACTGCTCAGAGACATTACTGATTTTTCTGTACCTACTTTTTAGCTTAATTTCATAAAGAAATTAGGCTACTGTGACCTGATTGTATGCCATCTTCCCAGTCCCATTAACTTTTGATCCTGTTGGCCAGTTTCAACTCACCATCCACCTGGGATTAAATTCCTGCCTGCACATAGACAGACAGGCAGCACTCTCAGAAAAGGACTGTGATGTGGTCACTGCTCCTGTTGCATCCCTGAGAATCGTCAGGCCACAGAGGTGCACAGAGCACCCAGTGTGATGACGCTTCTGCCACGGCTTTGAGATGTTTAGATAGCAACAAACCTCAAGACAAAAATCTGTAAGAAACCTGGCTTTTTCTGTTCTTAGTGCTTACAGTTGTTGCTACTGGTACTGCTCAGCTTTTTAGGTTTATGCAGTGCTGAATTTCGGTGACAAAGAATCATCTATACAGTGAAGTGCTTATGAGTTGGATACCGTTCCAGAAAACTGAAAAACCACTAGCATATTTGAAAGTTTTGGCAACTGAGACACATCAAAAAACAATGCACCTTCATATAGTAGAAACTTAGTAATTGGCAGTTGTCACCAACCATTTTGGTTCAGAAGCATCTTAGTTTCTGACTTCTTAAGTATTTAAGATTTGAGTGCTTTACAGTAAGTCTTTGGTATCTACCTGTTCATGCTCTAGTCCTAAGAAGAAATGAGTCCTTTGTCTCCCCAGGCCAGGAAAAATGACTAGTTTCACTGCTGCTTTTTCTGTCTTAAAACAGAAGCCTCCACAGTGGGAGTTTAGTTATTGGGTTGACTTTCACAGAAGTTTTTGTTTGATTGTTGCAGTCCTTTGAAGTAGCTGCTGGAGAACAGCCCAAGATTTGCACGGAGAAATGGATGAAGAATATTATTTAGATTATAATTACTCTTATGAATACCTTCATGAAACCAATGCCTGTGAAATGGGTGACTATTTCACATTTAACATCTATCTCACTGCTGTCCTCTACACTCTGGTGTTTTTGCTCAGTCTGCTAGGAAACACTTTGGTGTTATGGATCCTATTCAAATATGAAAACCTTACATCTTTAACAAACATCTTCATCATGAATCTCTGTATCTCTGATTTAGTCTTCTCCTGCATGCTGCCTTTTTGGGTAGTGGACCAGTCCTTTGGATGGATTTTTGGTGAGTTCCTCTGCAAAGCATCAAATGCTGTTTTCTCCGTTGGCTACTACAGCGGTGTTTTCTTTTTGACTCTCATGACTGTCCTGAGATACTTGTTTGTAGTGAACCCCCTTTCAACTCTGAGATCCCAGACACAGTGCTGTGGTGTTCTGGTGTCCTTGGCTGTTTGGACTGTTAGCATATTAATTGTGGTTCCTGAGGTGATTCACACCACAGTGCAAGAAGACTTGGAAGAGCACATGTTCTGTGATTATGATAACGGGAGCTGGAAAAAGGTGGACATTTATGTGAGAAATGTACTCTTCCTGCTCTCCTTTGGAGTCATCGTATTCTGTTACTTCAAGATACTCATAATCCTGCTTAGAGCAAGATCTCGCAGAAAGCACAAAACTGTGAAACTCATCCTCATTATTGTGGTGGCTTTTTTCCTGTGCTGGGCACCCTACAACATCCTCAGCTTTCTGACTACTTTTCCATCACCTACCTGTCAGTATGCAATAGACTCCAACCTTGCCTTTCACATCAGCCGTAAAATTGCTTTCTCCCACTGCTGCCTCAACCCTGTGCTCTATGTATTTGTTGGAGTCAAGTTCAAGAGGCATTTGGCACAGTTATGCAGTCCGTGCTTACACTGCAGCAATGGTCAAGCCTCCAGCCCCAGGACCTGCTATGAAGGCAAATTCCAGCATGAAGGAGCATCGTTCTACTGAAGCAAGACCTAACTATTAGGACTAATCCTGAATGAACTTTCAGATTTTGCATGCCATGGACAGCCTCTAATTTTTAGAGGCACTTCCCTGAGAAAGACACACAAATTTACTCTTTGCAAACATGTTGTGTAGGGAAAATAACAAAATGTGTTTGCAGTGGGATGAAGAGATGAGAATGCCAAGAAATTACTTCATTGGCCTGAAAGTGTTAAGTTTACAATTTTTTGCACAGTAAGATGGATTTTCTCTCATTTATACTCTATTTTGAAAACAAAAATATTGCTCTTTTCTTCGGGCATTAAAACATCAGGTTTTAACATAAAAGTTGTTGCATATCTCTTTCTTACCTGACTTAAAATACTTGGATTGTATACAGCAGTGGACACATAGGTATTTTTTTAAATTTTAATGCTTTTCAGTGTTTATCATTGTTTATAAGTTTACTCATTGGTCTTTTTGCGGGGTGGGGGGTGTCTCAGGATTAACTGTCCTGACAATAGCTACAAGACCTCAGAGTTTCTGAAGTTCTCAGAGCAAATGTTCTTTTATCTTTTGGCAGATAAATGTACATAAAACAAGCTTTGTGTAAAAGCAGTCTTTTGGGTCTGAAATGGGAATTTTCGGGAGAGCCCTAGAAGGAACACAAGCTGTTAAGCAGATACTTCACTAGGATATCAGTTTTCCTCCTGTTACTGTTCTTTGTCGAAGGATTCTTCCAGTCTTTGAATATCACTGCAGATGATTGCAGCAGATCAACAGCACATCTCCTGAGCAGAGCAGGAGCATATTTGCCTCTAAATGATCTTTCCCTCCTTTTCTCCCTTTGCCATGGATCTGAGAAGACTTAAACTTTTAAATAGGTTATAGTGCAAGAACAAATGGCTTTTTAAATAGCAGGATAAAAATGGATTGCTTTCTTTGTAAAATTAATGTTTGGCCTTTTTTTGTTGTTGTTGTTGTGGTTGGTTTTTTTGTTTTGGTTTTTTTTTTTTTCCTTTTTTTTGTTTTGTTTTGGGGTTTTTTTTTGTTTGTTTTTTTGTTTGTTTTAAGAGAAACTGATATCCTTCTTCATTCTAGCTCAATAGGTATTTTTTTTTCCAGGCAATGTGTGCACACATAGTGCATACTGCGGTGTAGCTGAATGACAAAGTCCTTGGAAAGCAGAATATTTAATTTCCTGGCGTTTGTATAGAAAGTCAAGGTAGTTTTGCAGTGGCACCAGGCAATGGTTTAGCAACTGTTCTAAGCAACAATCTGGCTTTTGGGGCATCTGTCTTAAAATGTCTGTGCTGCTTCCACATTATTTCATTTGATCTCTAAAAATTATCTGGAGCAGAAAACAGATTCTTCACAACTGCTGTATAGGTTACAAAAAGCAGAAACTCAGATGGGCCCATAGTACAATATCCTATTTCTGATTATACCCACAAGCAAGAATACCTAAGGAAAAGCATAAGAATGGGGTGAACATATATGACATAGACTCATTAATCCTACTGGGGAACTCGTGTTCAGACAAGCCATGGAAAGGGAGAAGTCATGATTTTTTCTGGTTTTGGTGGAGACCAGCCTTTGGCTATTGGCGCCTGATAAGAAACATTTGAAATGAATGTGGCTTCAAACGACTTGGGACTGGGGACTGAATACCATCAGTTATTGAACAGACAACCTTTTAAAGGACAAATGAGTCCAATTTCTTCTTCTTCTTTTATTCCGGTAAGCCAGGACCACTTCATGGGCACCAGCAAAGCTCCACAAGAGGAAAATACTGTGACCATGAGTACAAGAAGGTCTTGTGCATCATTTCAACAAGCTGTCATTCAACTGACTGACCTAGAGCCACACAACTGTGAAATCTTTACTGTTCATATATTTTACATGTCTAAAAGAAGTTGAGAATTATAAGAGAAGCATAAAGACTGAAATGATCCTGCTCTGCCCAGTTTTCAGCAAGTTATTTAAATCTGTTTGTAGCTTCAGCATATTTTGTTACAGTGTATCTGAGCATATAAAAAGAATTCTTAATATTACCCAACTGTATTGCTACCATAACCAAAGTAACTCAGAATGTAGATATTTTGCCTCCTGATATAATGAAGTAGTACTAATAAACATTCAGAAATTCAATGGAATACTAGACTGTGACTATTGTTCTCAGCCTCTGATAACCACTTATTAAAGTTAAGGTATTTTTAATTGAAGAAGTAATTGTGAATTTTCATAGGTTAATTTAGCGTGGAAGAGACTTCTGGAGGTGATCCACTCCTCCGTGCTGCCCACAGAAGTTCTATCTCCCTGTCCAGACAAGGTCACTCAGGACTTTACCTGGTCAAACCGATAACCTGCAAGAACAGGGACTCCATAACTCCTCCGAGTCCTTGTAGCACTGCTTAATAACTCTTATGGTGGATGTTTTTGCTTCTACATGAACAAAATTTCTTTTGCTGCAACTTGGTGATGTTGTTTTTTCCTTACCTTCTCAGTGTCTTCACATTAGATAACAGAACAGAGCCATCCGATCTCCCCTAAGCCTTGTTTTTTCCTGGGGCTAAACATATCCCAGACAATTTAGTGTCTTCATATGTCATGTGCTCCAACTCCCTGTCCATCTTGGTGATCTTCCATTGGGCTGACTTCAGTCAGTCAGTGTCTCATCTTTACACTGGTGGCCCTCCACCTGGATATGCTACCCTAGTTGTGACCACATGGATGCCACATAGAGGGGAATAAAGGTTTCCCTCAGCCTGATGGCAGCACAGGCCCATAAACAGTTGGTCTTCAGTGCTGCAAGGGCATATGACTGTGTTGTGTTCTGTGGGGAAAGATAAGGTAGAATTGGGTTACAGGCTGTGGGACGCGCCTGCAGGAGCACATGGCAGCACAAAGGAGCACGTGGCAGCACCAAGAGGCTTGTCTCTGCCGGACCCTGGGGTGAGGAGATGTCAGCGGCACACCCCTAAAGCAGCCTGCCGGAAGCTGACCCCATAGAAGGACATTCAGAAAGTGTGCTGCTGATGTGGCAACATGGGATAGGTCATGTAATGAGAATTACCATGTAAGGAGATACTATGCCTTGGAAAAGTGTATAAAACCAGCTTGTTCCTTTGAATAAACGATTCAGATTTCTTGTTGGTCTGGGTCTGTGTTTCAATCACCGACAGTGTTCAAATTTTTGTCCACTCAAAATCCAAGATCTTTTCCGGCAAAGCTGACCTCTAACCACATGTTTAAGAAAACACCCTGTTTCTACTAAAATCAATGATAATTTTGCTTCTGATCAAAATCAGAGCAAGATTCAGATTCATAAATGTGGGCAATTTTGGCAAAGGAGAACATGTACTTCTTTACTGCCAGAAGTGTCTTCGTTGAGAGTCAGGATAATGTCATATTCTCAATATTTTGAAATATTGAGTTAATTGAAACCATAAATAAAATTCTATTTTATCTTCTCCTTATGGTTACTCTGCAGTTGAAAATGCCTTTGCTCATCCAGTGAAACAAAAAACCAAGGACAAAGAAAGGACAAAGAAAACTGTGAGGAGCAGAGTACTCTCTCCACACTCAGAAACTGCTCAGGTAACAAAACCAAAACATATTTGAGTTTGTTTAATTCCTCCAAACAATGTTGCTTTCTTCCAGCAAAGAGAGACAAAGAGATTATGCTCTTTATCCATGTGCCACCCATATAGATGTGTATAAAGGACTCTGTTTCATTTAAACTGCACAGTCCAGAGTTTATGTCTTGGCTCTCCCACACTATTGCTGGTGCAGTTGAACCAGCATCGAATCAGATCAAAAACTTGGTACCCACTTTGTCCACACAGGAATGAAATGCAGCCAGTTCTGAGCAGTGATAGCTCCTAAACCTGATGTGCTTTGGTGGAAGTCAGTCTCAGAAGGTGACCTGATATTTAGCAGAATATTCTTCCAAGCTCCTCAGCCACTTTGTCTAAAATGCCACATTTGCTTCTAGATGTTTTCCAGAGCTTTGCTGGTTCTTTTTGTGTTGCCTATTCCCAGCTTTACACCTACTGACAAGTATTTGTCCACCTATTCAAAACAGAATGCAAACAAATGCAAAAAGTGCTTCCAAAGCTTTCTCCCCAGTCACAGAAGGTTTCTGATGATGAACAGCAGCCTGTTGTTCAGTCTAGCTACAATGGTATGTTAATCCACCGAGGGTGACCAGGGAAGCTGGGAGTTAGCTACTCTCGTAAAATACCTCAAGTGCCTAGAGGAAGCAAAGCCCTTCCACTCATATAACATGAATTAACTCTTGCAAAAAATTTAAAGGAAAAATGAAAATAATTCCCATCTAGCCCATCATAGTTTATGAATAAGTTAATCAATAAATTTTACCAGAGTAAAAATACAGGAAAGCAACACGCATGGAGCAGACAATGTAGTTTTTTTTTTCAAGTGCAGCTTCCAGAAAGGAAATATCTCTAGCATCTTTTATTGCTGAGAAATGAGGAAATATGGAAAATTCTAAGGAAGAGTTGGTCAGCTATGGACGTAGTTGGAAACAGCATGTTTTTCTCTGAAGAAATTGATGTGTACATAAACAAGCAATAATTCAATAATTAACATCAATAATTAAATATTTCTGAAAGTAGCTTGTTACTACATAATTAAAAGGAGGAACAATCTGTTCTGATTTTTTTTGAGTGAAAAGTAGAATAGCACACAGACTTTTTTAAAATTTGTAAAATAAAATCCATTGCAGTGAAATTATATGGGATTTGATTTACGATTTGTATCTGATGACCCTGAGATTACTTTTGGAAGACACCCAGTTGCCTAGAGATCAATGGAAAACAAACATTCGTTTTCAGCAGATGCTCCTGGCACTGCTGCATGATTCAGCAAAGCGTGCCAAGAAAAGTAAGCCTGAAGGTTGCTTCCAAGTGATGTAAGTCATCCCAGTGCATTTCACAGGTCATGTGCCTTCGACATGCATAGCCCTATAACCTGCATTTCTGAGGACACTAAAATGCTTTTGAGCTACTCAAAAAACATACATTAGATGAAGATTAATCACCAAATCTTAAGGTCACTTAGTCATTGTTATGTGTGGAGGATGATGGAGATATGTCAGTGACTAAGTACTACATATATTTCCTCAGCAGTCTTGAAAATTTGATGCTTTGATCTTCAGCCTAAGCTGGTGTTTATGATGCTAACAAAGTCACAAGCATTGTGGCAAGAACTGATGACAAACTGCTTGCTCACATGTTTAATTTAAAATGGTTTATTTACCAAAGCAATGCAGGAAAAAAAGCAAAGGAAGTTTTTCAAGTTTGCAATTCAAGCACAAAACAAGAATAGCTTATTTCAGGCACTGGGAAAAAAAAGTCCTTTCAGAGAATCATATGGATTATGGGAGGGTCAAAATCTGAAAAGAGGAAACAGCCTGCTTGTAGAAGGGGCCTGGTGCTGGAAGTATTAGGAACCCCGTGCCCCTGTACCCCCCCCAACCTGTCTCAGGAAGCAACCTCTTGTTCCAGTTTCACACCCTCTTTCTCCCAGTCTCTTACTTTGTGTGGACCTACTAATCTCTATGTCTTTCACAGAATCACAGAATCAATTAGGTTGGAAAAGACATCTGATATCGAGTCCAACCCATGATCGAGCACCACCGTGTCAACCAGACCACGGCATTGAGTGCATCGTCCTGTCTTTCCTTGAACGCTTCCAGGGACGGTGACTCCACCACCCCTTGAGCAGCCCATTCCAGTGTCTAATCATGCTTTCTGTGAAGAAATTCCTCCTGATGTCCAACCTAAACCTCCCCTGGCACAGCTTGAGACTATGTCCTCTCACCCCTTCAGTTTAGGGATGAGGATTTTCCTTTCATCAGCTGGTGAGAGCAGAGAGGGGGGATCTGCTGCATACCAGATTTATCATGCCTGACTTTCACATTTGCTTCAGTTCTGTGCAAAGCGCTAGCTAAAACACCGGGAAGTTTCACCTCAGCGTGAGAACTTCACATTGAGGGAGGCAGAGCACTGAACAGGATGCCCAGGGAGGCCGTGGAGTCTCCCTCTCTGGAGACATTCCAAACCCACCTGGACGCGTTCCTGGGTCACCTGCTCGAGGTAACCCTGCCTTGGCAGGGGGGTTGAATCAGGCATCTCCAGAGTCCAGTCCAACCCTAACGACTCTGTGATTCTGTAAAAAGCGACCTTGTGTGAGGGCACCACTAACACCGGCTTTTCCGAGAGGAAACCACCCCAACGCTGCAGCTGTAGCCGAAAGTGGCGATTTCTCCCCCAAAGCCACTTCAAACCCCTCAGTTTTCCCCGCAGCGTTCAGTCCCCGCCGCCTGCGGGCGTCCCTGGCGCTGCACCCAGACACCGCCCCGGGCGTGGGGCGGCCCCTCCGCGGCCTCACGGGAGTTGTAGTCGGGCGGGGAGCGCCGGAGCCTCACTCCGGGCCGGCTGTGCGCGACATGGCGGCAGCGGTCGCGCAGGTACCGAGCGACCCCTCCCGCGCACCCCCGAGGGAGCGCGGCGGGGCCGGGGGCGGGGAGGCGGCGGCGGGCGGAGGGAGCTGACGGGGAGAAGGGGAAGTAACTTCGGCGGCTTCCACTTGTTGCGGCGCCGAGCTCGGCTTCGAGGGGAGGAGCCCTGGTGGGGAGAGAGTTGCCGGCCGCCTTAGGGGGTGCCCGGGTCCGCTCGTTGGCGGGGTGAGCGCGGGCATGGCAGGGGCACATCAGCCCGGGGTGGGCTAGGTGCTGGCTGTCATCGCCTGGGAGCCCCCCGAGTGGGGGTCGCCGTCCCTCAAGGCCAGCGCCTGGGCGGACATCGGCCACCATCCAGACCCAGTCCCCTAAAGTGTCATCGTGTCCCCCTGGTGAGCGCTGACTTTAGGCCCACATTAGCAGTGCCCTCTGTTTTCTCCTCTCCTGCAGCTGCAGGGCGAGCGGAGTCACCCTGCTGGAAACCAAACACCCGCCCGTGTCCGTGCCCTCACCCCTCTATAAAGTGCTGACAGGCAAATATTTGACGCGGCCCTAATCCCACTTTGCCCTTGTGTCGGCAAATCTCCGGTGGATGGATAGGGAGAGAGTTTTGCTGGCACAGGGGGCGGCTGGGTCTGTCTCCAGAGCAGATGCCGGGTTTGCAGCCCGCCCTCCTCCTCGGACTTACGTTGATCCTGGTAATCCAGAGTGAGCAAGGAGAAGGAAAAAGCCAAGGTTTTAGTGAAATGGTTGTCTCCCGCCTTTGGACACTGGATTCCACTCGGGCAGAGGTCCTGCGGTGGTGAGTCGGGCTGTGGAGGGGCTGTGCCGTGTTCTGGAAGCTTGTGAATCCCTTGCTGCTGCAGCTGCCCGAGCACAGGGCCCTGTTTTCTGTCCAGGTCACTGCATCCCGCCTCCTGCTGATTTTTGCAGGGTTGATTTGGCACACAGAGTTGGTCAGCTGTAGACTTCACGGTTCTGGTTCTGCTTCTCACTTGAAACTTCAAGCTTCAAGTTTTAAGTTTCAAGTTGACACAGAGAGAGAAGTAACAGACCTTTGTCTGTTTAGTGCTGAAGGGTAAAAGTGGATGATTTTATCCAGCTCTGACTTCGTATGCTCATGAAGGCAAGCTAGGATGAAACTTTCAGGGTAAAACATGTTCTCTGACTTGTCAGTAATATTGCAACATGTTCTCTCTTACTGCCATGCAGTAGTATGTTGTATGTTTTCCAGATTTTAGAGTGTGCAACGCAGTTTCTTGGAGTCTTCCAATGGTCCTCGTGGGAGTGCTTGAATTTAAAAAATGTTCTAGACATTCCAAATAGTGTTTTCCAACATTCACATTTAGAAGAACGCACTGCAGTTAAAAAGTTGTATCTTAAGATAGTGTGGTGCAAAACAAGCAATAGTCAATTTTGCTCTGCTTGTTGTACTATATATATGTATATATTTGTAGTATATATATTTGACAGCATTTGTTGTAAACATGGTTTCACTGCTACTTCTCAGGAGCCTGTTAGTTATGGAGCCTGATTTTCATGTATAAAAGAGTCTCTTATGTACACCATTTGATAACAGTGAAAGAGTATTGTATTTGCAGTCCCTCTCTCCACTGCTAGAGGGTTACAAAAAAGGAATAGGAATTTTTGCTAACATCCTGGAGGCTAGGTTCCTCTAAGGTTTGTTTGGTGGGTGATCAAGACATAAAGAAACAACTGGGGAGAGAAAACTGGTCAAGATATAAAGTTTGTAAAATTGCAGAAATTATGCAGTGGACCCAAGGAAAAATAGTGCCAAAATTTTTTTTAACCCAGATTGTTATTTATTTTTCTTAGTTGATCACAATTAAAAATAAACAATTGTCTATTTGTCAAGTAAACACTAAAACCTTCTAGTATTCTTCACGTGTTTTTGAGATTATTAAACTTAAGGGAACTCTAAGAGCACTAAGTGTTTTTATTGTTACATTATTGTTTTTATTTACTTATTTGTTTGTATTACTGTGTGTTTATTGGTTTGGTTTTGCCAATGCAAGGAAACTTTAGCAGCTTGTATCTAATCCAGTTCATATTTTGATGTAGTAATTCCAGTTTATCCATGGAGTAGTGGCTGGTTGTGTCCATAAATTCTGTAATAGTAATAATTTAAAATCCTTTGCCCAAGTGTATTCTGAAGGTGGTTTTACAGTTTGTAACACTGGTAGAAGGAGCAGAACTTTTTATGCAAAGTGCCTGGATCTCAGTGCAAGCACAGGACCTTGACTTGTATGCCCTTCCTTTGGTTTAATATTTTTGCTGATCACAGTATTCTGTGTTGGTTGGTGGTATAATGACCTCAGCAGATACTTACAAACAATTAACCCCTGAATGAATCCTGCTGGGAAGAAGGATGAACATAGGAAAGGTCTTGCTACTGCTACAAGCCAGTTTAGGTTTCAAAAGTAAACCGGTTGGATCAGGGTGTCCTGAATAACTGGGCTCATGCCAAGCCTGCGTCATCTCTGAGCCTGTCTCTTCCCAGCCTCCCAGCATGGCAGTCTCATACAGGCCTCTCCTCCAAATGCTTCTAAATCTTTGGGATTTGTAACTCTGAAATTTCCCCTTTCCCCCAAAATGGTGACCTTCACTGGAAAACTCGCAAGAAAAGAGGGAGAGAGGAAATACTCCATACTTCCTGCTACAGAGGAAGGAAAACAAGAATTCTTTTTGTTGACTCTGGGACAGCATGACTCACTCAGTGGCCTGTCAGTTTGGGTTGTGTCAGCGTGGTTTTTGCTTCTATTTGGTCCACATGTGTGTGGTCAAGACCTGTAATTTTCAGTGTTGCATGTTGCTATTTCACTGGAAACTGCATATAGGCCAGGAGTTATCCTAAGGAGCTGCTGGCTGGTGGAGGGAGGACACATGAAGTGCTACAAGTGGGCAAGACTCAGCACCCATCTGCCAGACTTCCCAAAACCATTAGCTGGAGGAAGCCTTTTCGAGTACTTCTGAAACCTCAGCTTGGAGGGACAGTGTGCACCGGTAGTTACAGAGGTAAAAAATGTGGCTAAGGAAAGGTCCCATTCAGAGCCAGGATGTAATGGTCGTTGCTTTTAACTATCCCGAAGTCTCAGAGGTGGCTGAGATACTTTAGTCAGGCCAAGCTTGCTGAGGAAGTTAACAAGGCTCAGAGACCAGTTTTGGAGACCTGAAAAAGAGAGATTTTCTGAAGTCTCCAAGCTTGTACGATGAGCGAGTTGAGTGTCATGGATCGCCAAATGCTTCTCTGCAGCTGGAAGTCCTCTGGTGTTTCTGTTGCTGTAGGTGTCTACATGGTGCTCCTCAGAGTAGCACCTGAGCATCATGTGCCTGGCTTGAAGAATGTGTAAGATATTTAAATAGTTGTGTGAGTGGTAGAGAGAAAGAGCAGATTTTGTGGCCGCGAGGGACACAGGGAGAAAGGTTTAGGAGAATAAGAATGTGAAGGGGGGAAAAAACCTTTCACTTTTGAATGAATTCTGTCTTTTCAGCTCACCATACAGGTATTGAGACAGCAGGGGTACCATCTCCCAGGGAGAGAGAAACAGGATGGGAGCAGCTGTGGAGAAGCAAGTCTCTGGGAGAGTTATGATTGGGTTAACTGATAGATGTTAGTAAACAAGGTATGGCATTCCTGACATGGGGTGAGGTCTGGCATGTCCTAAGGGAAAAGGGCAGATGAGTTTGTTAAAAGCGATACTTGTGCAATTCCTGTTATCAGAAGAGAGCTCTTCTCTTTGTAAACTGACTGCTTCCTCTAATCCCTATTAGTTGACAGATGACAGATGAAGTTCTGTCATCATGAGATGGGGCTGAGACAAGGTTGTCTTTGTGAGAGATGTACTAGCTCATCCCTGTGGTGTTGTTTCCAGAAAGTGGTCATTTGAGTTCATGTTGTTCAGCAGTTATTGATGTGAAGGAATATTGGAGACAAAATCCTATTCTTCAAGTCAGGAGTCTTTGTCCCTGGTTTGATGCATCTGTCCTGTTTGGCAAAGTACAGTGTAGGGTATTAAAGGGTTTTAAGCCAGGTGTTAGAATGGAGATCCAGTTCGGTAGGTGCAGCATTAAAAAAATTTGTTAGGGTGCCAGCTTTGTCCACTCAAGGTTAAAAATTAACTCTGTCTCATGGGGTTCTTACCGTGCCACTGTATACTCTTGTCTGTTGCCTAGTTTTGATCTTTTTCTAAAAAGAGGTTGTAAATACAAGGAGTAGGGGTGGAATTCAGGTCAGTTGTCCATAGAATAGGGAAGATTGCACAAGAAGTTTATAAAACTTTACTGATTCTTTTGTGTCAGTCTCTTCTGTCAGGTTAAGGGTACAGGCAGTATTTTATGAATGTCATTAGTTTGTGTTCTTATGCTGTAAAATGCAAATATTCCTAGAGCACAAGAGCCTTCCCACAGAAAGGCTTTACTGTAAGGAGTCCTTGACTATAAAAATGCTCCTTCTCTGCCAAGCATTTGCGAAATATGTAAATGTTTTTATGCACTTCATCTAGTTACTCTCTTCCATTATGTTATGATACTCTGAGAATTTGTTTTTCTGTACATGTATTTTCTGCAAGATGTCTTTTGTTGTTAATTGTTTATATTCCCAAACCATATTTTTGTCACTGAAATGTGAAAGTTTGTTGGTGTAGAAAATGAAGGGGAAAGATTAATTTAAAAAGAAAATTTTTAAATTAATCGGAAATTAAATTACTTCTCGGAATGGAAACCCCGGCTGTCATTCAGGCTGTGCCTGCCTTTTGCTTTTAATCCTCCTATTTAATATAGTCCAGTGTGTGTTTTTATCAGTCACATATCTTTGTATGCAGGGCTAAAGCACAAAGGTTGAGTTGCCCAGTAAAAAGCACGTGTGTGCATGACAGAAGAATCACGCTGTCTTTTGTATACCTTCGACCCTTACTTCCTGCAAGTAGTTCTTCAGCTTTGTGGATGTGCAGCTCTGTGTGCCTGCATGGTACGAAATGAGAAAAGCTGCAGCACAGCTGCCGTGAATTTTGCTGGGGCTCTGTGTTTGCTGCAAGAACAAAGTATGAAGTAATTTTTTCAGACAATTACCGGAATGAAATTATTGAACTAAATCAGTGCTGTTACAATCCTGAGAGTTAGAGACTTTCTTTTCCCAGTTCTTCTTCATCTTTGCCATGAGTTTTGCATTCAGTGTCTTTTGTCAGTGTGTGACCAACTGTATGACCAGGTAGGTTGGTTGGGTTTTTTTTTTCAGTGTGCCTTGCAGTTATCAGTCAGTATTTGCTTTTATAGAACATATCATGTTCACACTACACAAGTGAATAACACAGTTAAAGTTGTGTCTCACAAACATAGGATTGGTCTCAGTATCCTCACTTGCCTGTTTTGTTTCATATAGAATGTTAGAAAAGGCATAGGATGGCGGGCACCAAATAATTAAAGGTCTTGTGATACCATTTGGGGCCATGTGATTAAGTGCCCTTGTTTGGAATGACTAGTCCAGAGTAGTCATATTAACAGGAAATATTTCCGTATGCAGTAGAAAGTAGTGGATCTTGGTTTCCAATGAATATTTTTTGCAAGTCTGATTTACTGTTTAGCTGAATTACACTAAGTCTGCAGTGTGAGCTCTGCTTTTAGTGCACACTGAAAATGCACTTGGGTGGGGAGTGGATTCTCTGATATCAGGCTGTAACGGAGGTCTCACTGTAGCCTTTTTAACAATGCAGAGACACTCTGCTCACGGACATCCTCCCTGCTTCCTGTTTTAAATGCACATGGAGAAGTGTAATATTTTGAGGATGATTACCTTTTGTCAAGGTTGGCCAAAATTGACCAATGAATAAAAAAATAAAAAGGTAGCTGCTGGAGATGCAGACATGGTGTAGAAAATTAAGATAAATTTTATCAAATCAGATTAAAAGTAGGTCATTGTAGCTACTTCATTAACCAGTTTAATTACAGTCATTACATTTTGTTGCCTGTTTTATATGTGTCTCACTCACCTTCAGGTAAATCTTTTCCTGTATGTGGGCTATTTCCTTTCTGCTTCTTTCTTTAATCTCCAGGGATATCCTCCTCTGTAAAGAAGATTGCCACCCCCACACTAGCTCTTACGCCAGCAGGGAAGGCAGGAACCACCTTCAGAGATCAGCAGGCATGGCCCAGGAGTGCGAGGAGGGACTGGTGGCATGCCCTG
Organism: Aleadryas rufinucha; assembly: GCA_013397815.1. NCBI lineage: Eukaryota > Metazoa > Chordata > Aves > Passeriformes > Aleadryas > Aleadryas rufinucha. Next base: position 350,867 of record VZTH01006802.1, on the reverse strand, counting down.
TCTTGCCTCCTCTGTGCCAGGTTCTTAGTGTAGCTGCACTGATGTCATTGCAGCTCGGCAGTTCTGGGCAAGTTAGTGCCATCAGCCTTAGTCCAGTGCTGTTATATAAGAGGTAACAATGCATCATCTAAAAAGCCTTTGACCCACAGTGGGTCACTCGTGCCTGAGGAATGTATCATGCTGTTTTCACAAAGCAAATATTTACAGGTGTGCATAGTAGATTAGGAAATGCTGGAGGAACAGGGATGTGCTCTAAAGAATTCTGGGCAAAATGTTCTGTGATCAGGAAGGACTAGATCAGGTGTTTACAGAAGCTCTTCCTATTTTGAAACCTTGGGAAACCAGTTAAGATATATTATCGGCTTTCTTTGCCATAGGAAGTGAGGTCTCTCCACCTTCTGTGGGATGGACTGTGTTTTCTAAGAACACCTCTGGAAGGATCACGGCGGGGAGAAGTAACTTTCTCCCCATTTTGTAGAGGAGAAGGCAAGTAGAAGTTTCAGCATGTTTGCCCTATGCCATAGCTCAGGTGAAAAATATCCCCTTCGCCTCTGGGAAGAGAAGGGGATAAATGTGTGTCTCATCCATGGGAGCTGATGCAAGGAAGGGGAAACTGTGAGACTTGCTCCAGGTATTGAGAAAAGAGGTGACAAGAGAGCAGGCAGAGGAGCGGGCTGTGCAGCTTCCTGCCTCCAGCTGAGTTGTGGTTTCTTTTCAGGATTCTCACATCCTACCTAGGAGATCCAAACAGGAATAAAGATGTGTATCTTGGGCTGCTTTGGCACAGCAGGATCAACCCTCTGGGAGCACAGAACCCTCTCTTGCAGTGTGCCGCTGAGCTGTTGTGCACCCAGTAGTCATTTATTTGTGACTTCTGGGCAAACACACTGACTTAAGCAGTGCTAACGGGGCTGGGGAAACTCTGAACTGCCTTAGTCCTCTTCCAGTGAATGTCTGCTTGTGCACCCTGCTGGGAATTAGCACTTGACAAGGTCCCGTGCTGTGTATGGCTGCCATAGGATGCCCAGGGTCCCACTCCCTGCTGGTTATTGCAAAATAAAGGCTCAGCTCCTAGTTGCCTACTCTTCCAGGCTCTCTGTACATGCCTGCAGCTGGCCTGGTCACTGTTTTCCTGGCATGCGTCTTGCATAGCCTTTGCGTCTCTGGAGCCTTGAATGGGAGCTTGTTCTGACCTTTGGGAAGGACAGGCAGGAGCCCCTTGTTGGTCCTTGCTCTTTTCCCTCTTTGTGTGAGGAAAAGCAGTTGGTTTGGTCACACTTTTTTGGCTTCCATTGCCCACATGGCACAATCTTCTCACTTAAGCTCCTTTCTGTAAGGGTTGCCAAACCGAACAGATAGGGCTGATATTACTGTGCGTGCTTAGAAAAGGAAACATTGACTCACTGAGTTTGTTACTCTTGCTTTTTTTCAGTAGTACCGAAACTCAGCAAGTTGCCAAGAAGTGTGGTACTTTGTATGGTCACTGGGTAGGATCGAGATAGGAATCTTGGGTATGTCACATTGTTGATTTAAGGTAAAAAACTGTGTTTGGCAGCACAGGTCGGGTGGTCTATGCTGTTCTGGCCTTCTGTCCCTGAAGCAACCAGTTGTGGTGGGGATTTTGCAGGCCAAGGCCTTTCCCCAGACAGCACATGGTCCACATGACACTTGTGTCATAACATGACAACTGCCATCAAAATATGGAAATGGAAACTAGCAGGTAACAAAGCACAGGTATGCAGAGAAACACACGAGTAAGCCTAGTTTCAACCTTCTTGTACTTAATGTATTTCTGTCTCTATGGCTTTGTTACTGTTTGCTTTGTTTCAAACAGAAAAGAATACGGGGTCACATCAGGATCACTTCCTAACGATACCTTGACACATAGGGTAGGAAGGATGATCCATTTGATTAATTCAGACACCTACTTCAACCATGCCAATTTAGCTCTTTTGGGAATGAAAGAAAGGAAAGAGAAAGGAGGTATAATAATGTGGCCTAATCACATTAGATTCAGAAGTTTGTAAGATTTTAATTACAACTTATTTCATTGTAGTTCAGCTTGAATTATAACAAAAGCACTGATGCATAACAGCAATTTTTCTAAAGATTCAGTACTTTGGGAGTTGTGTTTGCTTGAAACTTTGGCTGTACCTCTGCAGACAGAATTCTGAACAACTTTTGAACAGGATGCTTAGTAAGTTCCCTGTGTAGTTTCTGTGTGGCTTTTTTCTTTGAGTGATTGTTCCCAGATTGGCATTGGAAAGATTGCATCCCCAGGCATGGTTGTTTTAGTAAAGTGTTTAAGGCTTTTAATTAATTTTACTTTAAGAAAGATTTTCTGTGAGTGCCAGGTATAACTCACTTATCCTAAGCAAAGAAGGTGGTGCAAGGTATGTTATTCCAGCTAGGGATGCTGTAACAGAGCTTAAAATAAAGTGGTGTCATTTTACATGTGTAGGGAACAGTGAGTTCCGAGAAGGGCTTGAGAGGTGTTCCTTGTGCTAAAATCACGCTCCAGTACTAAAGCTTTTAGTAGTTCTTGTGCATTAAAAATATGCTCTGGTGCCAGAGAGTCAAGCATGCATCATTTTTGACTCCTTGGTCTGTGCCTAGTCTGTGTCTTGAAAGTCTTTCTGAATTGGAAAAGTTGTCTTATGTTTTTACTCTGGAAGGGAATCGAGAATTTAATCTGTAGGGAAGATCTGGCAGAGGGTTTGGGGTGGGAAAATCATGTGTCACTGGACCCTCCCTCAGGGTCAGAAGATAGATTGGATGAGATGCCAGCCAGAGCTGGACTGTACCACCAACTGTGTTGTAACTCCAGCCAGAGAAGATTGCTCTCTGAGGTTAGCTTAGTAGTTTTGTAAGATATAACTGAAGAAATGACTGAAATGGAAACTGAAAACTAGAAGAAAATATTGAGGAGATTCCTGGAAAAGAGTTGGCCTTGGAATTCGTTACTCAACGGGATCTAAAATGCCAAAGCACCTGTCTGCTACTCATTTGAGCTGATAAAGACTTTCATTTTATTTTTGCTTTAACACTTGCAGGTGTCTCAGAGAAGAATAATCAGGATCAACCCAATGGTCATCAAGGATATGAGCTCTGCTGTTTTTATCTAGATGGATGAAAAGGTTAACAGCCCAGAAGGGGAGTTCCTTTTGTTTCCAAGATGGCAGCAACTAGTGGCGAAAGCCAGCTGCAGCGGATTATCAGAGATTTGCAAGGTACAGTGCCATGCTGACAGATATGTTCTGGAGGCTGGGCTGCGTCCTCCAGTATTTAGATAACAGAGTAGGAGTTGTGTTTTCAATTGTGTAACTCTTTCCAGCAGCAATTGTAGCAACATAATTCAAGGTGTGCAATTTGATGGATTTTTTTGTGAGAAGAGTGCTGTACCTTCTGCAGGACCCTGAATTGTTAAATCCTGCAAATTTAAACATACAAGAGAAGAAATAGGTTTTACAATTTAAAGAAAGGTGTGTGTGGAGTGTGCATTGTGTGCTAGTACTTCATCGGCATGCACAGAGTTACAAGATTTGATGTGAAGTAAGGAGAAAAGGCCTAAAACTCAGGCTTCCTGGATGGGAAGCTGGTGTGGAGTTGATGCTAATGCGGGAAGGGAAAAAACCAGGAGGCCGAACCTAGCTGGGAAAGGAGACCCAGAGGAAGAGTGGAGAATTACACCTCCTGTTCTTGCTGCAGTGGAGCCTAACTTGTCTTCCACTAGAAGTAGCCAATCTCATTTTCAACAGTTCTGTTGCAGGCAGAATTGGCATCAAATTCATAACAGTTTTCCTGCTCTCTTTCTGTCCTAATCAGCTGCCTGTACCAAGATTCACGTATTTTTCCTTTTAATTTTTATTAAATATAAGGTATATGCACCAAAGCTGAGAATCTAGATCTTCCTGTAACATAAAAAAAGGAGATCTGTGTGCCTGCTAACAAGAAGTAGTTTTAATTTGCAAAGCGTTATCAAGTAGGACTGGGAGCTAAAGCTCACTCAGTCACCTGAAATAAGTGTAAAACCAAGGGGAAAGCAACCTCAAAATCAGTAATTTCCGATGCTGAGAAGTACCTCCTTTTGGGGCTAGAGTGTCCAGGGGAACAGTAGAGTGTATTTTGACTTGAGATTTCCTCACCCACTGTGGGTGTATGTTTCAGGGAAGAGTTGCTGTATGCTTTTTTTTAATGTAAATTATTTTTTTTCGTTTGTGTTTGTAACCAGCACAAGCTGAACCTTCCTGAATAAAGCATGGAGAAGATAAATGTGCTGACTGAACGACTGTTCTCGTGTTACTGATCCCCTTTAGCAGATTACATGCTTTGTCCTTTCTAATCAGAATTCTGTTTGTCCTGTGGCAATACCTTAATGTGCACATGAGACAGCAAAAAGTTATTTCTCTTCTCTCTGCTGAGGCAGCAATTAGCAATTGTCTGTTAGCAGGTTTTGTTAAGTGTCAGAAGTAGTACTAAGTATCTTTTTAAGAAGAAATAATCCATACAACAAATTGACACAGATTGAACTCCTGTTTTCTTATAGGTGGTCTTAAACTGGAAGCATATCAGTCATTTTTTTGTACTGTCATTAAGACATTTCAGCTGAAAGGAAATGAGTCCACATGCATAATGTCCATGAAGAAAGCATTTATTTAGTTGTTTATTGATTCAGTGCTATATATCCTTTGCATTAGTTAACTATTTTGGTGTCTTGTTTTAAAGATGCAGTGACTGAATTAAGTAAAGAATTTAAAGAAGGAGGTGAACCGATCACAGATGACAGTGTCAACTTGCAAAAATTCTCCTACAAGCTTGAGTATCTTTTACAGGTAAAAAGTGATTTGTGTCGTTTGTAATCCACCAGCAAAGCTCGGCCTTGTTTTCTCTTACTGCCTCTTCAGTATGTGGGGTTTAACTCAAATAATCATAAATATCCAGTTGAGTCTCTCTTTCTTTTTTTTTGGTGTGTGTGTGATAAGTGGGCTGAAATGTGTGCTGCCTATTATACTTATTTCAAGTGAAAATAAATAAATGTAATCACAGGGCAGTGCTGGCAGTTTGATTGAGGAATGTAAGGCATTTCTTTATTGCTCTCAAAGATCTGAGCTTGATTTTAAAGATATATTTTGCTAAATTATCCTTAAAAAACTATGGTAATGAGATCTTGACATTTTAATGCAACATAAATACTAGTAAGCTGTTAATGGTTCAAATGTAGTGGTATGAATAATTTATAGAATTTCAGCAATTTCACCTTGGAAATTTTTTTTTTAATTGTATGAAAGACTTAATACAAAAGGCTGATTTTTAATCTGGAATGTTGCGTTTTGTCCACCCTTAAAATTTAAGTAGAAGAGGATACTGCAGGGCAAACTGAAATTCAGTTTGCGTAGTGTCCACATATACTGTATCATATCAGTGATTGCAACAAAGACATGCTAATCTAGCCTTAATCTAGGCAAAGGAGTTTTAATGGGGTTGCAGAGGCTCCAGCAGAAACAGAAAAATCCTTTGGGATTTGAATGGTCCAAGGTGCAGTCCATACCCTTGCTGCATTGCTGCTCTGAACATGATTTAGCTAGAGCAGGTTTTTCTGGTACACACACATGTGCTACTGGCACACTTAATTGCAGGTCTCTCAGCAACTGGTTGTTAGTGCTTTGCTCGTGGACAGCTGTGGAATCTGCTGCAAATCTTTGTTTCAGCAGTTTTGAGTGGATGTCTGTATTTTAAAGAGACCCAGAACATTATTATCTCTTACTGTCAGTAAAGTAGCTTTTGTAACTGCTGGATTGCATAAGTACAGTGCAGTGTCTCTTTCCTTTGTGAATACATTGGCTAAAGCTAAGAGGACTCATGAAAGCACATGCTGCTGGGAGACGAACAGAATTTCAAGTAGCTATATATAAGTATATTTCTATTTAAATTTTGCTCATTGTATTTTGTTTTCCTGGTTTTAAGTTTGACCAGAAAGAAAAAAGCACATTGCTGGGGAACAGAAAAGACTACTGGGATTATTTCTGTGACTGCCTGGCAAAAATCAAAGGAGCTAATGATGGAATCCGCTTTGTCAAGTCTATTACAGAAGTAAGTATATCAGTTAAGCATCAGAATATGTGGGTTTTGTTTTGCCATGTCTTCTCAGAGAGCAGTAGCAACAAACCAAAAAAAGTACACTGCTTTTAACATATAGCAAAAAATCCTTGGGGATTTTTTTTTTCTAATTCTCACATAAAGTATAAAAATGCAAGATTTCCTTTTTTACTAGGGCACTAAATTATGTAGTATTAGAAAGCCTGACTCCTGTTTCAAAGACCACTTATACAAGTGAATGGACCTGTTTGTCTCTGGTTGTGCCCTGCCTTTTCATAAACTTAGTGCCATTTTCTCTGAAAAGAAATGAGAAATTAAGTCAAGGGTAGAGCATACCATCTTCAGCACAGCTTACAGCAGGATTTGACTCTAAGTGTAAGATAAAAGGTTCACCATATTTGACTTTTCTTAAGACTTTTTTAACTGGTCCGTAGAGTTGAGGAGGACTGAGTGAGAGCAGCAATTTAATCTTCTGTCTGAACTCTGTTCCTCTGTGTGAAATAGCATGATGAAATGACTAGGGATGGTTGTCACTGTTGCCTTGGGTAAGCTGTCAGGAACGGCACAAAAAGCCTTGTTCATGCTAGATTTAGATAGTAATAAAAACCATGTTATATCTTCAGGTCAATGCGTGGGTGACATAAAAGCTGTGAGAAGCTTCCTGTGTTGATCCTGTCTGAGTCTTTAGAATCTTTTGAAGAAGATTTTCCTTGTGGGTGGAAGAGGCGGTGGTGTGGTGGTGCTGGCCAGCATTGTCCTGGTGCTCACTTCTGTTACCTGTGAGCAGTGCTAACTTGGATTGGCAAGTTACTGTTTACAGCAAATTTTCCTATTCTCTTGGGAATTCTTCCACGGCAGCTCTAGATAGTGTTTTTTAATCCATCTGAAAGAGCCATGATGCTGCAGCAGAGGCAGGTTCTGGGCTCCCTGCCTTTCTTTCTTCTCTTCACAACTTTGACAGTGTTGAATTTTGCTGTTCCAAAGTGAACAATCCAAGGAAGGGCTCCAGTTTGTTTTACGAGTGGGGAGGAAAAGCGGGGAGAGGCACAGAAATTTGGGTTGGATTTCCCACTGCAGGACAACTGGAGAAGTAAGGACAGTAGCTGCTGCTGCAGGAAAAACCTTCTGACTCTAGGTAGTGGCCCCTAAATTCTCAGTAGCAGGAGCTACTCTGATTTCTTTACAAAGGTGGCTGTGCTGTAGTCTTCAACAGTCTGTTGCCTGTGGTATCACCTGCATATTGCCACATGTAAAGACTACTCTACTTTTTCCTTCTTCAGTACATCTGGCTGTTAAATTGTTAGCACAATGTCAGAAATTATAGTTTGGAAGTAGGATATGTTCTACTTCAATTTATGTGCAGCCAAAGAAATTAGCTTGTGGAAGGCTTCTTTAATCTTTATTAACTTGTGGTTTAGGAATATAAACTCTTAAAAAAGGAATCAGTGATCGGTTTCAGGTAACTGAGCTGGCAGACTCGGGCCCAGAAATTAAAATGACTCATGGCACAAATGTATGTTTGTTATTCCCCTTCATTACAGGTAGAAATCAGCAGCACATTTTTGAACCTGGCTGGATAGAACATAAAGGTTTCCAAATGTCCTTTATTTGCTCACTGAACAATGCTAGTTGACTTTCAGAGGCGGAGGTGAACAAAAAAGAAAGAGTAATAGTTAATTTTAAGGATGGTCAAACATTCAACAGCATAATGCCTCTTCTGCTCTGCCTGCAGTGCTTCTAATGGTAGGGTGCACGATATGCTAGAGAGGCAGAGCAAGGAAGCAAATAAGAACATCCTAGAAACTGGTATCTGTTAGTTAAGCAGAGGGCCTTATTCTTGAGGGCAGTAGGTGACCAGTGAGTTCTGGTCATTCCTCTTTCCCTTTCTAAAGGTGATTACACTAAATACACATCTTTCCAAATCTTTACAGCCATACACTGCACCTTAGCTACAGTGTTTGCTGTCAGCGTGGAAACACTGTCAATACCAGACACTCTGCCTCCCTGATTTCTCGCAGGGCTCCAGCAGGAGGTGGCATGCTTTTCCTTCCTAGTCAAATAGTCTTTAGCTACTTGTAACTGCATATATGTAAATATTTTCCTCTACTTCTCATTATGTACATTTGTTCTGGTCTCTCCATATTGCTTAAAGAAGGCATTGCAATTTAAATTAAAAAAACAGTGGGAGTAAGGATAGGATTAATATTGTAGCTTCCAGGGTTTGGGGGTTTTTTGACAGTTCTTAAGATATTCACTAAGTATGCCTAGTTAGGAAAAAAAAACTTGCAAGCTTCTGTGCACAGAGTAGGGATAGCATCTCCCTGAAGGAATGTTTAGATGCCTGCAGGGTGAATGAGGTCAAAACCAGCTGGTAAATTAAATTTGCTGTTTCTGGGATACTTAGTGTTTAGGGACCATGGTGTTTTGTACTTTGTATGCTACAGAATTCAAAGCAAAAACCAGTAAAAAGTGTTGCTTTCTTTGCTTCACATTTCATTCAGGTTACATTTATAAGGAACATTTTTGTATGTAGTGGGTTACTGAGCTAAATGAAGAACCTGTGTTACTTCAGAGCAGAAGCCCAGGAACAGCAAAAACAAGGAAGCTGAGAGTATTGCTCTCACTTCACCACAGTGGAATACTGATCAGCAGGAGAGAAAGCTTGTGTAGCCTTTGAGCCTTCTTTCACACTAACTTTCTGAGCAAAGTTTACTGTAACCTACTGCCTTGTGCCTCAGCCTCTCTAATATTTGTCTTGACGTCTATTTTAAATCATAAATGTATTTGCTTTGTTACTTGGATGAGCAGTTTGGTGAGAAATTCTTTCATCACGCTCCTTTCCATTCTAAATTGATTACTGACTTTGTTAGAAAGAAGAAATGAAACACAACTATTCAGTGTTTCACTATTTTGCAGGACAGAAAGTAGTTCAGATGTGAAAATAAAACATCAATTCCCCAAGTCAATAGCTTTAACAAAATTCAGTGCTGAGCTTTGTGATCCCCCTTATGTTGATTTAACAGCTGTCTTCATAAAAAGATCCATTAAATTTTGGTCATGCAGCTGCTCTTGGTCTGAAGAAAGAATTAGATTTTAATCAACTCAATGGCTAAGTATTAAGAAAGGCTTTTTGCATTTTTTGGGGTTACTGTGTCTATGGAGATGTATATTTGTATATGTGTATATCTCTGTTCTATGACTAAATCTGTCCTAAAGCTCTTCCAGCTGTGGCCATACACATCTTAAGTAACTTAAGCAGTCACTTCTGCCTTTGCTGGGAGAATGCCTTCTCTTGCATTGAGATTTGTCTTACATTGTGAATCACCCTTAGCATAGTCTGGACTCAGATACTCAATATATTAGATGATTCATTGGTCCTGTGATGCCTTTTATATTATTATAAAGTGGACAACAGCCAGCTGTAGAAACAAATTCATCATTCTAAAAAGATTCCACCCAATGACAGACTTAGGAAAAGGTGTTTCTCAGTGGCAGTTCTTACTGGTTTCCATTACAACTTTTTCCTTTACAGTGGCTTATTGTATTTTTGTGTTCTATGTGGGCTTTTCTGGCCATGTCTCTACATGATTACAAATGATATTTAGACTTTTCTTTTCTTGTGGTTTCTCCCTTCCAGCTGCGCACCTCTCTTGGAAAAGGAAGAGCATTTCTTCGTTACTCCCTGGTTCACCAAAGGCTAGCAGACACCTTGCAGCAATGTTTTATGAACACCAAAGTGACCAGGTGAATAGCAAAGTGCTTTTTAACTAATGGGTGTTTGCTCAGTGTGATCAAGCAACATCACCTAGTAGCTATTGAAAGAAATTGAAACGCTTCCAAATGTTTGGCTTAGAGAGCTGGTAATAGGATATGAAGGATCATAGACCTTTTGGCCTGGGTCACTGGTTCGTACCTATCTTGGGCTTGTAAAGATTGAAAGTTATTACAGCTAAATGTGTGTGGGGAGGGTTGTGCTGATGCTTCTGTACGTCGGTGTCAAAGGTGATGTATTTATAAGTATTGAAGATCCTGGGTTTGATGGGCTGTTCATCATGAGAGAGGATTAATTTGGATGTGTTGCACAAAGCCCCAGAAAGCATTTGCATATATCTCTGGATAGTCACACAGAGGAACAACTTGCTCTTGGCCGAGGAACTCCAAAGATAGTTTGTATTTGGTTGGAGGAACACTGCTAGGGCTTTAAGAAAAAGCCAGCTATTTTCACAATTTAACTCTGGATGCTGCTTTCTGTTCCTCATTTTTGATGTATTAAATGTGTACTTTAGGTGTTTACTGTGTGATTATCCAGTGTATAGTTAATATTTTGTATTGTCAGTGATTTGCCCAAGCACTAGAGGAAAAATATTTTGTGCAGGGACTCCCATAAAGATATTTATGTGGAATTAAATAAAGTTGTTTAATTTCATAGGCACTGAAGGGATAGGATATTGTTTGGCGGGTCTGGTTGTTTTCATTTGTGTTTAGAATACTGTATCATTTTTCTGAGGTGAAGTGAATAATGATGTACGGTTTTTTTGTAAGAGAAACTGCTCCTTCTCTTTTGCTTATGAATGAGTATTACTTCTTTTTTGTTTGTTTGTTTTTAAGTGACTGGTACTATGCAAGAAGTCCATTTCTGAATTCCAAAATGAGTTCTGACATTGTGGGTCAACTGTATGAGCTCACTGATGTTCAGTTTGACTTGGCATCAAGAGGCTATGATTTAGATGCTGCTTGGCCGGCATTTGCCAGGTAAGACGGAGCCTCGTTGTGATTTTGTATTAACAAGGACATAAAACACCTGCTTGCTGAAGAATCTGTAAAAGCTTCTGCTTTTGAAGGTAGGAGTATATATAGGCAGGTATACACTTTTTCCATGTAGTCCATGACCAAATTGGCCTGTTTCTCCTTCAGTTTACTGAGTACCAGCGATCAGAGGTGATGCTCTGTAATATGGCACTTACAGTAACTGCAGTTTAGGCCCAAATCCCAAGCTATTCTCATCTATAGAGGCACAAGAAGAAATCTTCTTAGCTTCCTCTGTTTCAAGAGCTGAGACAGCACAGCCAAGCAGTGTTCTTCACTTGCAGCAATGGTGACCCCATCTAAAAGTGGGGTGTAACAAAATCTACCAGGTCTGGTCCAGATCCATTTGTATCAATGGGAGTTTTCCAGGGCCCTTTGCTGCCACCAACTGGTTGAGCCGCCACCGCACAGCAATACAATTCCTTGGAGCAAGGCTGCATTGGTTCTTGAGGGTGTGGGAAGTGATAGCTACCCGCCCCATCACCTTTTATAGATGCCTTGGATAGCCCTGTCTTATTTTTCATCAGTTTCACTGGTTGTTGGCCGAGACAGCAGGTGGAGTTATATCCTTTTTTATGTGATAGTTAACACTAGATAAATCTTACATATACAAATAGAAAGACATATATATATGTGCTTAGACTTACTTTATTTATTGTTTCTCTGTATGATCAACAGGAGGACTCTGTCCTCGCTTGGATCTTCAGTGTATTTATGGAAGCCCCCAAGTCGCAGTTCCAGCATGAGCAGTTTAGTGAGCAATTATTTGCAGGTAAGCAAATTGCAAATAAATGTTTATATGTCATGGTAGGTCTTTGGCTGGCATAGTTCCAGAGAACTTGGTAGTTTTATGATGGTCACGAGTCTTACAATGCTGACCTCCTAAAAGTGTACTTAATTAAAAGTAAAGGGAATTGTCTCTCAGCTGCTTCAGCTTAACATGCATATCTTGTAAAAGAAAAAAAATATGTTCAGAAGATAGGTATGTACTACCTGCAGATAGGTATGTTTTCATTTATCTTTGGGAAAACAAGCCCCATTTACTAGAATTTGATATCTTGTAGTGCTATGAAGGCAACACACGTCACTGTACATTAAGAACCTGAACTTGCTCTCATTTCAACACACCATTTAAGTGCATGTTTAATACTACTTTTTGATTTTTCCCTTCTGTTCATTTAGGCACAAGAGTTTCCTTCCAGCCCTGACGTAAACAACTCACTAAATGTTGAACACCTTGAGGGCTACGAAGAGATGCGTTTAGAACTTGACCAGGCAGAGTTGAGGCAGAGGGAACTTCAAGATCGTATTCACCAGCTAGAAATTGAAAACCAAGAGCTCCAGGCAGCTGTCAGCCTTCAAAAAGAACAAGTACAGGTAGAAAAGGAGAAGAGCAATAACTACAGTGAGGAGAACTTCCGGCTGATGAAGATGATCACAGAGTTACAGAAGCAGTGTGAGGTCTCACACTCCACTCAGAGCACTGTCCATGACCTGCAGAAGTGCCTACAGTCACTGGAACTGAATGCAGCAGAGCAGCAGAAGGAACACTCAACAAAGGTGGAGTGGCTGTTGACCAGCAAGGAAGATTGTGCCTCAAAATTGCAGGTTTCGAATCAGGAGCTGGAGACCTCTAGGGCTTTGATTGCTGTGAAGGATCTTTGCATTGATGAGCTCAAAGCTAAGCTGAGTTCCACAGAACAGAAGAACCTCAACCTCCTTGCAAAAGTTGATGCTGCCTTGGACGAAAAGGGACAGCAAGCCACAGCCCAGTATGACTCTGCCCTACAAATACGGGCACTGTTAAGGAAGCTTCAGGAGATGGAAAAGGAAAAGGCAGATATGCAAAGACTTAATGATGAACATGCATCTCAGCTGAAAGCAGCAAGGGAGGAGCTGCTGCTGAAAGAACAGGCACAGAAGGAACTGGAATCCAGATACAGTAGCCTCACTGCTAACTCCAAAGAAGAGAGTGAAAAGCTGACTGGGAGTCTGGAGACCATGGCAAAGGAAAAGGATGCACTTCAGAAGGCCCTGACTCTGAAAGGAAAGGAGATGGCTGAGCTCCAGACCCAGGTAATGGGGTCGCTGGCTCAGGTGGGTTCACTGGAAAAAGATCTTGAGGAAGCCAGGAAGGAAAAAGAGAAACTTGAGGAGGAGTATGGTAGGAGGGAAGGAGCACTGAAGCAGGAAGGCCAGGCACAAGCAGAGCAACTTGAACTACAGGAGGGTCGCTTAACAAAGGTGAGTCAGACTGTGTCTAGCCTTCAGGAGCAAAACCGGAAACTTATGTCTGAGAAGGAGCATCTCGGGCAGAAAGTCAAGGAGCTGGAGGAGCAGATGGAGCAGCAAAACTCTGCAGTGAGCGAATTGGATGAGCAGAGCAGGAAACTGAAAGCAGAGCATGAGAATTTGCAGCAGTCTAAGAAGAAGATGGAAGAGAAGCTGAAAAATCTGGAAGCTTCTAAAGCTTCCCTGGAAGCCGATGTAACCAGGTTGAGAGCCTCTGAGAAACAACTTCAGAGTGAGATAGATGATGCCCTGGTGTCAGTTGATGAAAAAGAGAAGAAGCTCCGAGACGAGAACAAACAGCTGGATGAAGATTTGCAGAATTCCAGGAGGCAAAACCAAATTCTAGAGGAGAGGCTGGAGGCTCTGCACTCAGAATATGAAGAACTAAAGCAAAGAGAAGAGACCTCCAAGGAGTCTTATGCCTCACTTGAAGCACAGCTGAAGAGTGCCAAACAGCATAGTTTACAAATGGAAAAAAGCTTGGACACCTTGAAGGAAAGCAAAGAATGTCTCCAGTCACAGCTCACAGAGAAGGAAGTAGAACTGCAGGGCATGGAGAGCCAATGCGAGCAGCTAAGAGCAGAAGCTGAGAGATACAGGAAGAAAACAGAGACTCTTGAGATAGAAAAACTCAGTGTTGAAAAGACATGCCTTCATCAGAAAAAACTTATAGAATCTCTCACATCAGAAAAGGAATCAGTGGAAAAACAGCAACTACAGCAGGCGGCGTCCCTGGAGAAGGAGGCAAAAGAGCTGGCCTTCAGACTGACCATGAGTGAAGAACAGTTGGAGGTCAACCGAGGTGAAGTGTCCAGGCTGCAGGCAGAAGTCCTTGACCTGCGAGTCAAACTTCAGCAGGCCACTGATGAGAGAGAGAGGATGAGAGGTGAGCTGGCAGTCACTGCAACTGTCTTGAGTGAGCAGAAGATGCTTGTCCAGCAGCTGAAAGAGCAGAGTGAGTCTCTCTACAGAAATCATGTGCAAGAACTGATGCAATGTAAAGAAAGGGAAGAAATGCTGAAAAAAGAACAGGAGAGAACAGTCCGTCAAAAAGCTGAGCTGGAAAATGATTTGATGAACCTAAAGGAAGAGCTGTCTAAGGTTAAACGGTACTTGGACAATGCTAGAGTGGAAAACGAAGAAAATAAAGATCTCCTCCACAGGACCAACACTGATATGGCTGAACTTGGTATTCAGATTTGTGCCTTGACCTCTGAAAAGGTGGATGCAGAAGAGCAGTTGGTCCAGGCCACAGAAAGGTTCAAAGAACTGGAAGAACAGGCAGCAGAGCAACAGGAGAAGCTGAAACTTGACATCTCTAATCTCAGAGAGGAGAACAAGAGCCTGCAAGAGAAATTAAAGGAGGCTCAAATGTGTGCCGCAGCTGTCCCAAGTCTGCAACTGCAGCTGGAGACAGTACAGAAACAGGCACAGAGTTTCCAAGAGACCAGCCAAGAAGAGCTGTCTGCAATAAAATTTCAAATGAGCACAGAGATTCTAAATTATCAGACAAAATTCAAGGTAAATTAATGTAATTATTATAGCTGAGAGAGCTGCTTTACCATCTGCTGCAGCAATTACTGCATGAAATCCTAAGGTTTGTGTGGGTCAGGCTCTGAGACTAACATGCAACAAGCCTTAACCTGGGAATCTGAAAATGTCTCTATGCTCATGACCTAGGCCTGTCTGAGGTAAAATAATTCCTCAGAGTTTTATGGACACGTATAATGGAGAGGCCATGTGATATGGAAAAGCAAGTCAGTACTCACGAGGGTGATGATTTCTTATGTTGACACGGAAGGTGGCATCTGCTGTCCCTCTGGTTACAGCTGTGGTTGTTTTCTTTTTCGATAGGAACATTGCAAGACCTGTTCCTCACACCTGTAACACTGCTTCTCCTAAGAACTGATTTTGATGAAAGGAAACTTAAACTGAGACCTGATGCTTTTGCATTTAACTCTCTCATGTATTTTTGCTTTCAGCTGCTGAAGGCAGCAGCTGAGGATCAAAGTTTTGCTTCCAAAAAAGCATGAGTCAGCCCTGTGTATGTAAAACAGCACACCTAAAGGCTGAAGATTTCATTGCCATTCTGATAAAATGTCTAAGATTGGTGGTTGATCTGAGGCTTATGCCACTGCATGAGTTTGACCTTTTTGTTGAGAATTGCAATAGCCTATGCAAAGTAACAGTAAAACACAGTTAATGTGCCACCCTAAAGGGAGTTTGCTTGATTCCAAGAGTTGAGTGTCTTTTTAGCTGTCTTTCATGAGCCAGTGGTGCTGCGTTTATCCCATGCATGGCAGTAAGTGCACTCATAACTCACAGCTGGGAATTTTGTAGATGAAGAGATGGCCGCTGGAGGATTATTAACTACTGGCTCAATCTCTCTGCCAGGCTGTCAGTGAGGAGTGTGGGAAAATAAGAGAGCAACTTGAGGAGCAGAAGCAACAACAGCATGCTGCGGAGGAAGAGATTACAGAGTTACAAGTAGGTGCTTGATCTGATTTAAAACCAGAGGTGTTTGTGTCAGCAGGCATTAGTGTTACAACTGGGAAGGCAAGCAGCATTTCTCATGACTGGCTGTGAGTCTGAGAATGCCTTTGTATAAATACAGGTGCTGCAGAGAAAATACTGGGCAGCTGACAGCCACTGAAACAGGGATTATGAAAAGCACAGTGTCACTTAGGATGTGCCCTGCTTTGAAAGCTGGTCAGGTTTTATGTAAGACCTGGCTATGTGTTCTCTTCTTAAATGGGGGTGCAGGTTTAAGATGTGTCTTTCTTAGGCCCTGCATGCCCACACAGCCACCTGTGTAGATCCATCTGTTTGCAGGCTGCAAAGGGCACTGAATCAGAGAGTTAATGTGGCTGAGAAATAGCCCAGCCAGAAAAAAATGGAATTTTTGCAATAAATTTATCAAACAGTTGAGTTAGAAGGGTCATACTGAGTTGTAAGGAATCTGGAAAGAAGAAAGTTAAGATTACTGGATGTGGCCTTGCCTGCTAGGAGAAATCCATACCTTTAGATGTAGTTAGGTATGTTCCCTGAGGACTCCAAGTTTGGCAGACTTCTCTGGAGGGTCTAGCTGTGAAAGAAATTGGGTTGTTTTCAATTGTCCTTCATATTCCATATGGGCTTAATAAACAATATTTTCCTCCTATTTAATTTTTCTCTTTTGAAGCTTTTAGGTGGTGAAAAAGCTTTCAGGGTGTATTCTTTTGCCATTATTTTAGAGAGATTTTTCTTAATGAGGAGGCAAAAGCTCAACTGACATGGACTAACAAGAATTACAGGCTTAATACTGTCTTACTTTAGAGTGTATCCCTTATTCAGTGTGACAGAAGTAATCAGTCACTAGTACACAACTAATTACTGCCTGCTTATACAATAATATCTTAATTGGTCATTTGGCTGTTACTGATTCTTCTAAAACATTGTTAGCTGTCTTGGTAATTGTCCTGCGCATGGCAAAGTCTTGTTTTTATATGTAAGGAAATACAGTAATTTATTTTACTAGGCTGCAAACACGAGTTTGTGTAGAAAGCTGGATGAAGCAAGAGAGCAGCTGTCTGAATCAGAATCTGCTTGGCTGCAGAAGGAAGAGGAGGTGGTGTCTCTTAGACAACTCTTGGAAAGGTGAGAATTTGGTGAGCTTGACCTAAGCTGTTAATTGTAGGCCAAGCAAGAGGACAGTAATCAGAACATATTGAAAATTGCCATGGTTTATGAAGTACCATATGTTTGATACAGAAGAAATAGTGCATGGGCACTGACAGGGAATATCAGATTGACACTTCAGATGAGAAACATGGAAATTATCCAGCGCATGTGAATGCATGGTTTAGTTTTTACTGTATTGTTAATTTAGCTGATATAAATTCATGAAAGACATTTTTGTAACCTCCTTTTACCTTATAGGTTAAGCACAAAATTAAAACAACATTGGGGTTTTTTTGTAAGGAATGGAAAATTTATGCTTTTAGACAGTTTGTTTCATCTCTCCTCTTTGTGAAGTTTTAGGGAATCAGTAGGAATTATCTGAATGGGACCACATCCTGTATGTATTTGTCAGGTTTCTTGTCAGCTTTAATTATCTAACTCAGGCTATGTTTTCAAGGTCTGTAACATGGGCCTGTGTGTTGTGGATAATCTGTCAGTCAGAAATAGATCTTCATGAGGCGTGGGCTCACACAGAGTCTAATAGGCTAACCAAAGTCTATGTATTTTTATATTTTTGTGCTGATAACATTTGTATTATTCCTAGTTGGTAGTTATCATAAGCTTTACTATAAGCAGGGCATCCAAGAAATTGCTGGTTGCCGGCTGTGTCCACTAGATAGTGTATCTATCTGCATTTTCAGTGATGCAGAAAACTGGGGAGATTCTGTCTAGCTCTAAAAAATATGCACAATGAGAAAAATTTTGCTGAAACTACCTATTTATCAGGATGGAGGAGCCCTTCCTCCCACAGGGAAGACCTGAATGCACATGAGCTAAAAATGATTCATAATTGCTTTTGTATTTGATCAGGATCCAAAAAGAAGCTGATGAAGCAAAAGAGAAGATCCTAGATTACACTGAGAAGCTCAGCAAGGTGGCAGCAGACAAAGATAGCAGTGACCAGAAGTTATTTGCTGAACTGGATGATCTGACAAGAACAAAGCAGTTCCTTGAAGAACGTTTGATAGAGCTTATCAGGTTGGCATCATAATAAACAGCAAGCAGAAATTAAAATCCTTGCTTAGGATGTTCAGGGATACTGCTTAGGTCATCCAGGCTTATATTCCTGAATTGAAGATACAAGTAATGGCCAAGTTCATTAGCAGTTGAAATTTTGCATTTCCATAATATAGTCAAAAAATATAACACTCAATAGTATCTCCTTATTTTGCTGTCTGTTTTAAAAAACACGTATTTCTCTGCATGGCATGTGTTTTTCTCCCTGTCTTTGCAGAAGCTTCAGTAGGTTTTTTGATCTATCTTTATTTCTGAAAGCTCCTCAGAAGTTTAGAGCAAAGGAATTTTTACTGTGAAGCTTTCACCAGCATTCCAGTTGAGGTTGGTTAACAGTAAACCAGCACTGACAACTTCTGTGTGTTTTTCTTTCTTTTAACTGTGTCACTGCAGAGATAAGGATGCTTTGTGGCAAAAATCCGATGCTCTGGAGTTCCAGCAGAAGCTTAGTGCAGAGCAGAGGTGGCAGGGGGACACAGAAGTTAATCACTGTCTGGACTGCCAGAGAGAGTTCTCATGGATGGTGCGCCGACACCACTGCAGGTCAGTTGTTGAACTGTATTGCACTGTTCAAAAGTAAAACTCAGTATCGTCGTCTACATGGAGGAAATATTTCTTGATGTTCACAGTTCAGTGATCAAAATCGTTGATAACATGATGTTGTGGAGGCTGAAAGAACACATGAGCTATCAAGGGGATGAGACAGTATTGGAAAGATCCCTTGACATGTATTAAGGCAAAGATCTGGATGCAACTCTGACTTGTCTGTTAGTTTCTCATTTCTGGAAACAAAGATGAACACACCCTGTATAGTGTGTTTCTTTGAAGGACTGTGCACTGCTCTGTGCATGCTCTAAACAATATTCACCAGGATGGCTTTACTACTGTGATGGAAGTATTCCAGAACAAATTTCAACATGCTGTACAATTACAAATTTGTTTACTTACACTAGGTATGTTCAGAGATAATTAACTATTGCAGAGTAATCTTCTTTTTAAAAGTGGATATTAAATTATTTCCCCTATAGTTAGTATTAGTTATCTGATCTAGATTTATTAAAATGTATTTAAATTGATACATTTCAGGGTCTTAGTGATACGTTTGGTTTGGCTCTTTACTGTTCCTTATCCTCATGACCTGATTTGTCATGTAAGGAAAGAAGGAAGCACTGGAACTGTTTCCATTCCACGTGAATGTAAACAACATTCTGTAAGGATTAGTGAATGGTGAAGTCATTTTGGATACAACTTCCAAATTACTCATTTCTGCTGAGGTCTCCGAAAGCTGCTCATGTCTTCACCCAGTAATGATTTAAATGATTATGAAAAACAAAACAATTAAAATTTCATGAGTGGCAGTCATCCCTACTGCGTGCTTTTCTTCATGAAAATCTCAACATGCTCATTAAAAAGTAGTTGACAAGTTTAATAATGAGAGACTTCAGAGTGGAGAGGGCAGGAGGGATGAATGTAAATGTATGTGTCCAATACTGTTTTTTCTTTCCTGTCTGAAGGGGAGAGGCGTCATTACAAAGCAGAGACATATAGATGTGTTCTTACAATCAAATCAAGGGGTTTTTTAACTGTCTATGAGATTTGGCCTGTGTAATATTAAGTACATTTCCTTCCTATGTACTTAATATAAATATTATTTATTTGTGTTGCATATTTGTGGGCACTTGATTGTTTTATGTCTTTAAATGTGGGGGGTTTTGTATTTTTTTTTCTCTTTTCCCTGTTTATTAAGGTAGCAATAGCAAAGCGTGAGTGTGAATTTCTGTCCTGTGCTTGTCAAGAAGACTTGCTTCACTTCAGAAAGGAGCACAGTCTGTTATGAGTTCTGCCAATGGGTGTAGCTTCCATGCTTTTGCAGAAAACAAGACCATAATGAGAGAGCCCTAAACTCTGTCACATAGATATGTTCCAGCTGTGTGTGGTACTTTTCTAACACCTTTGGTTTTGAATCATTTCTAGAATGTGTGGCCGCATTTTCTGCTACTACTGCTGCAACAACTACATGGTGACAAAACCTGGTGGAAAAAAGGAGCGTTGCTGTAGAGCTTGCTTTAATAAGCCTAGAGTCATTGTGGACAGTACAGATGACTCTGGATCCAGTGCCAATCAGGAAGGATCACCAGCTTCATTGGAATCGCCTGTGTCACCATCTGAGAGGGCTTTTGGTTAGTTTATTGCTTGCATGCTGTGGAGAAATAAGTGGGGTTCTTTGACAGTCTCCAAGAAACCACATGGTCACCTCCTGCTCCAAGAACCTGCAGGAGGTCATGGAGTGTTTTCAGGGTGGGACTGATCCCGTCTTTGAATTTGATTGGTATTGAGAGAAATGTTCACATATATTAAATGAGTGTCAGTCAGCCCAAGATTTTCCATTAGTTCTAATAGTTATCTAATGCTTCTGTAAATGTAGAGGAATGGCCCAGGCTTCCCCCTTAAGGGTTTTGCTTGTTTGTTTTCCAGACAACCAGCTAATAGTGTTTATGTTTCTTCTCATGTTTTTTTCGGCACAGTTGCAAGTGAAGCCTCTAAACCACCAGATGATGCAGCATTTGATATAATCACTGATGAGGAGCTGTGCCAAGTACAGGAATCAGACTCTCTCCACAATGAAAGTCAGATAGAAAGAGACTCCTTGGATCAAAGTGTGACAGATCTGTAAGTAAACTGCTTCACAAAGAGGGGACTCTTTGGGATTTGCTTTAGAATGTTCTTTTTTTCCACCCATTCAGTGAGAGTAGTCAACCTCTGCATAAACAGGAGACCTCTGTTCCTAGGCCACATGTTCAGTAGACCAGCACAAGATAATTTTGGTCTATTTGCACAGTCAGCATTCAGTCTAGTAAATCTACACTGCTAATCCTCTCCCTCCACCTGCTTCACCACAGCACAGGAGAGTAGTCCCAGCTCTGTGCTGTCATCAGGCCAGCTGTCACCATTAAAGTCAGCATTCAGGCTCTCTGTGTCTGTAGAATTCCTTACTACCTTAGGGATGACAGCTTACAGAAAAGAAAAAGAACAACTGTATAGCTACATCTGGCACAAGTGTGTTCTTTTATTTCTTAAGGAAATGAGAGTGAGTGCAGATTTTAGTAATTTTTTTACATCTATTTCTACACAAATTACCAATGAAAAGGATTTAAGGCCATCTGAATATCCAAACACTTGGTTTGCAAATTACACTGTAGTATTATAGTTTAATGTGTGTCCATTTTTAGGCAAAATATTGTTTTACTATTGTTCAGATATTTTCAGATGTTTTACAAAAATTCCCTTCTGTAAAATATATTGTCTTTTAAGAAGAAAAAACAAAAAGAGCAATTTCACCTAAATTATGTACTTGCTTTGCTTCCAGGCAGAAAAATAGACATGATAAATCTAAATGCTAAACTGGAAATAGTCATAGAGTAAATAGTCTGCTGCTGAGACAGCAGACCTAGACTCTTTTGTACTCAGCAGACGCATTTCCGGTATAAACCACAATGACTTGCAGTTTGGGTTGAAGATAGACAGTACAGACTGTAAAAAAACTTCAAAATTCTACATATTTGTTTCTTGGTAAATACCATATAAGTATTCTGCCTACTTTGTATACTGTTAACACTGACAGTATATTCCTGCTTATGATGTGCTGGGCAGATGTGAATGAATTGAGCTTCACAGTGCCCTTGTGAATTTAGCATTGCCTTTGTTTTGCAAAGGGACAGTTTGTGGTGGGGAATTTTTGTTTGTTTGTTTTATGAAGAAAAAAGTGAAGTGTACTACTTCTTTTAGTTCATGGTATCTGCAACAGGTACATTACAGGTGAGTTAACTCTGGAGAAAACAACCAGGAGAAGAGAAATAAGTGTGGGTCACCATTTGTTTCAAATTGAGATTGGTCTAAATTCATCTTGTCTGACAAAGTATTCAGGCAGGAAGGAAGGATTGCCACTAACAAGGAAATACTATTCCTGAAGAGCACCCATGGAACAACTGACTTGCACCATGTAAACTTTTAAAGGTTGTCCATCTTCCCTTGTTGTTAGATTATAGGCAGGAGAGCCACAAAATAGTGCTTTATCCTCTGTTGCTTTTTGTTATCAGTTTCATGGGCAGGTAGGAGAGTCTTGCTATGGTTGTACTTTGAACTTGAGGCATTTTTTGCAGAGAACGTGAACGACACCTGCCCTTTCCCATGACACCAGTAATGTTTGGAAGGTCTCAGTAGCCTGAGCACTGGAGAGGAGAATGGCCCTGCATTGCAGATGACTTGAGCATCTGGTGTTGATTGTGGGTTTGTGTTATGGGAGCTATCTAGACATTGATACATGAGTCAGATAATGGTATGGTGCCTGTGATGCATGTTGAAGAAAAATAGCAGGGCACAGTGCTGAATGTGACAGCACACAAGTTTTCTCACTTTTTTCTGTGGTGAGGAGTACATGTGTACCCAAAGCTTGAGTGTCACTTAGCACACGAGCAGAGAGTGCAGCATGAGATACTTTGGTTGTTTGCAAGTGTGCCAGAGCCACTGTATTGAGTATGAGCAAAGGTTCCGCTGACTCTGTCCTATCTTTGACAGCAGCCCATGAGAGATGTACTGAAATTTTTCCACTATGTTTTCTCCCACATTTCAAGGATCTGCAGTTCAGTGATTTTCTGAGCCACTGTTTCATTGCTGCAGATTTCTTGGCTGTACCGGGCTGAGCACCTGGAATTTCATGTAGACCTGTCATCTTTATTCTTTTTCTTTCTAAAGTGTCCAGCTAAATGTGGCCTGATTTCTATGTGGAAACTTCACACAGTCTCCACTGGCATTCCAATAATGTTCTCTTTGCATGAAATTGAACATTTGGAGTAGAATTTGCTTTGATATTGTGTCTGGGGAACACACAAAGGATCCAAGATTGTGGTTGCTAGATGCAGGTCTGAGGAAGGCGTATAAAGAAGTAAATTTTCAGGCTAACCTTCTTTATTGAGATCTGCTGAAAATAATCCAGGCTATTTTGGTTTTGCCAGAGATTTGCACCAGCTGGTGGAGCTCTAAAAATGAGGAAGATGCACAGCCAAGAGACAGAAGAGAAGGGAGGCTTGCTGTCCAAGTAGAAGATCTGTGATTGACATGCTCTGTTGGCATAGTTTCTTATGACCTTACTCTGGCTGATGGCAGAGATTTTCATGCTGACCATACCTATTCTAGGTGTGAGTCCTTGCTGGACTGAAAATGCAAGTTGGTTCTCAAAGCAGTGAATTACCTTAAAGGACATTCCTGTTCCTATTTGTCCCCCTTTTGGTGCCTACTATATTTTTACTCATGTTTTCACTTGGTCTCTTCACTTAGCCCTGCCACCGTCATTCTTTTCTTGAAGTGATATGAAACTTAATAATTACAACAAAATTATTTCATAACAGCAAATTTTGAGAGACTGCCTTTATTGGTAGAGGTCAGTTGAGAATCAATTAAAACTCGCCTTGGTCATGAATTGCACAGGTGTGTGGCAAGATAAGAGAGATGATGTACTAATATAACTCTGGCTGACCTTGAAGGAGCTCCTTCCTAAAGGTTAGGATTAAGCAGGAGTTGCTTCATCCTTTCAGGTCTGTTTTGTGTGTTTGGAGCAACCTGATCAAAGTCTTAAATGTGAGAAATTGAGATTAATTGTGCAGTTGTGGTATGTTCTGCTACTTTAAGGTTCATGGGTTTTCTTTTAAAGTGTTGTATTTTTCAACTTTTATTTCTAAAGCATTCACATTTACAGATTGTGTTTTAAAATAAAGGGCCCCAGGATAAAGCAGTGCACAGTGTTTCCATTTTTATGTGTTGTAGGCATAACATGCCTGCAATAAATGTTCCAGCAGGGAAATCAAGATCATAGACAGTGGAAGAGTGAAAAAAGCCCCCAGACTTGCCACTAGCCTGGTACAGGAACAAAATTTATTCACGCCTTGGTCGTGGTAGAAAGAACATCTCAGCCTGTCTGCACAGTGGATTTTTTGGTTTGGATTTTTTTTTTCTTAATGACTCATAGCAGTCTTTGCTGACCTAATTACAACTCACATGGCTGGGCAGGGTGTGGTGTAGCCAAAAAGGGGAAGTGAACGTGGTCCAAAGCATTCCCTGCCCAGTGCAGAACCACTCAGGAAGGAGTGGGGACAGGAGCACCTCTTGCCACCTTATGCTGGCAAAGCCTGCACTGCAGTTGTGTGATGAAATAGCATCTTTACATGTGAAATCACAGCATGTTCCTTCCTAGTTTTGTTTTTAAGGATGTTTCACTGTGGGAGAAAGAAGAGATTGTGTAGTAAGGAAAGGATTGCCTAAGCAGCTGTTTTCTAAGGGGAAAAATGGTGACGTGGGCACAATGCTGCCAAATAAGGGTCAGATTCCTCTGAGCTGCAATGCTCTGATAGGAAGGCCTGGGTATTAATGGGGAGTAAAGGAACATCCAGAGGGTGTGGTTTTTGCAAGAATGGTTTGAAGCAGTTAAAACTGGTATTTTAAAGGTGTAATGCAAAAGACTTTGACCCTTTGGGCCAGACCCAGCCCTGCCTTTGTCACAAGCAGCCCGCAGCTGCATAAAGTTCTCCCTTTGCTCCTCTGCGACATGCCTTCTTTCTTTTCCCTATTCCAGTCTCCACACCTGTTCTACTACTTTCTCCAAGAGCTTTTGCATACTTTTCTCCCCCCTGCACACCTTTTTTACCTCCAGCTGGGAAGTGGAAAGACCAGAGGTGGGAAGGGAGAACTGGTGGAACAAGGTTGGAAAACAACTAAGGAATCCACAGTTTCATGATAAGGGAACCAAGGTGCCAGGAAAAACAGACTGGAAAGATGTCATGATGCAAAGAATATGTGTGGAATGGCGGTGTGAGAGTTTACATCTACAGAAACACTGCTCAGTGTTGGAGCTCGTGTGATATGATATCCCTTGTGTTTACAAGGGGTCTGGTAATCTGGCAACATGAGCTCTGTTATCAGATGTAAGATACAAAGATGTGCATGGGACATTCAGACTGTGAACCTGATATTAGATGAAAGGCAGATGAAAATGCTGCTTTATTACAGAAATTTTAGATTAATGCAAAAGGATTATGTGTAGAGACCTTGTCCCAGATGGGAAAAAAACCCAAAACACCCAAAAAAACCCCAACCACACATGAAACCCAGCATGAACATTGAAATATATATGTTTTTAGTCCAGGAATTCTCATTAAATGAATGGGCTGAACTAAAATATGTAATATATTTGAAACAAAACTCATAAAAGCTTTCATTAATAAACACCATTCATAGAAAACCAGCAGGCCAGAGGTTTGGGAGTCAGGAAATTCAAATTACCTTTATGTCATGAAAAGTGGAGTTTTATTTCATTGGTTTTTATACTTTTTGAAGATCTGCCCTGTTAACTCAGTTACCAGCTTGGACTGAAAAAGCAGGAAGCAATGAAGTATTACGATGAAAATAGGTTGGTCTAAAGCTGATAACAGTGTTTTTACTAATGGTATTGTATTTCCTCTTTCACTCAGGCTCCCTATATCAGTATTTACAAACAAAACAAACAGGAAAAAAGAAACTGTAAAATAGTTGCAGATTTTCTAGGCAGTTTTATAGTGGGTACATGCTTGTGGCATCTGCACTATATGAAGCAGTAAAAGTTTGAGTCTTCCTCTTCAGTGGTTTGCCACTGTAACTTGCCATTTGGCATATCTTGATTTTTTAATAATTTTGTGTTAGTACTTCCTGATTTTCATTCCCATGAAGAAATAGAGGCTTAAGACAGCCATAAAAATAAACAAGAGCTTTTGTTATGATAATTGCCTTTTCAAAGCTGCTGTTCAA
Organism: Aleadryas rufinucha; assembly: GCA_013397815.1. Taxonomy (NCBI): domain Eukaryota; kingdom Metazoa; phylum Chordata; class Aves; order Passeriformes; genus Aleadryas; species Aleadryas rufinucha. The sequence continues at coordinate 325,106 of VZTH01006802.1, read as the reverse complement.
TTTAAAGTTCCAGTCTATGATCTTTATCAGTTTGAAGAAAGTATAGGGTATCTGGGTAAGAATAAACAGGACAACTACAGAAATTTTTTTTTTATAGATTTGTTCTTTTGAAGACTTCTAGCATGCAGTGAATTTCTAATAATTAGTGAGTAGCAGGTGATCATGGCTAGTGTGGGAATAAAATAAGCAAGGGTCACTTGGATCACTTCAACAACCGGTTCTGTGCTATGGTTTGGGTATTCTTCCTGACATATTGCCCTATCAAAATTAACACCTCCCAAAAACAGTGTGGTGCAGCAAATGCTTGTGAGATCACGCAGATCAAGACAGATTAATTTGCCCCATGTCATTCGTTTGGTTTGACACGTGTGCTTTGGTGGCAAAAGTAACAGCAATAAGCTGGTCAAAGGTGATAGACATTAGGGTTAACATTGAAGTGTATACAAGCCCCATATAATATGACATGCCATGATGCCTAAAGTCCACTCCTGAGCAGCTGAAAATGCTCAGAGTGGCAGCTTTGAGAGAAAAACCCAGTCAGCCATAGCCATGTTCAGCAAAAGTACTGTCAGTTTCTGTCAGCATGTTCAGTTTCATGTAGAAAACAAGTGTGACCAAGACCAGTGTATTTCCTGCTATGCCAAGGATGAAAACAATAAAATACATACGTGGCAAGGAAGACTCCTATAAATAGGAAAATTCTCATTTCTGTTTTCATAGGGATCAGTGATGGAGAAGTTATAATAAAAGTTAGCAGTATCTGTAATTGCCATGTTGCCTTCTTTTTAAAGGCAGCCTAGAAGGAGACGTTGAGATTTTTTTACTCAGCAAATAATTAAATCCTAATGCATCCAGGAGACAGACAAAATCCTAAGTGCTACCAGATGAGAGTTGTAGTAAAGCACCCATGACAGACAAAAGCAAATCTATTTATTTGCTGAAGAGGATTGTCTTGACAGTTAAGACAACAGCTGGTGGATTTGAATACATCGTCTGTTACCAAATTTATACTGATGGGAACTCAAAAACATACTCAAAAAACAATTACAGAGGCTTCTGAAAACAGTATAAGGATTAAGTTTCCAAATATATCAGTGGTTTAGTGCTCGGATTGAGGGTTTCTGGGGAAACCCATGAGAGATATAGAATTTGTTTTGCCAAATTTGGCATTTAGGCTCAGATTGCAGACTCTGAGCATCAGAGTTATTTGGCTTGAGTTGGACCTGTCCCAAAAGGCAGGGTTTGAGTCTCAATGAGTACTTCAGAACTTGTGGTTCAGTTAAGCCTCATCTTGTTCTTCAGATGTCAGTCACATCATCATATGGCAGCACTTCTTCCTCCTCTCAAGTGACTTACTGGCAACACGGAGGATTTTCATTAATGTGCTATAGTTGTATTACTCTCAGAGGGAGGAGCAGCCAGTTCTGTCAGCCCCTTCCCTCACACTCCCTCTCAAGAGTTGATGGGGTTTTGCAGTGTCAGCTCTCCAAGTTAAGGAGAGGCTTAACTCCTTAAGCCTCTCCTTTACTCAACAGCCCTGCAGTCAGGGCTGTTGCCAGCACATAAAAGTAACAGCCCTAAGACTAATGATCTTTGCAAGCTGTTTACCTGGTAAATTAAGTCCTTTGTGAGAGAGGTTTATTGGCTTTTTAAAGATTTAGCCCAAAAGCTAAATGCCCTCTCTCTTGAGCTACAAAAACCATGTTTCTGTGAGATTAATCCTACAAGATACTACTCAGCATGAGATTAGCAGAACTCACCTCTGAATCCTTAAAATTGGAAAAGCCTCACCCAGTGAGTTCTGATGTACAGCAGTTTGAGTGTCCCTCAAGTGTTTGATTCTGCAAGAGAGGGGAACACTATTCAGAGAAACGAGCCCATGCAGGCAGATCTCTGCAGCAGCCTGTGGTACCGTAGCTGGAGTGCTTCTGGGACTCTGACTTGTAGAGCAGTGAGCTTGTATCTCTGACTGCTTGAGTTTGGTACCTGCAAATGTGTATGAAGAAAAACAGCACCAAATTTGACTGACTTCTGCAGCATCATTTACTGAAAGAAGACTACTGACACAAGAAATGTAAGGCTGTGTAATGCTCTTTAAAAACTGAGTTCTCCCTTGTGCTTCATTGCATGTGATAGCAATTTCTCTGCTTTTCAGAAACAAACTGGGAGCAAGGTGCTAAAATATTCACAAACTGTTCCTGTCAAACAGGAGAGCAGTAGGTTGTGACAACCACCTGCTTTTATCAGTTATTTTCAGATGCAGAATAAGGTATGAAGATGACACAGCAATGGCTAAGATGTGTGGTAACATGTGGGTTGTGTGAATTTATCACCTATAGGGAGCAGGCTGAGAGATTAGCTGTTACTGCTGGATGGGTCAGTCTGAAGAACATTTCATTGTAAAGCTGTGAAGGACCTTGGGTGCAGAAACCACCCTGGCTGCAGGGAGCCTGCTGGCTCTGGGATGGAGCAGCCTCTGTGGAGGTACAGGCTGGGCAGGGAGGGCTGGACAGCAGCTCTGGTGGAAGGGCATGGGGCTCCTGGTGGATACTGGTGTGCACTCAGGCCAGAAACTGGTTCTGCTATACCTCTCCTATAATTCTGCCTCAGTTTCCCTTAATAGCCTCTAAAGAACTGTGTGAAGAGAAAATTCAAAGGTATCTTAACTAGTGTTACCCACAGAGGTGGCTGTAGCCTTGGTGACCTATAGACTGCAGTATTTGAGGTATATTGGCAGCAGCTTGTCAGTATTTCTACTGTTGATTTCCACAGCCTTCTGTTTGCTGCCTCCTGCTGGGAAGGGGACTTGAAAGCACCCTAATTGCTTGTTCTGAACATTTTCCAAATGCAGTGTTTGAAAGCTGTCTTCATCTCAGAGCCTTTACCAAACCTCTTCCCTATCACAATACAAAAAAAAAAAAAAAAATCAAAAAGATTTTGCACGTTGTCCCCTGGAGCACAGAAATATTCCTGTGTCATGATTGTTTCCCTAGCTTGCTTTCTCTGTATTGCCTCTTGTCTTGCAGATAGAACGTAACCAGTTCTAAGGCCAGGGAGTCCTTTTGTATTGTTTGTTGCATTTTTTTCTTTGTTTCATACAGGATATAGCCTAGCTAAATCAGACTTTTTTTTTTTTTTTTTAATAGGTGGGATTTCGTATGTACCAATATACAGATCCACCCATAGCACATAGTGGTGGATTTTCATGTCCATCTGGGTTTTTTTTTCATCATTTGTCTGTGTGATGCTTTCCCATCCCAACATATGTCAGGGTTTGCCCTTAATACTGCCATCCCTTTCCCACCCATACACCTTCATGCAAGACACTGTCTTGCACCCTGTTAAAAACTCAGTGAGTTCTGTATCCCCCTTGCTCCATCCCAAACCATGCCTTTTTTCTTGCCCATGTCAATGGCTGTCTGTGGCATCCTTTCTTCTGATCCTTTAGTGTCCTGTTTCTTTCTTTACTGCTCCTTTGTTGGGTTGGAGAGGAAGACTAAGTTAGGGTGCCTGGGGTGGGTCTGACCTGCTAGATAACAGGGAATCATTGGTGCACTTCAGCATAATGCCTTTGATTGTTTCTTTGCATTTTCAGATGTGTTTGCTGGGCTAAGCAGCTGTTAGGGGCTCTGTACGGCCTCCAGTCTCCGTTTCAGGTTTCTGGCTTTCACACAATTCGGTAAGACTCTCAACTGGATGACAGAAGTTCTCTCCAGAAATCATTGCACTGCTGACAGGCAGATGGCTTCTGGGATTTCACTGCTCAGCCGCATGAAGCCAACACCTCAGACACGTAGCTACAGCTGTCAGAGCTCAGGTGTTTCTGAAAACAGAAAATTGCTGAGTCCAGGGTTGAAACAGCTTTTTTCAGCTTTTAATTCTAAAAGTGAATGCCTTCTTACTTTTAACTCCACAAGCCATTTATGATGTTGGCCACAGTATATTTAGTATCATTTATAGGAAATGCTTTCCGTGGATAAGAGCAAGCATGCTGGGCCAGACCATCCACCTTAGGGACAGTGACCAACAGCAGGTACCTGAGGAAGTGCATGAGAACAGGACAAGCATGAAGTAATAATTCTTCAAAATGCTCTATCAGCTTCCAACATCTGTCTAGAGGCTTTGCTGAATCAGAGCTGTTCTCTTCTTGCTGTAGTGTCTTTTCCATGCTTCAGTTCTTCCTGCTTTTAGCCCCACTTCATCTCACTTCTAAAAAGATAAAGAAGGGAAACAATACTGGCTGATTAAATAGATACACCAGAGGGTGCATATTCATAATCTGGGGATCTGGCAAGCTGCAGGAACATCCTTAGTGTTGACACAAAGGGCGAATGGGTCATGCAAGAATAGATTTTCCTGTCAGGGGAAAAATGCTCCAGTTAAATCATGAGACTGTTTCTTATATTATAAGCTACCAGACCTTAATTTAGACTGTTAGACTCAGTGAGATATCACAAAGAGAAGGAGGATTTTCTTTGTGATTATAAGGCACTTTGGTTTAATACACCAAGTAGGAGACCTAGCATTCCCTTAGTCTTAGATGTGTGGTGAATGTATTGGTTGGAGCAGCCAAGTGGCAAGCTAAACAACTAACCATGTACTGGGCTGCAGCAGCAGGAATAAGGAAAGTCATGTGTTAGAGGAGAACATGGAACATATATTGATCCTGGGATTTAGTTTACATTTCAGGTTTCCAAATGAAAGGTGAAATTAATGGATTAAATCAAGAACTCTAATGGCATTGTGTAGTAAATCATGGAGTTTGACACTTCTGGAAGGCCTGTAGTTGTGTAGTTCTCTTGCTCTGCATGAATTCAAGGCCGTGAAATTAAAGCTGTGTAGCTAATCTGATGGGATGGGAGACTTATGTGGATCACAGCATGAAGCCTGTTGCTGTTCCCACTCTGCAAGAAAAATACATGTGTAGGTTTACAAGCTATAGTTTAATTTTCTGGTTTGTTGTTTTGGGGTTTTTTTCAGAATCAGTTTTCTTATCTAGTTGTATAAAGATAGCTAACTATGAAATTATTTGTATCGGTAAGTATTTGCATAGATATTGTACTAACCTTTATGGACCAACATGTAGTAAGTACTTCATTCTTACATTTCTAGTGTCTGGTTACAGCTTGGGTTTTGGCGCTTAATTACAGCTTTGAGTCTCCTGTGCACATCGCAGCTATCTCTGTAGGGTATTAACAGTAGTGGTGTGACTCTGAAGAAGTCAAGAGTTATCCAAGAGGCTGCAAGAATAAGAGAACAGGAATATCGAAACACGAATCCTGCAGATAACAGTTCAGGAAATGTATAGATTGCATGTGTTGATGCAGTGTATTCAGATGCTGCTCATGACCACCTGAAGGCGATATTTTCTCCTGCTCTTCTGCTCAGCAGTGCTGCTTGTAGAGCAATATCCCATTGGATTTAAAAGAAAGTGCTAAACTGGGCATTGGTTTTGAGAACTGGTCTACAGCAGGTGTGGCAATTATGCCCTCTTGCGGCATCATTGCACTTGATGGTTCAGAAGCACATATGGTATTACATTTTATTAGATTCCACTGGTTTTTGGAAGGAACCATCCAGCTGGTTCCCTGTAAATAAGAACCCTTGGCATTTTTTCTGGGAATGACAGCTTAATTGTCTCAAACTGCTGGAATGCAGAGAAGCAAAACAAGAATCAGAGAAGCTCTAACTTACGTGGAAACCATCAGCGTTTGTTTCCTGACTCTCATACTCATCCTTCTCTGTGTCCAGCCCTGTAATTCACACCTGGTGCTATTCCAGTGTTCACCCAGAGCATACACCTTTTTTGAGGTAAGGAGTGGATAGCAGGTTCTTCCCTCCGCTTCACTGCCCGCTGGGACACATCGTGGTGTGGAGGAAACATCCTGCTTTGTCATCTTGTAACTGTCTTTGGTGTATTTGTGTTTGAATCATGCAGTATTTCTTGTGCAAAAAGAAGACACATAGTGGCAATTCTACAGCAATAGAAGATGTTTTGTGTACAATTGTCAGCGTAAGGAACTGGATAATATGTCTGTAAAACACCTCACAGATTAAATCCAGGAAGATGTCTTTTCCTTTTTCAAGCTTTGTTTAAGGGACAAGTGCAGACTGTTTTGCTTGTGTTTGCCCTCAATCAAGTTCCCACCTGCCAGAGAATCTTTAAAACCTGTCATCATCTCAATAAGGAATTTATGTTATGATTGCAGAAAAGATGTTCTGGATGTATATATGTATTCCTCTTAGCTCATTAAACTAGGATAGGAACAGTGTTATATTTGTGCACAGTGGTGAGCAGAACAGGTCTGCGGTTTTGCCCAGTTTTGTCACTAGAATATACAAAATAAGAATCCTAGAATTTGGTATCACGACTATCAAAACATTTCTATTTTAGGAAGGCATCAGCATGCAGATGGTATTTGACCACATACTACTCAGAGAATCATGATTTTCCTTCTTTTCCTTGTTCTAGAAACAGCACGTGTAATTCTTCAACCTTTGATGAATCTGAAGAGTGGCAAGTTGCTCAAGATGCTGAGATATGCTTGTTGAAGTCAGGAGAAATCATGTAAGCAGAAGAGTTTCATTGCTATAGGTCAAAGCATAAAGGCTGAGCTCAGATATCAGCTGTGCGAGCACAAGCCTTGCAGGCTCCTGGAAAAGCTGATCACTGTCCCAGAGTAGAATTTGGTCTGAGGAGGATGAGAGGGTGTAACTCAACCATGCAGAGCAGCAGCAATGAGCCAGGTCCTCTCTCTTCAGTCCTAGGAAACTTCAGTGCAACTGGGGAATGAGAAAGAAAGATGTAGGTCCACATCACAAGAGAAAACATTTCCTATTTTTATTGCAGGAATTTCTGTCAACAGGAAGAATGTCTAGGGCTGTGCAGTTCTGCAGTCTCTGAAAGAAACTGCAAGGGCAAGTCAGAGAATGCAGCTCTAATTGGACTTTAGCCAAAGGGAGGGAATTGGTGGCCTTCTGGAGCATGTATCTGTTACTTATTGGTGGTTTCCCAGTGTGTCTTGCCTACTCTAGTTGATACGTGCTGTAGCATAAAACGTTCACCTAAGCCTCAGCTCAAGCTCTGTGTGTACTGTGTGTGCACAATTCTCTGCATGTGTCCTGCTCTGAAGGTCATGGTTACATGCAGTAGTGGTAGAGCATGTCACTTGCACAGCCAAGAAAGGAATCCAGTGTATGGAAATGCACGTGACTTAGAGAAATTCACCTTTGCTCACTGTCCCCTTAAGCCTAGCTTTGAAATTTTGCCTTAGTTATGGGGAAGGTTTTAGACTTTTTACTGCAAGGAGATAAATTAGTCCATGTTTCAACCTTGTTGCTGCTGTTCAGAGATCCAGATAAATGAAGTAATAACTAAAATCGTAGCTGGGCTGTAAGGCAAAGCCAAGAATGATATTTAGTTTATTAGAATCAAAGGTCACCTGAGATACTACAGGACTGTGGTTTACTCTGATCTCATTGACTTGCTAACAATTTATTTGGCCTAAAGAGTGACAGATTAGATTAGTTTTAGTTAGGGTAATGTAGGTGAGATTCACAGCTCTTAGAAATTACAGGTTTCCCCTGAAGAAAGTAACCAGTGTTCTCCTGCTTCAGGGCCTCACTGCTTGCAGTCTTAAATAGATACCAGAATGAAGTCAGCTCATATAATGCTGTAGGAGTCAGCATCATCAAGATGCTAAGAACTTCCTTTTTAACTGGAAGTATTTTGAGTCAGTTTTTTTGCAGCTTGGTTGGGTAAAACAGACCCAGATGTAGCATTAAGCGCTTTGGAACAGACCTGCCGGTCACAGTCCATCCACCTGTCCCCTCTGTACTCCTGATCCCTCCTGTTTCCTGTGCAAATTTTCATATTCACCTAGGAAGGTGAATAAACCAGGTAACTTATTTTTTGTTTAAAAGGAACAATAGAGGGCAGCACTCCTTTCTTATTGTCACAACTCTAAAAAGCTTTATTCCAGCACTGGTTTTCTTTAGTTGAAATAAAATAAATAAGTGAACAAAATCCACATTTGCCGGAGCAGTGAAGGTTCTTAATATCAGTCAACTTTTTTGTAGTTTTTGCCTTCATCTAAGGCTGAATTTTCATGCATCTTTTGGACCTGTCCCAAATACGCTGTGAGGTCTACCAGAAAAAGATAGAAAATAAAAAACAATGATTAGTGGTTCTGTCTGAGTAAGTGGATTGGATCTCTTCAAGTAATCATATTTTTCTCCCTCACAGGATCAAATTACCCCTTACAGTAGAAGAGATCATGAATTTTGGAGAAAGCAACAGAGAGCTGTTCATCAAATCCAGCACCTACAGTATCATTCCCATCACTGTTACAGAGATGGGCCTAACAATTAGCTGGATCTTCTCATCAGACCCTAAAAGCATATCCTTCAGCGTTGTCTACCAAGAATCTGAAGACACACCACTGGATCAGTGCAAAGTAAGGCCTTTGTCTCCTTAACTACCTTAGAGGTTGTAGTGTTCTACACTCACCCAGCCTGCAGGAATTGACAAGTATTGCTAGGAGGTCTTCACCGGAATGCCAATTGCTATTGCATTAAGGATTTGTTTCTCCAGTTAAGCTGCAGTTCTGCTAAAGGCAAAGCTGCATCTTTAATTATTTAATGTTGCCTGCAAAGGTTGAGTTGAAAAACCCTCTAGCTCCTATTGGTTGCATCTGAAATTCACCCACTATTATTAAGCAAAAATATAAGTCCAAGTCTGCAAAATTCTTTCTTTTCTCAATTTCACTTAATTTGTAAACTCTTTAAGGCTGATTTTGCCAGGCTCTTGAGCAGAAGCCTCAGGGAAACAGATACGTTGCTTGGGTTACCTACATTTCTTACAATGAAGCATATATTTAAGTGCCTTGATGGTGTGCAAAATCTCTTTGGCAGTGCCCAGGGTACCCGGTTTTGTATGTGCTGTCCATATTTCATGAGGATTATGGGTTAAGTGAATCTATTTTACTCAACTAATTGCAAAGTTTTGCTGAAGACAATGCAGCTGTTGGTTTAATCCACCATGATAGGGTGAACTCTATGGCTGTGATTTAGTAGGGGAATAAGACATTTATATAGCTTGTGTTAATTCAGTGCACAGTTACTAACTCCATGTAAAATATCTCTTTTTCTTAATCTGAAAGCTGAATGAAGTGTGAATGCTGCTTTTGTCTTGATATATTTATTTGGTAAAACTTTGTGGTTTATAGGGTCATCCTGGATCTATGTCAGCTGCTCTTCTGACAGCTGTGCTAGGGTTTTACAGCAAGACACACAGAACCACAGATACACACACTTGTGCTGTAAGCTGAGATAAACAATTAAGATTTGCTGAGAAAGCTTATTTTATAACACAGAGAGTATAAAAGCATACATTAAAATATATATTTAGCTAAAGCTTGCTCTTGGATATATGGTTTTAATGTACCACTTGCTGAAGTTACTAAAGTTTCTTAGATTAACGTTTGAAAGTTCAGGATTTGATTCTATCTCTAAAGCAGAGATGAATAGCCATAGGTTAGTGCTGTAAATATATAATCAAAGGAAAAGAGATGTCTCACTGTGAGATTTTAGTCTGGGTGAGTTTTTAAGGCTAATCAGTTAGAGTAATTCGTTTTGCAGGCATATATGCACTTCTGGAGTTTTAAGGAGGCTGAAATCAAGATTTTCTGAAAGAAAACGCTATTTGACGTGTAAATTGACAAACTTCATTTTGATTTGTATTGAATTCCAGGTTCTTATCCCTATGACTCGCTGCAACTCTCACAAGGAAACTATCAGAGGACAGGTGAAAGTCAGAAACTCTGGAATCTACACACTGATATTTGACAACACATTCTCTAGGTAGGTCCTAGCCAGGTGTAAAGGGTGAAATAAGCTTGGTTTTACAGACTGTGGAGCTGATCAGATGTACCATTATTCTGCCATTCAGAAGTAAGTATAAGAAATTTTTCCTCACTTGCCAAGAGATCTTCAAGACTGAGTTTTGGTTCTTGCTCTTGTTTGGGTTTTTTTTTCCTACCCCCACAGCAGAATTCCACTCTTCTTTCTGAACCTCTGGGAGGGTTAACAGAAGTTAGGAAGTCATTTGTGACTCATTCCAAGACAGTTTAGTCAGGATTGTTATCCTTTTAACAACAAACCTGACAGCTCTTGTGCAGGCATACTTCTTTTTGACAACAGTCAATTTTTTGCCCAAGTATAAACTGAAAGACTGAATACACTTTTAAGGCTTCCTCTCTTGTTGGCTTCAGCTAACGTGATCTTTTTGCTCTCTTTCTTTCCTTGACAGGTTTATCTCAAAAAGAGTGTTTTATCACTTGGCTGTAGAGCGACCTGTCATCTATGATGGAAGTGATTTTCCATAGCCTTTACTATATCGTGTATTTTTAATTAAATTTTTGAGATATGCTATTATTTGTGTACATGTAAGCATTCTGATTACCACTGTGGTTGAAGACTTTGAAACTACGCAATAGTTCTAATGCACTTAAGAGAAGATGTGTACACTAAAAAATGGAAGCCTTTTCAGGAACACTAATGGTTCTGTACTGTGTACAGATTGCTGAAAAGCCATGTTGTTTGGTTTAACAGGTCAATAATAACCAATATTTTTTCAGTGGGGAGAAAAATAAGTGTGGGGGTGTCTAAATGCAAACTGAAATTCTCTGCTGAAAATTGAGCTATTTTTCTTCCAAAAATATCCTTCAAAAGGAAATTTAAAGAAAAATGCCTATTTTTGACCTCTTCACTGAGGTGTAAACATAACCATCTCTGTTCTGCTGTACTGCTCTTACAGTCAGAGCAGCAATTATGCAATACTTCAATCTTCACAGGCAAATATTGTAATCCATCTAGAATTTTTTATCTTTTCCAAGTTTTTTAAGCAGCAAATCATAGGAGTTTTACACATTTTGGGCTACGATTTGGTAAGTCTTAACTGGCTTTTTGAAATGCTTTGGCACTGAATACCAGTTACAAAATAATAAACACGAAGCAGCAGCTCCTTTCACTTTGGCTCACCGTACTCTGCACATTGGCCCATGGAACCCAGCTCTTATGGTGAGCACCAGTGGCGGAAAGCAGAGCATCCCCTGTGGAATAAAGCACTGCTCTCTGGTGATATTGGGAAGAGAAGCATTCCTTTTTCCTGCCTTAGCACCTTAGTCATCAGCATTCACAGGAAAGCACAGTTTCTAAGGAGATCAGCAGCATCTCTCTCTAGACCACGTGGAAGGCAGCAGTAGTGTTTGAACCGGTCTCAAAACATCATCCAAAACAGAATGCATATCCAGGCCTGGTGAGCTCTCCACCCAGTGGTGTTAGTGTATTCTGTCCCTTTCCTAACCCCTACAATTGCCCTATCCAACTGCTAACTTCCCATCTGAGATTTGGGGGCTGTTAACACTGCCTTTTAAGGGAAGACTGGGTTGTCACGTATACAAAATTTCTAGGCAAACCATCTGCTTTCTGTATAGAATTTCAGCTTTTTGTAAAAATACCTGAAAGTGGATTTTTCTTTAGAAAAAACCTGTCTTCCAATAGAATGGCAAAATATTTGGCAGGAGAAAGAGCTTTTCTTCTTTCTCCCAACCAGCCCTCCTCATAATTTCAGAGTGTCTGATTTCTCATGTTACTGTTCTCCCAAGGAAACCTCAGACCTGGAGAGTTTTACTGCAGCAGTTGGTAGAAGATCAGCACAACCTGTGAGGAAAGCGGTAGAGACTTGGTGGCAGCTGTAGCTGGCATACAGGGGTCTCCCATGGTGGGAAACAGAAAATAAAGCATGAGGGGAGAGAAGAAGAAAGGGCAAGCATAAGCTGAAGCAAATGGTTTGGAGAAGGGAAAGGGGCAAACTTACAAATGTAAAATTGGAGGAAGGAGCTCAGCTAGGGAAGGTGGTCAGGAGAGGCCAGCTGGTGTTTATGTATTGCTGGTCCAATCCAATACCCATATGGGATCTCCCACACCAAAAGACTGGTTGTTTAAAAGGTGGAGATCACAAACCAAGTGTTGGACATTTACATAGGAGCAGCTGAGGCAGAGGGAAATTTCTGATCACAGGAAAGAAAAGAATTGCAGATAAAGCTAAAGGTTGCTTATAATTTGTTCCTGTTGTTAACAATATATAAATACTGTGATCTTGAAAAAGATTGTGAAAGAATGACTACTTTTCATGGAGCACCTAGGATTTAGGTCTCTGGCTCATCGATAGCGTTCCCTTGCCTTCAGCCACCTTCTTCCCCATGGTGGTGGTGTGCTCCCAGCCCTCTGCCAGGCAGTGGGGTCAGTGGAAGGTGCAAGCTCCTGAGGGCTGCAGAGCAGTTAAGCCCTGACCTGGTTGTGTACATGAAAATGAGATGGACGAGAGACTGACATGGGCAATAAACGGCAATAAATGGCACGGATCGGTTCGTGAATTACAGCATATTTCAGTCTTGAAGCTATGTTTTATATTTAATTAGGCAAGAAGAGATTATTTATTGCTTTAAAATGGAGTACTGTGTACCATATGCTATGCAATTTCACTGAGCTGTTACTGAAGTCTGCTGCAGTTTTCTTTTAAGCATTTAGGTGTGGTTTTTAAAAGCATTTTGCTGTTGTTTACTTAGAATACTAATCTTACTGGGATGTCTTTCTTAAAATGCCAAATGTAAGGTAAAGGGACACTGTCAATTATCTTCAGCCAAAATATGACATCTCTGTTCAAAAGTATTTGAAGTCTCTCTATTCAAAATTATTTGACAGCCTTGCCTCTTGATTTCCTCTCCACATCCAGTTCTTGACATTTTTTCATCCTGTGGCAAATATTTTTAAGCCCCTGTTCATGTAGCTCTTAAAATAATTGTCTCCACGTAGTAAGCCAGATGTTTCCCTGGAGGTCTCTCATGTAGACAGTCCTGAGACTGGCTGAAGCCTATGCTTGGGAGAAGGGGAGTAAATCCACTGGTTTGTGTTCATTTGACATTTGAGTCTTTATGGTCCCTTCTCTTCAGGTTTCCCTGCCCATTGAGACTAATTTTATGGCTTTTTTTTTTTCCTCTCTGTAAGAGAACTAAGAGTAGGAGTCAGAACCTGTAGTTTAAAGAAAAAAAGAAAATGTTTGCTTCTGACCAAAGACAGTACTTACAGAGAAAAAATTCCAAATGATGAAATATCAGGCTGGTAAGGTGCAAGTGGACAGGAGTGCAGCTGTTCAAAGAAGCTTCCCAGGAGCAGTAATCCCATCATAACAGCTGGAATAGGCTGTGCAGAGACAGTGAAGAACCTGACATTAGTACAGACCTTTTGTTTGAATGTCCCAACAGTTTATTACTGGAAAAGTGGAAACCCCATAAAGGGCTTCGCACAAGTGCAGGCTTGTGCAAGAGATTATTTCATTGTGCAAGAGATTATTTCATTCACGCACTTCATTCCTCCATTCACAAAATGCTTGTTCATGTGAGCTATGCCAGCAATGCTGAAAAATCTATTTATTTATTTATAGGTGCTCAGGTGATTTGTTGAATTGGGCTTTTTATTATCTGCAGGAATGCAATTAAGAGAAAAGAAATATTTAAAATCGATCATGAAATTAGTTGAAGGAGATGTCACATTTGTAGGACAAAGAGATTATTTATGACCACATTGTGGTCAGCATAAGCAATTGGATGTTTCTCCTGGGTGCTGGAAAGGGTAAGAAGATATGGAGAGTAAGATTTTTTGTCATGAAGATGTTTATGTGAAGGAAAGAATGTTGTTTCTTCAAGAAAGTGACAGTGTTCCTTTACTCAACATTACTCAATGTTTCTTTATGAAAGATGAAAGATGTATTGCACGAGAGTGTACCACGTTACAAAATAGCAAAGCTACAAAAGCCTGACGTCTTTCCTAAAACTGAAATTGCACTACAGTTTTAATTATGCTCTATCACTGAGGTTGTAACTTGCTCAGAAGCATTTTTTGGTCTTAACTGCCAAAGAATTGCAAACCCTGTTCACATAAAACTTCCTGCTTCAGATATGGGAAAAATCATGTATACCAGTGTTTGTACAGTTACAGAGATGTAAACGGTTGTGTGTTGGAATGTTTCTTGATGCTTTTTTTTTTTCCTTTTTTAACCTCAGGAATTTAAAAATAAAATTCTTTATTGTTGCGAATGTGTGTCCCTTTTCTGCCTTGTAGAGATAACTTTGTGTGGAAGATAAATCTCATGATTGTATGGTCTACTTGGGGTTTTTATGAACTTCAAGGTTGTCCTCATATTGTGCCATCCCCTCATTTCAAAGCTACAGTTACCAATAGAAGTTTCAGAGGATCTCAGGAGGCACCTGGAGTCCTGGCTCCACATTCTGAAGCTTCCCTCTAGGAGAGTCTCCAGCAAAGCCTAATCTGAAGTATGGGGGACCTGGAAAGAGTGACCATTTACATGTGCAGGTGACCATACTTTGCTGTACCTCAGCTCTGCAGGGGAGGCTGTAGCCATTGAAAGTCTTTGTGTCTATCTCCAATAATGCATTCCTATTCATACTGGGTAATACCTCCTCCCTTAGTGCTAGGGAAAAGGCTCTCCCAGCCCTACTTGTGCCTTATATTTCTTGGTCTGTGGCCCAAGAGCAGGCCTTGGCACACACAGGATAACATTTTTCTGTGGGGACCATGTGAAGCTACCACAAGACAGTGGTATCCTCTGCATTAGTCTTTAAAGTGTCACAGGGACACTTTGAAGTCCAAGTATAATAATAATTCCTGTACTCTCACACCCTTCCATCACTTCCCTGCTCTCTGGAAGAGGTGCTTCTATAACGATGTCTTTGTTTCAGGCAGAGCAGGCACCAGATAGGCAGGTTTGCCTGCAGAGAGTGAAAGTTCCTCATGGGCTCTCCCAGCTTCCTCGCCTTGTACCACAAGCAGACTGGTGCTGTGCTACGTGACTGCCTGCACCATGGTGACAACGCAGCACTTGGGGCAGAGGCAAGTCCAGCTGCCTCTTCAAAGAAGATCAACAGCATAGAAGACTACAGCCCAAAACTGGGAACATCTAGGAAAAAAATGGCCTATGGAAGATCTCAGGCCTCTCCCAGGACTTCCAGCAACTGCTCGGTGACCATCCTGCTGGAGCTGTGCATAAAGCGTGAGCAGAGTCCTGTGGGATATGTGAGGGACCATGGGGCAGGGGAGCCAACAGCCTTTGCCTGGGAGGAAACCTCCCATCCCAGAAGAGAGCATCAGGTGAAGGATGGGAACACCCTAGTGAGGCACAAGAGGGATTGTGGTAGGATAAATCCAAGTAAAACATCAGGGCAGAGGGACAGAGGAGCTCAAGGAGGGCTTGACCACCAGCAGCTGTGCTGCTGGCAGACAGAGGCCCCCAGGAGATGGAAGAGGGAGTAATGGCGGAAAACACCTCCATGACTGAGTCCTTGCTGTGTGCTGGCCAACAACAAGGGTTGGTGATGAGGCTGCAGCCAAAGGGGTGCTGGGAAGCAGCTGCCCCCCAAGTTTGTGTGGTGAGAGCAGCCTGGGGAGCCACTGGCAGCTGCTGGACCACAGGCAGCTACTGGACCACAGGCAGCCGTGGTGGAACAAACCCCAAGAGGGAAAAGCACCCCCAGGAAGGCTGGGCCACCAGCTTCCCCTGACAAAGCGATGGGAACAGCGTGACTCAGAGCGGGATGTGCATGACCCAGGGACAACCCCATCACCTCAAACTGCTGCAAGTTCATTGCCGTTTCACCACCCTCAGCAGTTTCACCTGCTGATCGAGTATGAATATTTCCCACTGTGTTTTGGGGACTGAAGAAGCTTTACTTTCTCTGAGATGGCCATGAAGTTCAAATTCCTGGGGCTGGTGAGATGCTGTGCAGGGGAGAGGAGCTTGCAGGAGCTAAGGTTTGCGCACTTATTTGTTTGCATAACTGGAGGGCTCTTTTCGGGCCAGGAGAACCCTCTGTGTAGGAGCACCATCACCCACAGCCTCAGGAAAGGGTAGTGGGGCTGAGCTGCTGTGGGTAAGCATCTGCCCCCAGCGTGCTCCCTCCTCCCCTGCCTTCAGAAACCTGCCCTGCCTCCCCAGACTGCACCCCACTCCTCGCCTCAGGGTGCCTGCGGGGTTCTCAGTTGCGGCTTCCACACTACAAGGATTAGATATGTGAGATAAACCCTCTTAGCAAAGCTTTCCTTTGGCCTCTCAAGAGAGGTAAATGCTGTGATTGCAAACAGGTTCTGTGTATGGATCCAAACTGGGAAGGATGTGTGAGCAAGAAACAACCAGTTCATCGCCTTGGTGGACGTGGCAGTGCCTTTATTTAACAGAATTTTGGCTTCTGTTTGCTGAGCACAAACAACAAAACCCCCCCAAACCTTTCTTACACATACAGTAAAAAATATGTACATCTTTGACTATTTTTCTTCCTAAGGAAAAGGTAAAAAATCCTAATAAAAGTATATGAAACTTGAACCCCATCTGCCCAGTGGTACCCTATTAGCTAGAAAAGCAACACCAAACTTTGCAGCAAGCTCTTGGTTATCAACATGCTTTAATGAAAAATGAAATATGCATAATGAAAAATGCATTATGAGACCCCTTTTTCCCTGGAAGAGCTAATTACCAGAAGGCAAACCAGGTTAAATGAGATTATTTAAAACAAAGCCTCCTGAGCACTACAACCTGCAATTGAAGAGTGGGAGGTGCAGGCTGTGGTCAGGCAGGACCGGCGATGCCATGTCCCTGTGAGGGGATGAGCGAGGGGGAATAGATAAATGATGCCCTGTGGGCTCAGGTTTTGGGGTGCATTACAGCACACCACTTTTGGGAATGGCAGCCTCCACAAACTGATGTCTCATTCCAAATTTCATTAGGTTTGACACTTAATTTCTCCATCTTGCTGGCCCTGGGTTAAATATATTTTCCAAAGATATTGGTGCATAACTGACAGTCAGTTGAACCATGGGTTTGGTTTTTGTGTTCTGGTTTATGACAGCTTTGCACCATACAGCAAATATCCCTGGGACAGACAACTCAATGTCTCTGAAGCCCTTAAATTTTTATTGTGAGGGGTGATTTGTTTCCAGTATCAAAACAGGAGCCATCACACCTGACATCACGCAGCTAAAATACAGGAGAAAGACACATCACATTCTGCAATGATACTTTATGTACATGAACTCTTGGCTTCTCTTCACAAGAAAAACCACCTATGCAGCCAAAGAGAGTTGCATTTGCCCAGGCATAGAGAGCAGCATTTGCTCACTGCAACAAACCAGTGCTGGAGCTAAATGCTGTTCTCCTTTACAGGGGAGAGGATCTGGTGTAGGAATCTGGCTGGGCTCCTGAATCAGGCCACCTCCATAGGGCAACCCGGTATGACAGCAAACAAAGACTGAACCCCCTTCTGCTGCTCCCTGTGGACAGAACGCTTCATCTGCCTCTGTTGCTGCCATAGCTGGGTTTATCACCTCCCTGTGAGACTTGTTATTTCAGGTTGTGGTCTGAGCTGCAGATGGGCCAGCTATTTACAGCTGTCACAAAGATACCTTTTGACCTCTATCAGTTCTGTTTATAGCAAGTATGGTTCCATTTTGCTCCCATCTGCCAAAGGTTTCCTGTCCTCTCAGCCAGTAACCCTCAGCTGGGTCCCACATGTCAAGGACAGGCCCTCAATCCTTCCTGCTCCTCTGGGATAATCCTTGGGGTATACAGGTAGTTTCCAAAGAGCTTGGTGCTTCTCTGGAGAGGAGAAGGTGAGGACTAATTTACAGCATGACTTTGCAAGGAGGGGACATAACAGAGGAGGTCCAGTGAGTGTGGAGGATCAGGGAGCTCCTCACCTGCCGCCTCCCCAACATGGCAAAGGACCAGTTTGAGCTGTGCTCATGGCTGTCACAGGCAGAGGAGTGCTCCTGACCCCTGCTCCAGCAGCAGCCACAGCTTTGTATCATCCTGCCCAGTGCCATCCTGAACCGCTCACCAGCAAAGACGTAGAGGAAGGGGTTGAGGCAGCTGTGGAGGAAGGCGATGCTCTGGGTGACCTGCAGCCCAATGTCCAGCTGGTTGGCAGCCTGACAACTGTGCACCACCCCGGTGTAGGTGTTGATGGCTTTGACCAGCAAAACAATATTGTACGGGAACTGAGAGAGAAGGAAAGCAGTGATGATCATGGTGATGATCTTCAGTGACTTCTGCTTTTGGGATCTTTTTGCCTGTAGGAGGGTGTTGATGATAAGGGTATAACAAATAACCATGACAAGGAGAGGGAAGAAGAATCCTATGATGACTTTCAAGGCCAAGACTGTAACTCTGAAGATCACGCTGACATTTGGTGGGTACATAATTTTGCAAACTGTTCCATCACCCACCTGCATGCTCTGGCTGTAAATGATTTCTGGGATGCACAGGCTCACGGATGTCAGCCAGACAGCCAGGCACATGAGCTTGCTGCGCAGGAGCCACCTTCGCTTACAAGTTTTAGCTTTCATTGCCTGGACTATAATGATGTACCTGTCAAAGCTGATGCAGGTTAGAAGCAAGCTGCAGCCATAGAAGTTGATCTTATACATGCTGTTGACGACTTTGCACATGAAGTCCTTGAAGATCCATCCATCGGAAGCAGCCTTGGCCCAGAAGGGGAGGGTGAAAAGGAGCAGGAGGTCGGCGATGGCCAGGTGCAGCAGGTACCGATCCATCATGCTCCTCCTGAAGTGGTATTTGCAATAGACCAGCACGACCAAGGTGTTCCCCACTGTGCCCACAGCAAAGATGAGCCAGAAAAACACTGGCAGGAAGGCTTGAGCGAACTGCCTGGCCTGCCTCTTGTCGCACATGAAGTCTGTGCTGTTCACTGGGTTTTCACACAGGGACGGCACCGTGCTGTCATTCCTGTAGTAATCCAGGCTACTCTTGCCAGGATGTGTGACCTGCAATAGGACATCTAGTAAATTTGTGTTGAGAGGCTCAGTAAAGAACACATTTACCCCTCTCTGCCAGGTGCAGTTGAAGATGCCAAATGTATTCCATTTAAACGAGAAAGTGCAAAGGCTACCAGTGAAACAGGGTGTTTCAGATTGCTTGAAGTGTGCAGCACAGCAGAGATTTATAAAAATGACCCATTGAGTAAGAAACTCTACAAAAGAGCAGTTCACAACGTCCAGCCAATGTCAGTTATTAAAATGGAAGGTGGTGAAAGCATTATCTCTGTCAGATAATTCAAAACAGGGTTTGCTTGGCTTCAAATACATAACAAAAGGCAAAATGCCCAACTTGGAAAGAGGTGGAGAAGAAGTTGTTGCGTTACTGCTACGTTGGGATGGTACCAGTGGCTCAAAAGAGGCAGAAAACTGATGGAGGCAAAGAGGGGGGAAGGAAAAGGAGATGAACAGTGACACAGCTGTATACTCACTACACTTGCAGCTGCCATCTTCAGCCAGATCGCTTCTCAATCCTGAAGGAACCTCCACAGCCTGGAGAGGAAAGATGGGCGAAAACAACTGAACTGAAACAACTCTGAAGCAGGACTGTGACTCTTTTCCTTGTACTTCTTCTTCTTCTACCTTTAATAGAAACTTCAACTCTTTGAATCAACTCTGGCCGGAAGACGAACAAACCACACAGAAATTGATGTCGCTGATTTGAAATATTTAGCTATTTCCATTTTACAAATTTACATTTAGCCTATATTAGGTCTTCAGCTTCTCTGTGGCACTGTGCTGATTAAGTCCTTTGATGTACTACAGTCACTGCAATCTCATTTTTAACAAGCTGTAGGCTCCCCAGTGTGCACATGTTAAAAGTAATCTAAAAGCTCTGTATCTTGCAAAAGATTCATGAGAAAAATTGAAATGTGTCTCTTAAATTATCTAGCAACTACGAAGGAAAAGTACCTGGCTTTAGCAGTACTTTGCAGTCTTAAATATTTGCATCCGCTGCAGCAAGTGATTAATCTCTTGCCTGCAACTTCTCTTTCTTCTCTGTGAGTTTAGGCACAGTGCTCATTGCTGTTGGCACACAAAGCTGATCATTAAGCCCCAGTAAACAAGCAAATACTGTTTTCTTCTGCTGCAGATTGCTTTTCTAGTCAGTCCAGCATGCAAAAGGTAGCTGATCCTGGTGGGCTCGATGCAAGACACATATACCTAAGTATTCAACATGTTCTGCACCAGCTTCTCCAGAATAATGCCTGGGGATGAAGCCTGGTGACAATACAAGATGGGTCAGTGCTACTGGGAAACTTCAACTAGCACAGACCTTTCCTCCAGACCCCTTCAAAAGCAGCTCACATAACTGAGAGGTCACCTTGCAGAGACCCCAGCAGAAGCTGGATGGAGCCAAACCTCCTCCATGGGGAAGTGGCCCATGTTCATGCTCTGGCTTCCCTCTGGTTCCTCATTGGGGGCTGACTAAAAGCACCTGTTGTTGTGCTTGGTAGCAGGCAGTCAGTGAGTTCCTGATTTCTCCCCAGAACTCCCTTCTAACATGTCATTGCAGAATCTACTGAAGGGTACAGAGCTGTGTATTCACAGGAAGCTTTTTTATGTTATTTTCTTCTAGCTGTCAGACCTACCTTAAATTGCAAATAAAAAGATCATTGTAACTGGGCCAGTTTGGTGGGGGGAAAAAAAAAGGCGATTTGTAATTCAGTCTCCTTTCCATGGAGGCTGCTCGTGGGAAAAAGAGACATGAATAGTGGAGAGGTGGGGGCACTCATTGGTATAGTTGCTGCAGGGGGGCCAGCCTGGATGTGGCACCCAGGAGTCACATTCTGCATATGATGTTTGCTCTTTACACCTACAATTAACCTTTGAGCTTTTTATAGGCTGAGGTGAATGTGTGCTCCTGGGGTCTCAGCCTGATTAGACCTGTCACAGACTGTTTGTGGTTTTCATAAGCCACCATTTAGGTGGCTCAAACACAGGTGGCAATCTTCTCTTTCTTTTATTTTTATTTTGTTTTTTTCTTTTTTTCCTAATAAGTTCTTTCGATACCAAAGGGACAATATCTCATACCATCATTTTTCTGCTCATGTGCATCATCTAGCACAGGGCAAATCAGAGGTTGCTCCTAGGCTGTGTCCTTCTGCAAAACACTTTCACTGGGGAAAAAAATTATCCTTGAACAAGAACTGGGTGCCTTCGGGCATCTGCCAGTGTCTTCTTGGGAGGCTGGGACAGGAATGAGGAGCCAGGTCTAGTCCTGCCCGCTCCAGATTGACCCTGGTCACAGCTTCCCACTGCTGTCTGCCAAGGCTGCCAGCAGGCAGGAGCCAGGATCACAGGGTCTGTGTCATGCCCTGCAACACGAGGTGCTTTGCAAGCAAAATAGAGCAAAACAAAAGTATGCCACCTTCATGAGGAAAGGCCAGGCTATTCCTGCTGCAGAAAGTGGGGAGAGCCAGGGCAGGACTGCAAGCAGTCACATGAAGTCCCTACTGGAGGCACATCTTTATGTGACAACCATCCAGAAGAGTATGGCAAGGAAAGACTTTGAAGAGGAAGGCAGTGAGAAGTGGTTAATAAAAGTATGAACTTGCACATCTTATATCTTCTTTCTGGTAAGATGGCATGCAAATGATGCTGATTTAAGTTCCCCTCTCTGCAGGAAGTCTGAACACCACGGGGTTTTGCTTTAATGATGGTGTTCAGCTGTGACCAAGGCTCATTCAACTCACACTTCAAGGAAATTTCCAAATCACAGTTCAAGCTCAGTTCCAGTTATGGAAAAAACAATGATTCTGGCTAGGTTTTGGGTTGGGCTCTGCTGTCACTTGGCACCATGCTCATGTCAGCAGCAAGGCATCTTCTTCCAAGGGGAAGGAGCCCAGGATGCTCCACATTGAACTGCAAAATCTCCCCTAAGGTGTCTGCATATCTCTAATAATTGGTTGTCATCTTGAAACTCTTCATGAAATGGGCATAGATCTGTATGATGATACCACTGCACAGCACTTGGCTTCTTTCACCTCCTGGGCCATCCTCTAGGAAAAGAGAAGTGGGGGAAAAAATCTCAGCCAAACCCCAGGGCACCTGCCAAGGAAAGCCCAGGTATGAAAGCACAGGTGCACTGTCTGGGATTAGGGATTAATTACTCTGATCTTGCAAATGGCTGCCTGACAGTAGATCCATGGTAATTATCCTTAATCCAAGCTAGTTTGACTCCTGGTATAATGCAAGCTGATTCAGCACTGGGAGAGCTACATTAACTGCAGTACGGTGAAGGCATGCCCATGGGCAAAGCCTCTGATGCAAAGGATCTTCACATCCTTTGGTCTCTCCTTTGTGAATCTGAGCCCTTATGTTCAGGATTTAAGTGACTTTAATCAGACTTAAGTTTAATTCTCCCTGGAAGCAAAGTAAAATGTATAATTTAACCCACCACTTTATACAGTCCCTCTGTACTAAAAGCCCCTGGGGCAGATAAACCTCCAGAACAGAACATGGGCAGCTGCTCATCCTGTTCATTACTTTCCTGTCACATGCCATTTATTAAGTGAGTGTTGCTGAAAACAGCAGCTTTTTTGCCCCTCAGAGTGGGAACAGAAGCAGAACAGTGTGAACATTAGTTCTCTTACCAAATTTCTGGCAAACTGGTTCCTGATTTGTATCCTCATTCAATGCCATCCACAGTTAATTCCTTTCAAGCAAAACAAGAGACAATGCAGTCAGTTCTTGCAATACCAGTATGCATTGTGAGATAACATGTGATTTCCCCTCAGCTCATATTGATGCAAAACCAAGCATCTCTGTTTTCCTTACAGATTGTTTTCATGTTCATAAAGAGAACTTGCAAGTGAAACACTGTATTTTTTGTTTTGTTTAAAGTGAGAAAATTAAAACCACCAGCATTTCTTCTATGTCTTCTTTTTAACTTCAGGGTGCTTAATATTAAGCACAATTTGGGGATGATTTTTAAAGCGCTCATAGACAGAGAAGTTCTTAGCTTGATGTACTGATCAGGTGCTGGAAAGATTTTGCAGAAACAGAACAAAACTTGTGGTTATATCCTCTGCTGAGCCTGACCAAAAAGTTTCCTTTTTCTCACAGTGAAAACTGCACTGTGTTTGCAGTAAATCTGTGTTTTAACATACCTGTTTTCCTTTCCTTGGGTAAAAGGAGGACATTATACTGCTTCATTCCAAGCAGGCTGTTTTAGAGGTTCAATAACTCCTCAGATGGTCTGTTTAGGAGAGGCTGTGGCTGCAATTCACTGGAGGATATTTGCAGTCAGTGAGATCAGTACCTCTGCAATTCCAGCCAGATTACTTGCTTATGTAGATTGCACAGAGGGGTTCCTGGGGATTTCCATACCCAGCAAACAAAAGAGTCTTCTTATTCCCACTTCCAGCATGGGTACACAGTCCTTAAATTTTTCCTTCTCTTCAGAACAGTGGAGAGTTAAAGTAAAAAACCAGCTTGAAAACTCTCTGAATGGCCCTGTCAATTAGAACATCCATCACAAAAATGTGTCGGCCCAAGCCTGCCCAGATAAACTCCAAACAACAGCTGAAATAACAGCTTTGGCTGTGAGGATGGGTTGCAAACACAGAGCTTGAAGGAAAAAAAATATTATTTACATTACCCTAAGTGTAGCAGCACTGTTCCTCCACAAAAATAGGACAGGTTTAAAGTCTAGGTACTGAAGATACACAGTTATCCAATTTCTAGTACAAAATACATATATACATACTTCTGTATATAAACAATTCCTGTTTGCTGGCAAGGAATGTTTTAGTAATTCTTGTATAGAGAGAGCCATGTCACCAGCAGCTCCTTTTACAGAGCACTTGGCAGGCGAGGACAGACAAACCAGACCCCAAAGGCTGGTGTTAAACGTTCTCATTCCTGTCAGGTATTCATATTCCTGTGCTGTGTATTCTTAATTAAACTGGGAGCTGCCTGTGCCTGCTTGCCTAGTTTGGAGTACTCATTTTAGAGTCCACGTTCTTTTGGCTGCGTCTGTTCTCAAGGGATATAAAAACTTTACAGATCTCAGGTCAAACTACTATTTTAGGAGAATCGCTGGCTTTGTTACTCACACTGTAGGCTGGTTCATAGTGTGACTTTTATCTCCTTAGTGTTTGCCCGCAGAAGTGTGCAGGGGAAAGGGATAAAATGAGGCTCGCCAGGGATGAGCAAAGGAATGGCACACCAAAGTTTGAGAGACTGTGCACCAGTGAGATACTTAGTTGGCTACACGAGGCACTGGGTACAAAGAACTGCATTTGAAGTGTTTCTACACACAGCATGAGGAACAAGCAAGAGGAGATTAAAAGCTTTGGCTCAGCCCCAGGGCTGCACCGTCACTGGCATAAGTGAGCCTCCAGGTAAGGATTAAAGGACAAACAAATAAAGTGGATGTGATTGTGGGAGTCTACTATAGGCCACCCAGCCAGGATGACAACACCAACAAATTAGTCTGTAAGCAACTAAGAAGTACCTACAAATCAACACATCTGATAAAACAGGTCCACAAGATTCCTAAAACACCTGTACTTCTTGGTGCAGGTACTGAGAGAACTGACTGGGAAAGGTGCCCTCTTTAATTTGTTGCTTGTTAACAGAGATGGGCTTGTGGGTTAAGGGATGATTTGTGACTTTCTTGGCCACAGCAACCATGAAGCAATCAAGTTTGAAATCTCTGCTGACAGGAGAAAAAGTGCCAGCAAAACTTCAACTTTGGATATGAAGACAGCAAAATTCAGGCTGCTCTGGGAACTAATTAGTGAGGTCCCCTGGGAAAATGCCTCTTTCTGGTTTGGGTTTCTTTTTTTTTTCCACACTTTCCCCTCCCTGGCCCTGCATTTTGTCATTCTCTTTCCAAAGCACCCTCACCTATGAAGTGGAAATTAGCTGCATGGATGGAAGTGAATGTAGGGCCATCTTCCCACCTTCTTTTTGTCCCGTGGGCATTCACACCTCTGCTGCTGGCCTGTAGACTGGGAGACCCTTCTTCCACCTCCTTGGCATGGGCAGAGCTGTGTGAGGCCTTTCTGCCCAGCCAAGGTGGCAGAGACACCTGCTCTGTCATTTCTCTGGGGAGCTGGGGCAAGTCCTTGGCCTTGGACCAGCTGGAGTGCGTGTGGTGCTGCAGATGATGGTCTGACCACTGGAGGTGAAGGCCAGAATCAGTTTTCTGTCCTGCCACCTTTTGTATGGGAGCAGTCTCTGAGATGTACTCAGCATTGGAGGTTGCATCTTGATTTCACTGCTGGGCTCCCAAAAGAGGATGACAGTGCTTTAACATGGGAAGGAGAGCACCCAGGCCCAGTGCTTCCGCTCAGGATGATGGGCTGCCCAGGGCAGGTAAAGGTCACAAGACCTTTCCATCTCGGAAACTTTTGTGTGGGAGAAATCCTTGGATGTATTCAGTATCGGAGGCCGTATCCAACAGTCTGCCGTGAGCTCCTGAAAGCGCACGGCAGTGCATTCACACGGGAAGCAGCGCACCCACCGCCGCGCACCCACCGCCGTGCACCAGGCGTACAAGACGGGCTGCCCACGGGGGTGTCCCGGCAGGCGAGGGCAGGAGGAGGCCGGGCTCTGAGGGGTGGAGCGCCGGTGCCGTGGGTGCCGGTGGGGAGGGAGGAGAGGGAGGAGGAGGAGGAAGAGGAGGGATGCCCGTCCTGCGCCGGCCGTTTCCCGGCAGAGCCGTCAGCTGACGCCGCCGTTTCCTGGCTGCCGCCCGCCATGCTGCGGCTCCTGCTCCCGCTGGCCGCCCTGGCCGCGCTCCTCCGGGCGGCGGTGAGTGCCCGCCTAGCCTCCTCCTCCGCCAAGGACACGCAGGGGCAGCGGGGGGCGGCTCTGAGGGGCGCGGGGGGCCGGTGTGGCCGAGGGAGGGCTGGCAGGGGCCTCCTCCCGCCGCTGGAAGAAGACGCTTCGCCTCAGTCCTTTTTTTAACCATGAGCGATTTGGGGCTCATGGGCGGCGCACAGGGCGCGGGTGCCGGGCTTGTGGCAGCGCCGAGGGGGAGATCCCGGAGCCGGGGCAGGGAGGGGTCCGTGCCCTTCTCCTGAGCAGGTCGGCCCGCTGCCGGCCCGCTGGTGCTGAGGAAGGGCTGGCGGTGCCGCTCTCCGGGAGTGATGGCCGGCGTGGCCGCCCGGCAGGAGCGGTGCAGCCAGCACCGGGACTCCCTGCGCGCCCAGGAATCGTGAAGGCCTCGCTGAGCAGCCCGCGGCGGTGGGGGAACCGGTACCGGAATATTGGTCGATCCCGTGGGAAAGCTTGCTCATCCTGTGGTGTGTGAGAGGAGGGAAAGGGGTTTCTCCTGTTCTGCGTAGATTTTGTTACAGCCACCTTGTCCCGGGGGTCACCATACCACAGCCTAAGGACAAACCCACAGGCTCCACAGTTCTCGTGGTTTATGCCTCGAGTTTGAGGCAGTGTCACTGTCACCTTGGTAGATGTTGCAGTTGGATGGGGCACAGGTGGTTAAAGGTGTATGAAAAGTAGAACAGCATCATGTGAGACCTT
This sequence comes from Aleadryas rufinucha, assembly GCA_013397815.1. Classification (NCBI taxonomy): domain Eukaryota; kingdom Metazoa; phylum Chordata; class Aves; order Passeriformes; genus Aleadryas; species Aleadryas rufinucha. The sequence goes on along the minus strand of VZTH01006802.1, from coordinate 298,649 downwards.
TATGGAAGGGAAGATAAGGTCACAGTTAGTGTGATCTCTGAGGAGCGAGGTGGCTGAACCTTCCAAAATTTTAGAGGTGGTACATAAGAGGAATGGAGAACCAATACTCTTCAAATTTGGTAGTATTAGCACTTTTGGGGGATTTAATAGGTTAGTTTCAAGCAGATAAAATACTGTAAAAATACAAAGTTTCGAGAATTTGCTGCCATGGGAGGTTGTAGAAGCAGCTAGTACTTAACAGATGAGAAAAAAAAATTAATTTGCCAAATTTAAATGCATCAGCTTCATAAACAACATCCAGAAATGACTATGCAAGGATCTGCCCTCTAACATCCCTCGTGTAGCAGCTTTGTCAGCTGAAGGGGAAGTATGAGGGAACAGACCACAGACAGTGGCCAGGGTCCTGTCATTTCTTTAAAGACAGCATTTCTTACTGCTGTTGTCCAGACAGAATATTGCATGGTGCCTAGAGGAGCTATGAACTTGGAATCAGTAGGGCATTTCTTGTCCTCTTATCTTATCCAGCTCTGTGTGTTTTCTGTAGAAGCATATGTGTAAAATAGCACTATTTCTTAAGAATAGTTTAGTGACAGCTGAGAGGGTTTGAGGAACTGAGGCTGGCAGGCATGATTTCCCTTATCAGCCCACAGTTCCCTGACACAAGCAATAATGAGGGAAGGAGTCTTTTTAGAACTTGGTCTAGTCCTCAAAGTAGATCGGAATCCTGTCATCTTAGATGTGCTAATATTCTTTTAAATTAGCTTGGAAAGGTATAGGCAGCAGATAAGCAACCTGGCAAACTGGGGTTTGCAGACTTCTGGGCTCAGGCTCACTGTTCAGCCCTACAAGGCTGCTTTTGTGCCCTAGTTCTGAGATATTTTTGGCTGTAATGATTGCTTGCTTTCTCTATCTAAGTGTGGATTGAGAGACAGGAAGTGTTTTGAAAATAAGTACGTTATTACAGTCTATTATGTCGGACATGGTCTCTATTGTATGTTATGAAAGACTATCCAAACTTTTTTCATCTATGATTAAAATAAAACAATAGGTTTCTTTTAAATAGAAATGTGCAACCTGAGCGTTAATAGAAACACTGTGAGTGAGCAAAATACAGAGCAAACCAGGGAATTCTGGTACCATTCAAACATAACTGATGCTTGCTTGTTTGTTTTCAGTCTGTGAGCAAACATGCATTAGATTCTGTGCTCACCTCTCAAGGAGCAGATGTGGTGTTTTAATCCCTTTTCAACTTAGTTGCATCCTGTTAGACCAGGATATGCTAGAACAGGTGTTGAGTCTTGGAAAACTGTACATGTAGTGGAAGTGAGCTGAAAGTGAGTAGCAAAACACAATATGAGTTTCACCGATCCTGCTGATTTTCAGGGCTTTGGAGAAGTCTGATTCACAACTACAGGCAAGGATATCTGCTGATCATCTGCAGTTTCTGGGACCACAGTTGCATCTGTTCCACTGGGGATTTCACTGCTGCTGTAGCATGTGTTAGTAGAACCTCTTGCATTCAGTAAGAATGGTGTAGGGTGATGCCTGCTTTTCAGATGGAGCCAACTGCTTGGCAAGAAGAACAGAAATCATGTATTAAGTTAATATCAGAAGCAACTTAGTCCCAGAACATGTATGGGATTTACAAATGCTATAATGGTTGTTCCCAGGACTCATTGTATCCCTGTTGTGATGTATTGCCATCTACTATTAGGAAGTCTTAATGAGAAAAAAGAATTTAAAAGAAAAGGGGGTGTGGGGGAGAAATGATTGATGGAGGCAGACAGGGAGCTTGGAAGGGGCCTTCCAGAATCCAGTCTTTTCTGTTGTCTGATTTACTCCACTTCAGGACATCTTCTTTGTGTCTTTATGACAGTGATTCTGCATGACCCAGCATCTTGTGTAGTATGTAGAATAACAATCCTTTATTGCAGTCTGGGAAAAAGGGAATGTATGTAATATTTTAAAGCGGCTCATACTGGTTCCTGGTTGCAGGCTTTGTTGACCCAAGGCATCCCTTCATAACCACATTATTGACTACTGGAGACTTCTGCAGAACTGAAGGGAACAGTCAGGAAGCAAAGATGATCTCCTTCAAGCAACTGCCTATTGAAGCAAAGGCTGCAGTGGCTGCAGGAGTAGTTTTCTTCTCCATGATGCTATCGCGGAGTTACCTGGCGGAAAAACTCGATTTCAGGACGCGGCGCTGGCTTCTAAGGCTGCAAATGACACTGTTTGCTAATACACTCATGTTGATGGGATCTCTTCATGTTTGGAGAAGCACAGTCACCACGTTCACCAGGTCTTCAGCTGCCAGCTCCTTCTGTTTCATGCTGTGGAAAATAGCTGTGTTCACGTTTCTAGCTTTGGCTCATTCAAGCTTCTTTACATTGCTATTTCTTGTTGCAGAAGAGCCCTATTTCTTTTCTTTAGCTGCCTACACTTGCTTGGGGGCCTATATTATTCTCATCTTTTTCCTTTTCACTCTAGGCTCTGTAGAGCAGGCTTACAAGTTCTTGTCTGGGAGAGGCGCTAAGGCAGGCACTGGCAACAAGAACAGAACAGCACTGAAACCAGTTCTGGCAGTCTTGCTGACTGTTGTGCTGACTATTGTTGGGCTTTTAAATGCTTCACAGCCTCCTACTGTGAATTCAGTGGAGATTCCAGTTCACAAGCTGCCCTCAACAATGAATAACCTGAAAGTGGTGTTGCTTTCAGATATTCATCTGGGGCCTACAGTTGGGAAGACCAAGCTTGCCATGATAGTGAGAATGGTTAAGGCTTTAAAACCAGATATCACCGTGATTGTTGGGGACCTGACTGATGCTGAGGCAAAGATCATACGACCTGCTGTTGAGCCTCTAGGAGAGCTTGATTCCCCTTTGGGGACTTATTTTGTCACAGGAAACCATGAGTACTACACCTCGGATGTTAGCAACTGGTTTGAGCTGTTAAAATCATTTAACATTCAGCCATTGCATAACGAGAATGTGAAGATTGTTTCACCAAAGAGCACTTCTGACTGGTTCTGCCTGGCTGGTGTGGATGATATTGAAGCAGATGTGTTACGCTACTCGGGACATGGCATGGATTTGAAAAAAGCTCTCAGAGGTTGTAGCAGTGAGCATGCAATAGTGCTCTTAGCTCATCAGCCAATTGCTGCAAAGTGGGCCCTTCAGGAGAGGCCAGACATAAATTTAATTCTCTCTGGCCATACTCATGGAGGACAGATTTTCCCTCTAAATGCTGGAGCTTATCTTCTGAATCCGTTCTTTGTTGGCTTGTACAAAGTTGGGCAGAACACCTTTGTCTACGTCAGCCCGGGGACAATGTACTATGGAATACCCATGAGGCTGGGCAGCAGAGCTGAAATAACAGAGATAATTCTACGTTCTCCTTGAGGAGTCTTCCATTTGACAGACTTCTAAACTGTTTGGGGTTTTTTTTGCCAGTATATTGGCTCTTCTACTATGAAAACAAATCCTTTTTCAGGGAAGCCAGGGAAGATGTGTTGTGCTGAGCTTCAGAAGGTTCTGTTAAGTTTGAGCAGAAAACACTAACTGTATCTTGGGCCTATGAAACAAATTTGGGACATGTTAAATTACTGAAGAAATTAGGTCTTTGCATTCATTATCGTTGAGGTTCTGCATTTAAAGATAACACTGATGTCATGGACGTAATGTATGTCCTGTGCATGTTTAGTAATATCTGTATCTTGCAGCTACTTCCTGTTCCACTCTTTGGTGTCCACCAGGCAGCTTCCTTATCAGGTCTCAGGCAGGTGAAGTTCTGAGCTTGTGCAGTGAAGTCACTTGTGCATGTTTTGCAGAAAGGCCTGCAAGAGTGCCCACTGAGTATGTAAACTGTAGGAGGCTTATGCTGGATTTGTCATAGGAAAGGAATAGTTTAGGGTGGTTTTTTTTTTAAATTGAGGCTGGATATCTTTATCCTGCTAGCTGTCTGCAGCATGTACCAGGGCTTCCAGTCCGTGCTTCTTACTAGTACTATAAGTTGCCAGGCATCAGTTCTGAAATTCAATTTTGTCCAGTTAAAATGTTGGTGAGACTGACACAAAAGAGTGAAAGTAACTGTCTTTCTCAGGCATTTTCCCCAGAATAGCTGGGCATCCAGTAATTACTTACTGAAAATAGCTCTAATAAAAGCAAATGAAAAAAATTTCAAAATTAGCTTCTATTGCTGTCTGAGCATACAGTACCTCCTTATATAAAGCACTGATTCCAAAGCTGAAATAGTCAGTTTCTTTTGTCTTCATTCTGTATTTTTTTATTTCTGCCTAATTTCTCCTCCATCATTTTTCTCTTACAGGAGTAAGTAGATGCTATTTGAAAACAATGCAAATAGGTTAATGCTTGAAATTTGTTAAAGGCTTTAATATTTAAGTAAATTATGTCCTCTTTTAATGAGACTAAACTCTGCAGCAGGTGACTTTCCCTGAGAGCATTTGCATGTCAGTGTCCTGGTTATCTGATGGGCACATAGCAGAGTAACTGCTACAGGATAATGAGGGATGGAGGATTTCTTCCCATCTTTCATAGAAGGTCTTAACATAAAGTAACGTAATTATGAGAAATTTGAGGTATTAGAAAATATTGATACAATCATTCTTGTTTCTATATCTTTGTGTTCATGTAAGAAAGCCAGGATGTAAAATAATGTGTGAATTTTGCCGAGGCTGATGAAACACTTTACTTCTGTACATCTTCTGTCTCCTCCTCTCCCACCTCAGTGTTGCTGCATGAAACATCACAAACAATTGGAGCCTGGGAATCCTGCCTCTGCAGTCTGCAGCTGTAGCCACAGGGTTTCCCTTGCTCTGCCTTTCTGCCCACCAGTACCCAGGTTCCTCTCAGGCAGACCCATGTAGCATGGGGCAAAAGAGAGCGGTTCTTACGCAGGAGACTGAGGATGGAAGATCAGAACTGTGGTATTCAGTCTTTTCCTGCCTTCCTGTGTGATCCTGAACCAGACAGCCATAAACACTTCATTTCGTTCTTCAGCTTCTGTTCTCATATTGAAGGAGATAGATGGGGGTGTGTTTGAAAAGTACCATAGTCTTTGTAAAGTTCAGGGGTTTTGTAAGTTAAATTTTGAAGTTTGATTTCATCCACTCCAGACATCTCCCAGGCAGAGTTTCTAATTCCTATGCTGGTTTTGTCTCCTGCTCTTCTGTGCCAACATCTTACATTTTTACTCAGGAATAATGAGAAATACTGTAAATGTGTCATGAAGGTTAGTGGAATTGTTGGAGAAGTCAGTCCGCTTTCAGTCTGAAAACTGAATACTTTACCAGCCAGGCTGTCTACTTGCCAGATTAGATAATTTCTGTTTCCCATCACTTCTAATTTTGTAAACTTTTTTTTATGATTGTGTGACAATATCTGTTTAAGTATCCTAAAGTTTCCAAGTGTATTCAGCACTGCCCACTGTCCATGTGGGAACTTCCTGAGATTTTTTGCAGTAGATGGCATAATGTCAAATGGTCTTATGAGGAGAGAATTTTGATAGCCTATAACCCTCTGTTTACTTGTCAATACGCCTTCAGTTAAAAGCTGTGTTCTGGGTTTAGTGGTGCAGAGTATTCTTGCCTGGCCAGTAGTCCAGGAGGATTGTTTTTCACTTGTTGCACTGAATGTTCTTACCATGTTAAGAAGACTAATTGTTAAGCCAGTTTCCTCAACAGGAGGCATTTGTGGGACTGATTTTAGATGGTGTCAGTTTCCCAGTGAATTGCTAGTATTATTTACTTTTTCTTTTTTTTCCTGCCCATTTTATTTCTCTCTTCATTCTGATGAAGTGTATGCAAAAACCTAGCTGAAGGGATCCTTCCATCCCAGAATTTCTTCATTATTTTGTATGTGCCTCTCTTGGAAGATAATTATGTGTCCTGTCAGAAGCAGATACGCATCCTTGTAGGAATGGTCATATTGTCATTTCATAAATTTATTGAGTTCTCCCAATGTAATTTAGTTCTTGCCCATTTTTTTTGTCTCTCCCTCTGAAAGGTCTGCTTGGTGATTACGTATTACTTAAAATGTTTTCTTTCTGTGCCAAAACACTTCAAAGCCTTTTCTTATTTTGCTTTTTAAGTATGAATGAGAAGTATTCTAGATCAACAGTCTGTTTGATAAAAGGAATGAACAGTTTCTATAATCTCTCTGATCAGCAATCTCTAACTGTCCTTCAAGGTTCTTTCTATACTTTTTCCAGTTTGATTTGAATGTGCACAATGCAGACCTGTGTTCAGTATTTCAGATGAAGAAAAATCGCTGTGCTACTTATTTTGTAATTTAAAAAATTTATTTTGGTAACTTTTATGTGTGTGTGTGTAATGTGTTTAATCTGGAGAACTTAACTAAATGAATATATGTTTCATCCTATAAAAGGCCAGTTCATTGGAGGGTGAAGAGGAGTTAATTACTGTCAGAATTAGTAGCAGAATATAATAGTATAATCACTTTGTGAAAATTATATTTATTATATAATTACTATAGAATGGATTGGAAAATATGTAAATTGTGGTATAACAAATGCTTTAAATGTTGGGATATAATAAAACTTCATTCTTATATCAAGCATGAGGCCTCTCATGACCTTTTATTTTGTACCAGTATGCATTGTAGCAGTTTGTGCTGAATAGTTTTAACACACTCATTCTATTTACCAACAAAAAGCTACAAACAATAAACCTGACTAGTTTTGGAAACTCTTACACCCCCACTGCCAAGTGAGGCATGGTGGAAAGCGGGAAAGGTAAGGCCGCTATTACATTTGCCTATAGCCTGCTAGGAGAAAAAGGTGCACACTGAAGGAGTGAGGATGTGATGCAGAGAAAAGGACCACTGTGAGGGCAGAGAAAGGTTCCTAAGAGAGGTTTTTTGAAGGAACAGAAGAAAATGAGTGATGTGTGATTCTCAATTTTGATACTTAAGCTGTGAGGTAGAGAAGGAGGTATTCTGTGATTGGTCTGTGTAAGAGAGGCTAAAAATCTTCAGAGGTGGGGGATTTGTACCCACATTTGTTTGCTTTCTAAATAAGAAAAGAAACCCCTGTTTTGTAAGTTTGGAGAAAGAGGGATTCTTGCCACTGATGAACAGTTCTGTGTGTTGAAAATGGGAAAAAAATCCTATGTTGAGAGATGTGCACATTATAAAATGTTGAAATACCATTAAGGTTGCAAAAATAAACACTTGATTTAAGCAAGGACAAATTCTTTAGTTCTTCTGTTTTCCATGTGAGTATGCTCTGAGGATGTAAGGTGCAACATTATACCATTGCCTGTAAGGGTCTGAATTTTCAGCTGGGCACTGGTATGATTTGGTATGAACAAACTGTCACCCCAGACAGTGCTGTTAGTGTGTGTTGCTTACCAAATGAGCAGACCCACTACCCCATCTTCTAGGGAGACAAAGTAGTAAAAAATTCCCTGCATATTCACAACTATGAGTACACAGTATTGGCAGAGCCAGACATAAATTTGTGAGGACAGCTCTCCTGTTTTTGTTGCAAGTCCTGGTCTGCAAGTAGTGGGTCATCCACTGACAATAAAGTAATGCTGAGGAATTGATCATGATGGGAAGTCTTTGTACAATGAATGATGAGTAAGGTGAATTGGAAGTACTCTGGTAGCTTCCTCTCTCTCCTCACCCACCCACAATAACACTGTGGCAGGAAGTGTATGTGTTGGGATGGTGCTTTACAGCTGTGGTCAAAGCTGTAAAAACCTGACTTCTAAATGGTAACTGGTTCAATGGCACCCACTTTAATAATTAATACCTTCTTTTAATTGTTTTAAGATAGCCTTGGCTCTCTGTCAGAAGTGTCTGTCCCTAAGGGTGTGTAAACAGTTTTTTCAGTCAGCATTCATCATCTTAACAGTTCTCTGCCATAAATGGAACAAGTGTCTTTTCCTTAGGCCTCTTCGTGTGGTTAGTCTAAATGAGGGGGCTAAAGTCCTCTTACAGAGGGACACCGTAGCAATTTATTTTGCCTCTCCTTATTTCTAGGGATAATGGCCTTTTAATGTGTAAGGTGCTTCTATCCATAATGACACTTTTTTTTTTTTGGTTTCTTTTCTGTGTTGTTGCCCTTGGGTTCTGAGTTCCACTTAGTCATGGTCATTTTGAAGCACTCAGCTCTGCATTAGTGCTGTGACTTGTCACAATGCCCTAAAGTAAAAAATGTTTGAAGAATGTGAAACATCTGCTTGGTGTTTGTAAAGGTGAATAGTTTCCTTCAGGGGTACACACAGAACAATTCCATCCTAGAGCAGCAAGCCCAGCCATCAAGATGCAGGTTGTAAATGAAAGGTCAGGAAAAAGTCACATACATTTAAATTGAACAGAAAGTAAGCAGCTGTAGCTACCTGTACATCCTCTGCAGCAATAGTTTCCTTGAGGTCTAACACCCTGGAGTTACTACAGCATCATAATTTCCTATGGAGAATCCCAACCTCTGAGTTACATTTGTTCCAGAGCAGTTGGTTTGTCTTTCTGAGTTCTGTGAGGTCCTGATTTTGGAGAGGCCTGACATGCCCATACCTTTGTTGAGTCAAGATCTGTTTGTGTTTGTTAAGTAGTCTTAAGAATGGGTCCATGTTTGTGGAAACAGAGTATAAAAAGCCTCTGCTGTGCAGCACTTGGCAGTCCTTTGCTTTTCCTATTTCCCTGCCAGCTCCTTGCTGGATCCTCTCATATCTGTTGTTACATGTCCGCCACACAATTTCACTTGTTCCATTGGCAGAATGCTTTGAAGTGCTATGTGTATCTAGGACATTTTCCACAACATTTTTTAGGTTTTCTGTAAAATAATGCCTTTGTTGTAGATGCAACATGCTGTTGTCTTCCTCCTTGGAGTTTGTAGTCTTCAAATGATTGTAGAGTGTTTTTTCAGTTGCTCTGTTTAATGATGGTCTAGGGATAGGCATACTGGATTAGTAATTTTGTCCTCCATGTTTCAGAAGGGAGTGTGTTTTCTTTGAACTATATCTGCTAGTTTGCTTGTTCTTTTATCCTATGGCACATTGCACTGGCTCCCTTTTGCTGATTTGTTGTGCTAAGACTCAGGTGGGCTATAGATAGCTGGAGGAAAGTCATTCACCATCTCTTATTTTAGGACCATTGTATCTTCTATTGTAGACAACCCACAGACATTGTATAGCTTGTTCTCTGTGTCTTTCAAGGCAGAAAAAAATTATATTTTGTCTTTTTTTGTTGTTGTTTTTGTGTACAGAACATACCTGAGAGGAGTTTTGGGATTGATTATGATTCCAACTGCTTTGTCAAGGATGGGAAACCTTTCCGTTACATCTCCGGTAGCATTCACTACTCGCGGGTGCCCCCATATTACTGGAAAGACCGCCTGTTGAAGATGAAGATGGCAGGGCTTGATGCCATTCAAACGTGAGTAGTTGTTGACTTTCAAAGTGATTTGTGGTCCTGGGAGCTGTATGAGAAGTCATTAAGAGGAATGCTGCCATTGTTACTTGGTTTGTTATTTTGTCAGTAATAGGCGAGAAAGCTCTGGAGAAGTTGAAGGGTGGTACAGGATGACCTCTAATCACATAAACGGGGACAGTGGGGTGGGTTGTAGCTAGCAGTCTGTTCCCCTGATGATAGGCAATACCTCTTGCTTCACAACCCAGGGTGCAAACATGACCCGAAATAAATTGTTGGACTGTGAACTTTGACAACTACGGAACAGCTGTACATGCTCTGCCTCTGCCAGGGACATTGTATTCTCTGGTCAAAAGGCAGACTAGGTGAGAGGAGACAATAAACTGCTAATACCGCCTGGGTTGTATCACCCAGAAGCCTTGAAAATGTTGGTAAAGACTGCAGTAATATTTAAAGCTATTTCACCAGGAGCATTTAAATTTAGATAAATGAATGGGGAATGAAGTATACTTCTTTTAAAAAAAAAAGGTTTTAACAGCTTTCAGTTTTGTGTGTGTGTACAAAACCTTCAGTCCATTTTTCTTGTCTTTTCTACCTCGTTGTGTACTTAATTCAACAGATGAGGCACTGATGAAAAAAAAAACCTCAGCTTACTCTTATTTTTGCCATAACTTCCTTGACAAAGAAAGTGGTGGAAAAGTATAAGGCACAGTCTTTTCAGGCAATGGTTGTAATTCCCAAATAGGTTTGTTCTCCTTTCTTAAATCATTGAAAGGCTTAGAGCTTCTCTTTGAAACCGCCTGCTTTTGTGCTATAGACAGGGCATGTTCTGGCAGTGCAGAGCCTGTAGGCTAGGGCATTTTGCTTGGTCAGGGTGTTGTACCACCTCTTCTTTCTCACTCTTGCAATCTCTATTGTTAGACCTGCAAGTTGCAGGGTTGCCTTGTATACTTGGGGATGAGATTAGTCAGAGTTAGTATGTGGAGAACAGACAGCAGGGAAAGGAAAAAAGTTGAGTTTTTCCCGATTTAGGGTTCTCTATTTTTTCTGTGCATCTTAAGACTCTTCCCTGTGTTGGGATGATGCAGTCACTCTCTGGTGAGTGTTTTTTGTGGTTGTTTTTGTTGTTTTCTATTAAGGAATCGAGTTCTGCCTTCGCTCACAATAAGAGAAATGGGATTAAGTAACACACTTGCTCAGGATAGGGTTGCCTGATTTGCCCAAGTTATTACTTCTTGCTGAAATAAAAGTGATTTAAAGTGGACCTGAAAATTTTACCTTTTGGTGTCTGGCTTGAAGGTCAGCCTGAGTCCAGACAGTGGCTCTGTGACTCCCATGATCCATAGTGTCTCATACTTCCCTTATGTGTCTGATTGATTTTCCTCCTCCTCCGAACACCCATGGTTTTTCAGTGCCCTCTCTTAATTTCCAGCTTTTTCAAACAGTCCCTTCCTTTTTTTTTTTTTTTTTTTTAAATTTTCTTTTTTTGCTTCTTCTCCTTCCCTGGCCTTTTTGT